>CM060636.1:13268662-13616162 GCA_030578275.1 Meda fulgida | reverse complement strand
AAATGAGTATCAACTCATTGATTTCACCTAAAAGATTCAACAGTTACTGACATGAAAGATGACCAGCATCTACCAAATATGCTTGATCTTTTGGTATCACTGAAAATTAAATCAATAAAACATACTACTAACAATTTCACATGTCAGATTGGGCAATAGAATATATTGTGCTACTTAATATGGTCACTAATTAATGCAAATGGCACAGGTATAATTCTCCCTCTATATATTTCATTCAGAGCCGTACCGCAACACAGATCAGAGTGTCATGAGCTCATGTCTACAGTTTTAAAATATCACAGCCCATCAGCATTATGGGTCTCATATAAATACAGAAATTTGTGTTAATACAGTCAACTGCATGTACCTAGATGGTAATAAAATCTACTGTACATTTAAGACAAAGGTGATATTTACATCCCGAATAAACTATCAAATGAAATGGTTAATGATGTGGTTATAACACTATGCAAAAACTAGAATGCTATGCAAAAATGATTTACATACAGTAAGATAGCAATGTACATATAAATGGTCCCTTTTTTTGCAGAAATGAACACCATGGATACCATGGACTTTGCTTTTGCCTTTTCTGGCCCCATCAGTGGAACGCCACATAATTCTCTGGGATGAGTCCAGTTTTGCCATTATATGTAGCTTGGAGCCAGCCAGGTTCCACTGAAGCATACACTGCATGGACATTAAGACAAACACATAACAATAAAGAGTTAAATGCAGAATAACTAAGTGCCCAACATTCTACATAACCTTTTGTGTTGCTGTTTCCTTATAAAAGTAGAGGCTCATAGCTCAAACTGTATCCTTAGCAACAGTACACAAGCAAAGTTTTGAACAGAGAGTGTGGTTACCATTGGAGAAGAGCGCCCCCTGAGGAAAGCTGAGCTCATGACTGTGCTCTGCTTGACAGGAAAACAAGGCTTTAGCTTCTCTGTAAAAACACCAGAGGAAGTTAGAGACATGACCAATAAGGAAACTCACCAACATCCCTGACAACATCAACAACACTTAACCTTTGGCTGTTCTTAGTACACACAATATCAAGAAATTCAGTAAAATAACAGAACATTTGAATGCCTGTCATTTAAAAAGTTCTAAACACGAATGTGATAGTTTTCAGGGACCAATAGCCTTTTTAAAACACATTTTATTATATTTTTCTTTCATTTGCAAAGTAAGAAGGGCTGGAAAAAACACAACTAACAACACCTGAAATATACAGAAATACCTTTCAAAGGAATAAATTACATTTTAAAATATTAAAATAGAAAACGGTTACTTTAAATTGTAATAATATTTCTCAATATTAATGCTTCACTGTATTTTTGATCAAATAAATGCAAACATTTTGAAAATCTTAACGACCCCAAACTTTTGAAAAGTAGTGTATAAGGAAAAATTACAGACCTAGATTACAGACATAGAACAGACCTTGGAAATCACCTCATAAAATAAGGGAAAGAGGCACAATATAAAGGGACCGGAGCACTTGAGGATCAGGTGAGCACAATAAGGCCCCGTTTACACGAAGGGAAAACGCAGAAATTTCCCTGCGGTTTGGCCTCTCATTTACACGAAAACCCCGTTTTTATTACAGAAAACGATTATTTCTAAAAACTCCGGCCAAAATGGAGATTTCTGAAAACGCCGGTTATGTGTTGCCGTGTCATCTGGGAGAAACGGGGTTTTAGGTTCTCTCTTGTCGATTCTGGGGATTCTGATTGGCATGCATGGCTTTATCCTTTTCCCTACACTGCCGCCCATAGGTTTGGCATAGTTATGATGGCGCTCGACCGCGTATTAATGCGGGTTGTGTGCAGATGTTATTATTGAAAACGGAGGGGGGAGGGGGGAGGGGGAGGGGAGGGGTGGTGTTAGATGTGATTAAATCGCACTTAATCGATTTGACAGCACTAATGATAATAAATAAAACTTAACAATACAATTATTCTGGCTCATTACCTTCCCATTGTGGGCTGTGAAATCACAGGACTCTCAAAGATTGCTGCTCGGCAGGACACACTGGGGGATAAAAGCATGGAACATTTGATATCATATTGATATCAACTGATCTCAGTGTAACAAACTGATTTTACAATATGACAGAAGATCACTGAGAAGGTTTTCACTTACACAGACCCCGGTCTCTGGTAGCCATTGCTGGCTGAGGAGTCAGCTCTGTATCTCACGCTCTCTTTAGGAGGAAGATCAGGCAGATGGAGGGACTTGAGACTGTCTCTCTGACCGCGTGACACCAGGCTCTGGACGGAGCCGTGACAACTTCTGAAACCTGAGCGTTACCAAGAAACGTATATGTGTGTGTGAATCATTATGTTTGGAAAATGTATACTTTATGTTGTTTCTTTTTCTTGTTAAGCCCAATGCCACAAGGGGGAACTAGTGAACAATGTTTGTTCTGTACTACTTTCTGTAGTCAAGGCCAACAGGCCTTGGGAGAGACTAGGAAGCAGGACTTTATAATCAACTTAAACTAAAACATTTCTCATTAAGTTTAACTTGATGTCCTAGAATTACTAAAACTAAAATATAATTGAATAAAAACCATATAGACTTTTATAAACAACAATTGATAAAAATGACAAAACGAAAATGAAAACAGAAAATACAAAAATAAAAACTGTTTCAAAATAATATCTCAGTGATACTAAAATAATACTTCTAGGGAAGTAGAGAAACTGTTTTAGTTATTTGCATTCTTGAGGTGAGAATAATGCACATTATGGGATGTTGAGAAAGACTAAGGTGGATGAAGGTGAACCGGAAGTGTTCATGAAACAAGAGGCCTTATGATAATTTGTTAATTTGCTTACCCAATTCATTTAAAAGTGTTTATTGAATATCCATGACTTTACTGAATAAATACTCTGTATTTTAGAACTAACGCTCTTAGCTCTCTCAAAGCTTGCTTAATTTTTATCGCTAATTGACCTGCCATTATTTACAGGTAAAATTCACTGCATTCTGCTGATGTTGTTGTTGTTTATTTGCACACGCTGTTAGTGTTCTGTTGAAGGGTGGATTGTGCGTGGTTAGTGGATAAGATGCCTGATTTCGTGAATTCGCCTCCACATTGTGCAAAAATGCAGCTAAACGTACTCTTTCTTACCCTCAGAAATGTGAAGTGAAGTGAGAGAAGAGCAGGTGGACAGACTGTGTCGTTCTTCCCCATGATCCTCCAGTGTCTCTCCTAGGGTCCTCTGGAGGATCTCTGAAGCCAGAGAGCTTCGATCTCCTGGGCTTGTACTCAGTGCTTCTTCCCATTCTCCATCAGTCTTGTTGGCATCCTCTTTGGAGCTGGAATCGGGGCTGGCGGTGCATGGAGGGCTTTTGGGCCCATTGGAGGAGGGAGATGAAGTGGTCCAGCACAGACTCCCTGATGCCTTGTGTTTGGAACGTGATGGGGAGCCCGTCTTAGAGCAGCTGTTCTGCTCTGAAGAGTGCGACGAGAGAGACTCCATACTGCCCATGGGAGTGCTACTCGGACTGCTGCTGAACGTGTCACCTGATGGAGAGAAGGGGTTAAATTGACTCCTCTAACAGATGGATTAAATGCCTGTTTTCCGGGACACTCACTGTCAGCATCAGCCAGGCAGAGGGTGGGAGGGTACAGGCCTCTGGATTTACGGGACCCTGAGGACAGGCAGATGGCTTTGCTGCGGCGGGCACTGGCACTGGCGCTGGCACGAGACTGAGAGTGAGGCTGAGGCTGTGGCAGGGGGACGTTTGGGTCTGGAGCTTGATGAAATATCTAAGAAAAAAAAAGGCAAAAAGATACCAAGAGTGTTTTGATCCAACCAAAGAACATCTGCATTAGATGAGCAAAACTATATAAAAACATATTTGGAGTTGAGAAGTAGCGATGTACCATATACAGTCTCTTATTCTCATCAAAGATGCCTTTATTTGATAAAAATGCAGTCAAAACAGTAATATTGTGAAATATTACAATTTTAATTAAAAGTTTACTATTTTAACATTTTAAAATGTAATTGTGATGGCAAAGCTGAATATTCAGCATCATCACTATGGTCTTCAGTGTCACATGATCCTTCAGAAATCATTCTGATATTATGTGATTTGCTGCTTTTATGTGAATAATTATGCTTAATATTTTTGTGAAAACTGTGATGCAGTTTTTTCAGGATTCTTTAATGAATTTATTTTAAATAGGTTGTAACATTATACGTAAATGTCTTTACTGTCACTTTTGATCAATTTAATGTGCCCTTGCTGAAAAAAATCTATATTTATTTGACATTATTATTAATTTTATTTTTTAATTTTTACCATTGCTGTAATCTAATGCTCACTTAAAGTAAAACACTACTAATTTAATAACATTGTTAAATGTAATCTTTATCAAACCTCAAAATTAATATCCATTTTTCATTTTGTGCATTATAATGCTGTGATGCCTAAATTCCTTTATAGCATTTGAAATAACTGATTTTAAGCATTTTAAATATTATAGAATTGAAATATCGGATATTTACTAGTTATTGGCAGTAACATTAATTATTTATCAGCCAGAATTGTAAATATTGATGCAAACTTGTTCAAAAGCCTTTAAAGGGTAAACAGTAGTCAGATAAGCAATTCTCATCTTTTATTTAATAATTTGTTCATCTATCAGTATGCTGTCTATTAAAAAGAGTTGTTTGTTTAAATTATCACCTTATCATAGTTTTCTATCAGGATCTCTACAACAATATTTTGAAATTTGATGTTCATCATAGCAGCAACTGTCTCCTCCTGAGAGCGCATGAGTGTTGGGCCAAAAATCACACCCAGGTTAGACACGGTCATCAGATTCTTCTGACTATGTGTGGAAACCCTGTCAAAAACAGCAGAACAATTTTTTTTAAACACCATAGTTAGCACCACCTTGTGGAATTTAAAGTGCACTCATGAACCAATGTACTAGACGTGCAGTTTCTTCTTCAATGTTCAAGAACTAGAGCTATATACACATGCAGATGTTTTATCAGAATATCCAGCATCTCTTTATTCTTGTCGGGGAGCTTGTGGACGAGGGCGTGAACGGCACAGACCCTGTAGTTCTGATCATCAGACTCTAAAAAAAAGAAGAAAACAATCCAAAGGCATCTAATCATTAAATAAACAAGTAACAGGTGGACATGATGAGGAGTTCATCGAGGACAGAACATGCTAGAACTCACTGACTGCCATGATGAAGTCTTTGTGGAGTCTGTAGGTCATGAGAGGTTCTGCCAGACACCTGTAGGGAACAGAATGACTTACTTTTTTTCCTCGATAACATGCCATTTTCAAAAAGTAAAAATTATGGCAATTATTTATAAACCTGAGGTAATTCTTCAGACCACTGGTGATGGTCTTGTTATCCCAGGTGTCTGGGTCAAGGTCCATATCTGCAGGAGCTTTAGTTGCTGGAAGGGTCAAATGAACTCATATTAAATGGAATTTGGCTTCAAAAACATCTGCTTAAGGTTACTGTAAATAGTATTTCAAACGAACAATATTTTTTTTTATAACAATATTACAAAAATGGCATTATGTTAAAGTCTTAATGTATATAAATGTATCAGGTTTCTGTGAGCAAAAAAGAAAGCATTCTAAAGTACTGGATTTTGGGATTACTGTACCAAACACTGAGGTCATCAATCGCTGGACTTTAGAGTTAACTCCACCAATTCTGTACAGACCCATTGTGTTAATGCCTAGACATGAAAGGGAACATACATTTTTTGCATTATAAGAAATTATTTTAAAAATATATATATATATTTTTTTTTTACCGTTACTGATTTAACCTGATTCAATTCAGTTGAAGTTATGAAACTCATATTTTTGTTTGGATATGCAGTATCATTCAAAAAGTCTCTTATGCTCTTCAAGGCTGCATTTATTTGATCAAAAATACAGTAAAAACAGCAATATTGCAAAATATTATTAATTTATATTTTAATATATTTTAATAATATTTAATATTTATAACTGGCAAAGCTGAATTTTCAGAAGCCATTACTCTAGTAATTAACAAAAAAAATATACACACACACACATATATATTTTGTAAACACAGAATTTTATGTTAGATGCGATAAATCACGATTAATCGATTTTTACTTGTTTAACAAAAGTTTTACTTGTTTCATTTATTAAAAAAAATTATCTTACAGCCACAAAACATTGGAACGGTAGTGTACATACGTCCACATAAATGTACATAATACATGTCATAATATATGTAATGCAAAACTTAAATTAAGTGAAAAGGATGCAGAGACTCACCTCTTGTTTCCACAAGCTCTATACACTTCCTTACAAAATTAAAGCCTGCTTCATTTAGGAATGCTGTGGACAGAGAGTTTATATGTTACATAAAAATGAGGCTAACGCAGGTGAACTATTTATGTCTTATAAAATAATATGCAAGTGGATGCAAGTTCAAATTGAACAGTATGTCTATATTACAAACTGCCAAATTAATCCATTCTCTATATACACCAAAAATGAATATTAAATAGAACTTACTTTCCTCTTTCTTGCTCAGAAGTGCTGGAAGGGTGTAAATCTAGAAGAAATCAACATAATGTTTATAAAACACTAAATATAAATGCAATTTAAAGCATATACATTCATGCATTATATTGAATATTCCATATCTCTTCTAGGAAATAAATTATAGGGCCGTATATACAAAATACAATTTATAGTTTCATACTGTAAACATACACCCACTAATAATCCTTTGTATATAAGAAATTCACAAACTCAGCTAAATAATAGCAGTGCAATGAGGGTCAAATGAGTTGAAGCCAATCAACTACAGCTGACAGTATAAGAATCAAAACAACGAGTCATTAGCGAAGTGTAAATTCTCAGCAGTCATCTTTTTCCTGTCCATGTGTACACTATTCATTGCCTGGAGTTCAAAGAGCCTCTATAACAACAATTACGTGTCTATAATGGGAAGAGGGAGTCAGTGATACATTGGGCTAAAGAAAAAAGAAAACCTCTTTAAAGTACAAACATAATGACCGGTAAAATGGGTTTCCTTGTCTGTTATTGGTCAGCCAAACAGATAATTCTGACTTGCGCCATTGGTTGGACCGACCTTTATTTTACAGGCTTTTGCTGTTATCTTATCACAATTTTTAAAGCCTTTCTTTACAATGAAGCTCTTGCACTATGAACAGACATTTGTTTATCAAACCGAGAGCAGTCTCATTTTGAGCATAGTCGGCTGGGCGTCTGCTCTTACCGGCTCTTTTCCGTCCATGGCCTCCATCCACAGCCTTCTGTTGGATTCAGAGAGAGCCTGAAGGGTGATGATGCCATGCCTGTGGGACAGATTGACAGACCTTAACTCTCAACTCCTGGTGTAAGATGAGAGGTGCAGTAAGAATTTGCATCATTTATCTGTTTATTTATTACCTTTTTTTTTAAATCAAGCTCTAAGCATTCATGCCTATGCATAATGAGAGGTTTATAAAACTTGCAAACAAAGTAGCAAAAAGCATTTTTTGTTTCTTTACTGCCATTCACAACTCCAACACGGTATAAAAAAATCATATTTAATCTGTTGTGAGGTTGCAGACCAAATGAATGCAATGAGTTAAAGGGCCAGGTACCAAAAAATAAATCAAACACGTCTTTTTTGTAACTTGTGATATATACTAAAATAGATTTTTTGTTTAGTATGTTTAGGCAACTGTTACATAGCATTAAAAAGTAACTTAGGGTGTGTTCACACTTGTTGCTCGGTTCTCTTGTTCGTTTGTTTTTGGACCAAAAAAGAAAATGATACATTTAGTCCTGGTCATTTTAACACTGAACCTAAATACACAAAACAAAAAAAAACGGCTTTTATATTTTGCGACTGAACTTATCGAACATTCCAAACAATGCTGTTTGTGGCCTAAATGCACTGTTTGTGCGTATATATGATAGTATTTACCAGCTGAGAACTCAAGAGTTTAAAAGAGTCAAAGCAGTGCCAGGGATTCCTCCATTGCACACAAATGAAGATCTGCTGCAAGAACACGCAGATCCGACACCTGAAAAGACATTTTCAGACCACCTAAAAATGTGGGTCTTGGTCTGCTTGTTTTGTAAGCAGTGTTCAAACTTATTCAAATGAGCTGCATTAACAGAGCATTAGTACCAGAGTTTGTTTTAAACAAACTGACCCTTTCAAGTGTGAACACGCCCTTTAATATAGCACATTAGGGGAAATGAGCTCGTTTTTTATTAAAAGTGATATTATTCGAACACGGCAGCAGCTCAGGATAAAAGTGCAACGTACCGATGGGCTTTATAGAAACATTGCAGATAACTGAACAGAAGCCCTTCAGAGGGTTTACCTCTTCAGTTATGAGGAGAGAAAAGAAGAGATGGAATGAAGGAGAGAGTGTTGAAAATGACAGACCGAGAGCATTAAACACAACAATCTCCTGTAACACACTCAGATTTCCTTCAATGATTTTCCCTCAGATTTTCCCTCATTTCCACACACCTTTCCACCACCTCAATGTCAAAGCAGAATCGCTTGTCAATAGAATCAGTCCTCCGTCTGATGCAGGACTTCAGCTTAAACATCTCAGGGGGACTCATGATCAGTCCATTCTATCAATGGAAGACAAAAGGAATCAAAATTTAGTAATGAGAGATTAAGCTAATAACATTTAGGCCCGGTTTCACAGACAAGGTTTAGATCAAGCCAGGATTAAGCCTTAGATCAATTAGGAGATTTAAGATGCTTTTATAAAGATGCCTTAGAAAAATACATTACTGGTGTGCATCTTGAGGCAAAAGAACGGCATTGACATTTTAGTGTTAGTGGAAGTTGCTTTCAGACAAAACAGCTCAAACCTGCATTTTAGTCTGGAACTAGCTTAAGCATTGTCTGTGAAACCGGGGCTAAATTCTAAATATTTAATACCTGTTTGCCTCCAGACTTGAATTCAGAGTTGCTCATCGTAAACATTTTGGTCCCTTTCTCATACGTGCAGTAATGTCTACTCCATGTGCACCCCAAGGGTCCTTCAACAGAAGACAGGCGATCATTTGTGCACATGAATTTATATATCTTAACAATCTAAATGTCCACTGCTCAGGAGGATCCTCACGTTTCTCTTGCACATAGAGGAAGCCCTCCATGGTCCACTGTCCAGGAGCTTTAAAGTCCTGCTCTGCAGACCTTATCCTTCTCATCAAATTCTCCACTTCCTGTCTTGTGCTCTCAAAATTATTCCTTGTCTTCAGAGGGAACATCAAAAACACAGTGTTGGTTCTATAGGGACATCACTGTAATCCAAAGTACAGTTCCTTCCATATGCAAAAATAAATACTGGATATTCTAATATATAACACAGGGTTGACAATCAACAATTTTAATACAAGTTTAACAACACAGTGGCTTTTATATAAACATAATATTTGTTGGCTCATTTTTAAATCGATATGTCAGGCCACGTCATCTGAAGTCTCTTACATTCTGGAGGTTGAACTGTAGCTGTTGCTTGTAGGGTTCAAACTCGTGTGCCAGTTCGTAACCCTCGTGGTAGAAGGTGAACAATCCCTGGAGGAAAGCCAGCAGCTGTGAAAACGACAGGAGCAGTTGTATAGAAGCAATATCACACTCATTAACCCATTTATAGGTTGACAGATGTGCAGGATGTGGCTGTTATCATCATTTTCGTTCTGATAGGCATGTGCTTCAGAGAAACAACAGTTGCAAGATGTGCTGATAGATTAAAAGCAGTCTAGCTGTTTTCTCTCAGTTAGAGGAAGTCTTCGTATTTTTCATCTCCCCAAATAAAAGCTGCATTCATAGTGCTGGAGAAATGGAAATAAGTGCGTCTTACCGGCTCAACAAACTCAAATTTTTTCCTCTCTTGCACTTCTTGGATTTTGAAAACATATTCCAGGGAGGCGTCATAGAAGACCTGTCTTTCCTTATTTATCTGGGTGTCTGCCTATAAAAGAATAACTTATAATCAAATCATTTGGTGAGGGCAAAGGAAAAAATATGTTGTATACTTTGCACTCTGGATATTTTATAGCAATAAATGAACATTCAGATTACCTCCTGCAAAAGGGACTCTTTCTTTCTGGAAGACAGGCTTAAGTGCTTCTCCAAAACCGTGTAATATTTCTCTGTCTCCTTGTCAAATTTCTTCTTCCCTTCCTACCAAAAAAAGAAAAAAAGTGACATGAGTTGGAATTTCCTGTTGTTACGGCGTCCAGTCTTCCTGATTCTGCCATCTCTCAACCACGAGCACCCTCTCCTGAGTTCTAGTGGGTTGCATACTTTCCCATTAGTATGCATCATTTGCGCTGTAATTACCTGTCACCTGTTCTGTATTACTACTCATCTCCAAGCCTTTATCTGCCTCATTAACTGAGCGTCCTGTGCGAAGTATTGGCTCTCTACGTGTGCATGTCCGAGCTGTTTCTGTGATCAAGTTAACCTTTGTTTCTGACCCTCGCTATCCTACTTCTGATTGTCTGCAGCCTGCCTCTCGACCCTCTGCCTGATCCAGATACTGATTCCAGCCGCCAGCCCTGAACTCTCGCCTGGCCCTGGTACCTACTATCTGGTTCGACTCCGCTTTCAGCGCACCCCATCAAGAATTCCTGTGTTTCCTTTATGCTGCCCTTTCTGTTATTAAACTTGTTGCAAAGGGATTCGCCTCAGCCTTCTGATTCGTTATACCTGTACTGTACTTTTGGTGATAAATGGTTTTTGCAGAGATAAGACATTATATTAAAACATTAGATTTGTAAACAAACACCATGTAAGAGTCTCATGAAAACATGAGGAGAGTTTTAATATGTTTATTTACATTCTATAGCTCAAAAACAAATCATGAAATTTAATATTATGATTATATATTAAATATTATGAATGGGCGTATAGTGCCACTTCAGGACATGTGCAGATGTATACACACTAAGTCACTGAGGTATCATCAGTGAAGAGTGTGATAAAGCCGATGACATGTAACCACAGCTTAAAAAAACCCAACAACAAACACTATGCGTATTTCTAATTCTATGGCTCTAAATGAGGTAGAGTAAAGATGTTTACAGTAGACAAGACCCCCACTTCCTGTGCCCGCATTGACTGCCCCCATTTACGCTGTACGAAGCGTTTATGCGCTGCAGACCTCCAGCAGTGAGAATCTTTTTCTTGAGACTGCAACTGAAACCAGTTTGAAGCTGTTTGTTTTTCCTGTTTGACATCAGCCCAACCTTTCCCATGACCCTCTAATGGACACGCCATCTAAACTACAGACTGGTCATGCCGAACAACAAACTGGAGGAATGTCATGTTTGACATGCTTAGTCCAGTTTCTAGGCCCATCTGCTGGCTAGCAATGACATCACTCTCTCCAGGAATGTGTTCTTTCTGTTCAAGGGTTTTAAAAAGACATGCATGCAGGGACTTATCATGGAAAATATTTTCTCTGCATTAAAGAAACACTTCTGAAAGTAATGTAACAGAGGTAGCAAGGGTCTCCAGCTTTTTTTATTCTTTTTTTTTCTTTTCAAATTTAGATGTGTTAGCCTTGTTATACAGTGTGCTATGGAGCCCCTAAAGGGACAAGGTGATGGAAAAAAATATATGAGAAGGGAGGAAAAAATGTCACACCTTTTGCATTCTCTCACAAAAGTTACAAAAGAAATATATTATATGCATGTAAACTAGCATTCAAAAGATAAAAAAAGAATACTTTAGCTCAGCCAGAACACATTAAAACGGTCAAAAGTGACATAACAGTGTGTATAATGTTACAAAAGACTTCTATTTTAAATAAATACTGTTTCTTGTTTTCAACATTGATAATAATAAGAAATGTTTGATTGATTTCTGAAGGATCATGTGACACTGAAGAGACTGGAGTAATGATGCAAAAAAACAGCTGTGCTATTCACAGGAATAAATTATATTTTGAAATACATTCAAACAGAAATGGTTATTTTAAATTGTAATAATATTTCACAATATTACATTTTTTTACTGCATTTTGGGTCAAATAAATGCAGCCTTAAATAGCACAAGACTATTTCAAAAACATTTAAAAAAAAAGTTATAAATATTAAAAACATAAATTATTTGGAATATATTATTTTTTTTTGGTTTTCATTCAGCATTTTCATTCCAGTTCTGACCTAATATATACATATATTAAGTCGTAAATAGATTGTACGACAGTGTTTTGGATATGTGCGGGATGTTGAACAGCAGGACTGCCATTCCCTTTGGCCTCCATCATGTCTCAACGTCTAAGTTACGCGAGTTCCTTTGCTGCTCTTGCTGAAGAGCATCGGGCCAGAACTCCCAAATAAGGCATGGAGTGTTTTGGCTCTGGATCTTTGAGCTCATCAGGCAGCGCTCCAGCTCTTTTAATACGACTGGAGGGGCCACATTCACAGATCACCAGGGCTCCCATGCAGCACAAGAAAGAGTAAAGCTTTAACTAGAGCCTGGTTATAAACATGCCCTCTAGCACAGCGCTCACAGGCCATTTCATGCTGGTCAATGTGGCATTACAGTATCTGGGTATAATTGAACTGCTCTTGTCTTCAACAGGTGTTTGTAATTTCCCCCTTCCTGCAGGGTTTCACAGATCTATATTGACCGTATAGGATCCTGTCACAGGCAGCGTGGGTAAAAATGACTTTCCGCTGACATGTAGAGCGTTAACTCACAATGGGGTCTAATAACTTACTTTGGCTGCTCCAATCTGCTCTTTGCGAAACTTCTCCAGCGGTGTGATCAAGACATCATCAGCGTTTTGGATCTAAATAGAAAAGAAAAATCAATCTTCAAATAGCCAAGTATGACAAACCAATACCAATGAATCATCCATCAAAAACCTTTAAACATTATTTACAATAAAACCAATGGTCCTTGAGGAAAATGTTTGCTTTGTACAGCCTTGAGATGGTCTAAAATAGCCTTTCATTACATCCGGCCTGCATTCCACAGTATGAGATTTAAAATGGGTCATATAGATGAGAATCTTACAAAACCTGCAATAAAAAATAGCTACAGACATATTAAAATAAAAAGAGCAGATGGAAAAAAGATAGTGATATTGACAAAAAAAAAAGATGTTTGATGTTGTTTGAAATATTTTGATCAAAAGAAAGGAAACACTTAAAATATTTCTAAATAAATAAAAAATAAAAAAGTTGTACACCTTATGACAAAAATATCAACATTCGCTCATTTTACAATCTCTAGTGTTAAAAACCTAATTTAACAATGTGGTGCTCATTGTGTGAACTCATCGACATCAGTTTGTTTCTGCTAATAGTTAACAGCCGGCAAACAGTGCATGAACAGTATCCAAGGGAATTACTTTTATTTACTGTAAAATAACGGCGCTATAATTAGTACCATTTTCATGTAGGCACTCCAATTGGAAAAACACCCAATTACATACACTAGTTCCTTTTATACACTTTCCCAGGCACAGCACATAGGACTTCATGTCTCGCTGGAGAATTGGTCAAAATAAGTTCCACATGCTTGCCTGCGCTCAGTCAGCGGCAGCACTGACCATCCATCTCTACAGGCTCCTTCCACCCACATCAACATTAATGGAATTTGCACTTACAAATAATATAAATGTACAGACTCCCAAGTGGGTCCAGATGTATGCTATAGGCTTTAAAAGTATATAAGTGACAACTTAATTTCTAAGATATGCGAGCATTTCCTGTTCGGCTCATGGTGCACAGCTGAGTTTTTCCCTTATAGTGTAAACAAACAGCATATTTATACTAGATTGCGGTTTAGTTTACCTTATATGTTATACATAAAATACTGAACTTTCATTTTAAACTTTAATATTGTTATTGCAATGCACTAAGCAAGTCAAACAAGCTTGTCCCTACACAAACATGCATGACAGGCTTATAAGCATAAGCCAGATGAGCTGCATGTGGGACATATAAGAGTATCGTCTCGGTTACGTATGGTAACCCTCGTTCCCTGAGGAGGGAACGGAGACGTCTCGTCGGAGGAGTTTCCAACGAATTGGGATCACGCTAGGGAGACCAATCGACTTTGAGTGAACTAAAACGAGCCAATAAACATTGGCATGCAAGATTTGCATTCCGCGACCCGCCTACCAGTGCAGGTATAAAAGCGGAAGCAAGCGCATACACAAACGTTTTTCGCTGAGGAGCCGAACGGTGTCCAGTCCTCCGCGAAGGTACAGCAAGCATGGCGACGGGACGAGACGTAGGAGTTCCCGAACGAAAGGGAACGTCTCGGTTACGTATGGTAACCCTCGTTCCCTGAGGAGGGAACGGAGACGTTGGAGGAGTTTCCAACGAATTGGGATCCCTAACAAAACGCCATGGTGCTGACCCCTTCCAGCGCCCAGCTTAGCTCCCGGCATAGCAGTTTCTCACTTATATGAGGGGAGCTAGCTAGGAAGAATCACACTGCTGTTCCGCAAGACCCGCTCAGTGGATTGGATAACACTGGGAAAGCGTGCCCACCCCGTAGGAGGGAACGCTGCGTAGACCCTGCCTGCCCGAAGGGAGGTACTGGAATACACGTATGTACTAACCCGTAGGGTAGTGAAACATACGGCAGTCCTTGAGGTAGTCCCAGCCCGAGGGGTGGGAGCGTACTCAGCAAGGACGACAGAACGGGTCTGTCGAGGGGAAGACACGGAGCTAACCCGGAGGGTAGCTGGAACGTGAAAGAAATGGGTCGCCGTAGGGACCACTGTTAAGGCCACCCAGTCTAATAACAACTCCTACGAGAGGTAATAGACCTGGTGCCGGGCGATCCGCCTCGCCTGGTGCCGGAGGGGTGATGGAGGAACTCACGAGGTTAACCGTTTGTTGGGGAACCAACGGAGCAAAAAAGACGCACGTATCCGGCCTATGGGCGGGAATGGCGTAGCAAGCCGACACAACCTAATTCCTCGCGCTACTGGCCGTAGCGAGTACACGGGAGGAAACAGGTTCAACACGGAGGCTATAAAACCTAGCGAACGTGTTTGGTGTCGCCCAGCCCACAGCTCTACAGATGTCTGTTAGCGAGGCGCCTTGCGCCAAAGCCCAGGAGGAGGCAACACTCCTAGTAGAGTGTGCCGTCAACCTAGGTGGGCAAGGCACGTCCTGGGACTCATAAGCCCGGACAATAGCATCCACTAACCAGTGGGCTAACCTCTGCTTGGAGACAGCCTTCCCCTTCTGCTGGCCTCCGTAACAAAAAAAGAGCTGATCTGAGGTCCTGAAGCTTTGCGTTCTGTCCACATAAACCCGCAAAGAGCGGACGGGACAGAGAAAAGCTAGGGCTGGGTCTGCCTCCTCCAAGGGCAGCTCTTGCAGGTTCACTACCTGGTCCACGAACGGAGTGGTAGGAACCTTGGGCACATATCCGAGCCGGGGTCTCAGAATAACATGAGAAAGGCCCGGACCGAACTCTAGGCACGATTCGTCGACCGAAAAAGCCTGCAGATCCCCTACCCTCTTAAAAGAAGCCAAAGCCAACAGGAGAGCTGTCTTCATAGACAGGATATTCAACTCCACCGAAGGCAAGGGCTCAAAAGGGGGACTCTGGAGTGCTCTGAGCACCAGAGATAAGTCCCAAGAGGGTACGTGGTGCAAATTACGAGGAGGATTTAGTCTCCTGGCACCCTTAAGGAATCTGATGACCAGGTCGTGCTTCCCTAACGACTTACCTTCAACTGTGTCGTGATGAGCGGCTATTGCGGCAACATACACTTTGAGGGTGGAGGGAGACAGCCTTCGCTCCAACCCATCTTGCAGGAAGGAAAGCACGACTCTGATTGGGCAAGTTCGGGGGTCTTCCCGGCGGGAGGAACACCAATCGACGAACAGGTTCCACTTCAACGCATAGAGGCGCCTCGTAGAGGGGGCTCTAGCGGAAGTGATGGTGTCTACCACAGCCTGTGGCAGGCCACCTAGAACCTCCGCGTTCAGAGGTCTGGACGCGGGTGCCACAGGGTGCCCCGTCTCTGGGAAAGGAGGTCCTTCCTCAGAGGAATCGGCCAAGGAGGGGCTGTCGCGAGGAGCACGAGTTCTGCAAACCAAGTCCGGTTGGGCCAATACGGCGCAACAAGCAGGACCTGCTCCTCGTCCTCCCTGACCTTGCACAAAGTCTGTGCAAGAAGGCTCACTGGGGGAAACGCATACTTGCGAAGGCCCTTGGGCCAGCTGTGTGCCAGTGCATCTGTGCCGAGAGATCCTTCGGTCAGAGAATAAAACCACTGGCAATGGGTCGTGTCCGGAGAGGCAAACAGATCTACCTGAGCGGCTCCGAAGATTCCCCAAATCAGCTGGACCACCTGGGGATGGAGTCGCCATTCTCCCGGAAGAGGCGGCTGCCGTGAGAGCTCGTCGGCAACACGGTTGAGCACACACGGGATGTGAATGGCCCGAAGCGACCTCAGATGCTTCTGACTCCATAGGAGGAGATGGCGGGCGAGTCGCGACATACGACGGGTGCGTAGACCACCTTGACGGTTGATGTACGGTCGATGTACGGTGATGACGGTTGAACGGTCGCAGTGCTGTCCGTACGGACCAGTACATGTCTGTGCAGAAGCAGCCCCCTGAAGCGGCACAGAGCTAAGCGTACTGCTTGCAACTCTAGGCAGTTGATGTGCCAATGCAGTTGAGGCCCGTCCACAGACCTGAAACTGCATGCCCGTTGTACGTGGCCCCCCACCCGCTGGCAGAGGCATCTGTGAACACAACAGCATGCCTGGACACCTGGACTAAGGGAACTCCGGCCCGTAGAAACGCAGGGTCCGACCATGGACTGAAGGTTTGGCGACAGTGGGGGGTAATGTTGACCCGGAACGTGCCGCTCTGCCACGGCCATCTCGGGACTCGATCGTGAAGCCAGCGCTGAAGCGGTCTCATATGAAGCAAGCCGAGCGGCGTCACTGCGGCTGCGGCTGCCATATGGCCCAGGAGCCTCTTAAACTGTTTCAGTGGAACCGCTGACCTGCCTTGAAAGGACTTGAGGCAGTTGAGCACTGACTGGACGCGCTCCTCTGTGAGGCGCGCAGTCTGACCGACCGAGTCCAACTCCATACCGAGATAAGAGATCCTCTGCGTGGGGCAGAGTTTGCTCTTGTCCCAGTTGACCTGAAGACCCAAACGGCTGAGGTGTCGAAGCACCAAGTCCCTGTGTTCGCACAACAGATCTCGCGAGTGAGCTATTATAAGCCAGTCGTCGAGATAGTTGAGGATGCGAACGCCATGTTCTCTCATGGGAACAATGGCCGCCTCCACGACCTTCGTGAAGACACGGGGCGACAGGGCCAGGCCGAAGGGTAGGACTTTGTACTGAAATGCTCGACCCTCGAAAGCAAACCGAAGAAAGGGTTTGTGTCGAGGAAGAATCGAAACATGAAAGTACGCGTCCTTCAGGTCGATCCCTTCAGGACGGATGCATTCGAAGATGCGCTTTTGCGCGATCATTTTGAACGGGAGCTTGTGCAGGGCCCGATTCAAAACTCGCAGGTCCAGGATCGGTCGTAACCCACCGCCTTTCTTGGGTACAATGAAGTAGGGGCTGTAGAACCCAGACTTCATCTCGGCTGGAGGGACCGGCTCGATCGCGTCCTTCGCCAGCAGGACGTCGATCTCTTTTGTCAAGACAGGGGCATCGACGCTCCGCACACGAGTGAAGCGGATACCCCTGTACTTGGGAGGCCGGCGAGCAAACTGAATTGCATAGCCGAGCCGAATGGTACGGATGAGCCAGCGGGACAACCTCGGAAGCGCTAACCAGGCTTCGAGAGACCGCACCAGCGAGCCCACCCGAACCACCGGCGCACCCGAGGAGGGGCAGCGAAGTGGAAAGCAGGGACCAGACTCCGGAGGCATTACTGCGGCCGGGAGAGAGGTCTGGGTGTGCAGGGCAACACCTACCTGCTTCCACCGAGGGGCAGACGGCAGGGAAGGCCCGGAGGCGTTCGACTGCTGGCTGTCCCGAGGCGAAGGAAGGAGGGGAAACGAGGAGCGAGGCCTGGGAGCGTCGGGTCCAGGTTTCCGCACCTCCTTGCCCAGCGGGAGACGAGAGTGACGAGGCCGTGGCGGCGACACTGACGTCTGAGCGCTGGGGCGAGGGGAATGAGACTCATTCTGACCCTCTTGGACGGAGGAGACTGATAGCGGCGAGGCAATGGAGCGTCGTCCTGGACTACCAGTCTCGACCGAGAGTGACCCAGAGGAAGTAGAAATTGCTCTTTTATTGAAATTTTGGGTACCGCCAACCGGCTGGTCAGCGGCGGAACAGAAACAAAAAAAAGATTCTCCACCTGGCCCTCCTCCAGGGGAAGGAGGTGTGCAGAGGCACCCTCCTGAAGAGCAATCAAAACATCCTCCGGGTCGCCCGTCTCAGGGTCGCTTCCCTCTCCTCTTACTGGGGGGTTTAGACGAGCCCCGAGCGGGCTGGGCAGCTGTCTTGCGGCCGGCACCCTGCTGCCTAGGGGGCTGCTGCTTAGGCTGGGCAGGGGCGGAGGCGGCGGCAGGAGGGCGCCCTCGGCGACGAGCAGACGGAGGCGCAGCCGCAGGAGGCGGGGCAGCAGCAGCCTGTCTCCGGGGCATGATGTACTTAATAACCTCCGACTGCTTCTGGGCAGCGGAGAACTGTTGGGCGTAGTTCTCCACCGCGTCGCCGAAGAGGCCACCCTGGGATATGGGAGAGTTCAGGAACCTACTCTTGTCCGACTCCCTCATATCGGCCAGGGTGAGCCGCAGGTGTCGCTCCTGGACCACAAGCGTGGACATCGCCCATCCCAGGGAGCGTGCGGTGACTTTCGTCGCCCGGAGGGCGAGGTCCGTCGCCGCACGCAGCTCTTTAAGCACCCCTGGGTCGGTACCACTCTCCTGCATGTGAGAGAGCGCCTTGGCCTGGTGGACCTGAAGGAGCGCCATCGCATGCAGGGCAGAAGCAGCTTCTCCACACGCACTATAAGCCTTCCCAGTCAGACTGGAGGAGAACTTACAGGCGCGAGAGGGGAGCGTAGGAGCACCCCGCCAGGTGGAGGCGGTCTGAGGGCACAGTTGCATAGCAACCGAACGTTCCACTGGGGGTATGCCCTCGTATCCCTTGACTGCCCCGCCATCGAGAGTGGTGAGGGAGGAGGAGGGAGTCGACCTATGTCTGGCCGTTAGAGGGGCCGTCCAAGATCTCGTCACCTCCTCATGGACTTCCGGAAAGAAAGGTACCGGGGCGGGGCGCTGAGTACCAGCACGAGCCGCCCCGAGAAACCAATCGTCGAGCCGCGAAGGTTCGGGACACGGTGGAGGGTTCCACACGAGCCCGACACTTGCGGCCGCCCGGGAAAGCATAGCAGTCATTTCCGGGTCCGGCTCGGACAACGCCGCCACACCAGAAGGGGGCAACGCAGCCGAGTCGTCATCCCCAGAAGATGACTGCTCTCCCTCCGATGCAGCGATCGACATCTGGTCCTCCGGCGGAGCCCCGAAGCAAACGGCTGCGACCACACGAGATGGCCCAGCACGCTCCACCGAGGGCTCCAATGGCAGCGGTGCGGAGGAGTGAGGGGCCCGTGGGGGTCTTTCACCCGGCGGATCGTTCCTCACTGTAACCCTCAGACCACCAATGGGATTAGCCGAAGTAGCCGCCTTCTGAAATGAACCAGAAGACGAACTAGATCGGGGAATCTCCAAAGGGACTCCCCCTCGTTTGAGGGATCTCAGTCTCGATCTAAGCACCGCGATGGTCATGTTCCCACAGTGAGAACATGACTCATTCACAAACGCAGCCTCAGCGTGCGCGAGGCCCAAGCACGAGAGGCAGCGATCGTGACCATCAACCGGAGGCAGTGTCTGACCGCATCCAGAAACGCACGGGTGAAAAGTCATCCTAAAAAGGACGCGATCTTCACTCGTGTTGCTCTTTTAGAGAAACGCTCTCTTAAATGTGCTGAAGCACACAGGGATCAACGCGACAACACAGCGGGGAAACTGCAAGCCCGCTGTGTGCACTCAACCGAATACCAGCTGTTAAAACAGCTCTTTTGAATAAACAGCTCGCGTGTAGCAACAGCCGGCACTCGGGAGGTCGCTTCATTATAGCCACCGCCGGTGACAGTATGTCTACCCACTAAACATTGGATGTCGGATAGACGTGCAGATCGTGTTTATATTGGGTCCGTCGGTCCATGACCAATTCTGGACGTCTATTCGACGTCAAAACTAGTTTGACTATTTGGACGTCCAACCATGACCCAATTTGGACGTCATCTTGACGTTCAACATTTGACCTTTTAACTGGGTAATTTATTTGGACGTCTACGACAGGTGCAGGAAATTTACATGATTAATATGTATGATTATCTTTTTTTTGATAATATATCAACATTTGTATGTCTCTGCATATAGCGGAATGACAATAAAGCTCACTTGAACTTGAAAAATAAGCACTCAACTCATTAAAGCAGGGGGCTCTTAGCACTTCAGATACAGCAGAATGCCGAGCACTCCACTGGGTGCAGACAGTCACTGTTTTCTCAAGAGTTTTTCCCGTCTAAACTTCCCATGGCCCTTTTTAGCCGGAGAGGAAGCTCACTTCTTACTGTCCCGAGGCGAAGGAAGGAGGGGAAACGAGGAGCGAGGCCTGGGAGCGTCGGGTCCAGGTTTCCGCACCTCCTTGCCCAGCGGGAGACGAGAGTGACGAGGCCGTGGCGGCGACACTGACGTCTGAGCGCTGGGGCGAGGGGAATGAGACTCATTCTGACCCTCTTGGACGGAGGAGACTGATAGCGGCGAGGCAATGGAGCGTCGTCCTGGACTACCAGTCTCGACCGAGAGTGACCCAGAGGAAGTAGAAATTGCTCTTTTATTGAAATTTTGGGTACCGCCAACCGGCTGGTCAGCGGCGGAACAGAAACAAAAAAAAGATTCTCCACCTGGCCCTCCTCCAGGGGAAGGAGGTGTGCAGAGGCACCCTCCTGAAGAGCAATCAAAACATCCTCCGGGTCGCCCGTCTCAGGGTCGCTTCCCTCTCCTCTTACTGGGGGGTTTAGACGAGCCCCGAGCGGGCTGGGCAGCTGTCTTGCGGCCGGCACCCTGCTGCCTAGGGGGCTGCTGCTTAGGCTGGGCAGGGGCGGAGGCGGCGGCAGGAGGGCGCCCTCGGCGACGAGCAGACGGAGGCGCAGCCGCAGGAGGCGGGGCAGCAGCAGCCTGTCTCCGGGGCATGATGTACTTAATAACCTCCGACTGCTTCTGGGCAGCGGAGAACTGTTGGGCGTAGTTCTCCACCGCGTCGCCGAAGAGGCCACCCTGGGATATGGGAGAGTTCAGGAACCTACTCTTGTCCGACTCCCTCATATCGGCCAGGGTGAGCCGCAGGTGTCGCTCCTGGACCACAAGCGTGGACATCGCCCATCCCAGGGAGCGTGCGGTGACTTTCGTCGCCCGGAGGGCGAGGTCCGTCGCCGCACGCAGCTCTTTAAGCACCCCTGGGTCGGTACCACTCTCCTGCATGTGAGAGAGCGCCTTGGCCTGGTGGACCTGAAGGAGCGCCATCGCATGCAGGGCAGAAGCAGCTTCTCCACACGCACTATAAGCCTTCCCAGTCAGACTGGAGGAGAACTTACAGGCGCGAGAGGGGAGCGTAGGAGCACCCCGCCAGGTGGAGGCGGTCTGAGGGCACAGTTGCATAGCAACCGAACGTTCCACTGGGGGTATGCCCTCGTATCCCTTGACTGCCCCGCCATCGAGAGTGGTGAGGGAGGAGGAGGGAGTCGACCTATGTCTGGCCGTTAGAGGGGCCGTCCAAGATCTCGTCACCTCCTCATGGACTTCCGGAAAGAAAGGTACCGGGGCGGGGCGCTGAGTACCAGCACGAGCCGCCCCGAGAAACCAATCGTCGAGCCGCGAAGGTTCGGGACACGGTGGAGGGTTCCACACGAGCCCGACACTTGCGGCCGCCCGGGAAAGCATAGCAGTCATTTCCGGGTCCGGCTCGGACAACGCCGCCACACCAGAAGGGGGCAACGCAGCCGAGTCGTCATCCCCAGAAGATGACTGCTCTCCCTCCGATGCAGCGATCGACATCTGGTCCTCCGGCGGAGCCCCGAAGCAAACGGCTGCGACCACACGAGATGGCCCAGCACGCTCCACCGAGGGCTCCAATGGCAGCGGTGCGGAGGAGTGAGGGGCCCGTGGGGGTCTTTCACCCGGCGGATCGTTCCTCACTGTAACCCTCAGACCACCAATGGGATTAGCCGAAGTAGCCGCCTTCTGAAATGAACCAGAAGACGAACTAGATCGGGGAATCTCCAAAGGGACTCCCCCTCGTTTGAGGGATCTCAGTCTCGATCTAAGCACCGCGATGGTCATGTTCCCACAGTGAGAACATGACTCATTCACAAACGCAGCCTCAGCGTGCGCGAGGCCCAAGCACGAGAGGCAGCGATCGTGACCATCAACCGGAGGCAGTGTCTGACCGCATCCAGAAACGCACGGGTGAAAAGTCATCCTAAAAAGGACGCGATCTTCACTCGTGTTGCTCTTTTAGAGAAACGCTCTCTTAAATGTGCTGAAGCACACAGGGATCAACGCGACAACACAGCGGGGAAACTGCAAGCCCGCTGTGTGCACTCAACCGATTACCAGCTGTTAAAACAGCTCTTTTGAATAAACAGCTCGCGTGTAGCAACAGCCGGCACTCGGGAGGTCGCTTCATTATAGCCACCGCCGGTGACAGTATGTCTACCCACTAAACATTGGATGTCGGATAGACGTGCAGATCGTGTTTATATTGGGTCCGTCGGTCCATGACCAATTCTGGACGTCTATTCGACGTCAAAACTAGTTTGACTATTTGGACGTCCAACCATGACCCAATTTGGACGTCATCTTGACGTTCAACATTTGACCTTTTAACTGGGTAATTTATTTGGACGTCTACGACAGGTGCAGGAAATTTACATGATTAATATGTATGATTATCTTTTTTTTGATAATATATCAACATAATATATTTTTTTGATAAATATCAACATTGTTGTTATCAACATGATTAATACATATGAATACAGATTATTTATAAACAAACACGATTTATTATGTGTATGCCTATTTATTTATTCAGTAGGCCATGTTTTTTTTTTTTTTACATTTTCCTGTTTTTCTTTAACTGGTTTATTTATTTTAAGTAACCTAAACAAGTAATTTATTTTTGCATATGTATTTTTGCATGTATCTGTTTATTTGTTTGGAAATGCAATTTGTGGGAATTATAGTTCAGAAAATAATTTCATGGTAGCCTATATTAGGCCTATTGACCTTATTCCTAACTTAAAAAGAACCAACAGCAGGAGAAAAGTCAAGGATAGCCAAGGACAGCTCTCTATCAAGGGGTTTGGATTTCAACCAAAGAGTCAAAAACCAGTCAACGTCACTCTGATTGGCCAGAGGCAGCACATCATCCCAACCAGTAAACGCCACGCTGATTGGCCGAGGCGACACTCCAGGCATTTGGTGTGATTATTCGACATGTTCAAGCATTGCAAAATGACGGCACAGCTTTTCAGCCTGCATCGCTGGTGAACCCATCGTTTCCTCTAAATTGAAGGTAAGTTTTGTCAGCCTAGTAACTTTCTTTGGCTCAAATGCTAGTTTCAACAGGAAATGCATTACACCTTTGTATGTGTCTCCAATTATCGCCTGCTGCTTAGACAATCAAATGGAGTTTTTGGAAAATGATCTAGTGCCATTTCAGAAAGTGGAATACTGTTCCAGATCATTTTCCAAAAACTCCATTTGATTGTCTAAGCATCAGGTGATAATTGGAGAGGCATACAAAGGTGTAATGCATTTCCTGTTGAAACTAGCATTTGAGCCAAACAAAGCTACAGGAAAATTAATACATGGTACAGAAAACATGTCCTCCACCCTCGTGGAGGTCCCACGGACATCAATATTGTCGCCTGGCGTTACAAAACAAGCCCTTCAGTGGACCGAAATTGAACGTCCAAAAATTACATGGAAAAGACGTCACAGTGCGCAGTGGGTATGTTCATATATTTTTGACAATCGTAGCGCCGTGTTCCTGTGAGGCACGGCATTTCATTCCTTTGTATGTCTCTGCATATAGCGGAATGACAATAAAGCTCACTTGAACTTGAAAAATAAGCACTCAACTCATTAAAGCAGGGGGCTCTTAGCACTTCAGATACAGCAGAATGCCGAGCACTCCACTGGGTGCAGACAGTCACTGTTTTCTCAAGAGTTTTTCCCGTCTAAACTTCCCATGGCCCTTTTTAGCCGGAGAGGAAGCTCACTTCTTACATCAGTCTGATCCATCATGTGGGAAAATGCCTCCCACTTAAAGCGGAGCATGCTGGCAGTGCGCCTAAGGTAAAAGTACCAGTGGATATGAAACTGTCTGTTAATCTGGCAGAACACAATGGCAGAAGTTCAATAAAACACTACATTTGTGTTCACATAATGATTCACCGTTACGTGAGACACAGCCTCTGGACCTGGCCGTCTCGCCACTATGCTCCAGTAACACGGAGTACTTCCCATCAGCAGCCTTGTGGGAGGGCAAAGCATTTGCTGGGAGTTTTTCACCCCTTGGCTCTGTTATTGTATGTCTATGAATGAAAAGGCCCTCAGGGACTTTCACAGCTTGACGGAGGTGTTTGTCATCCTGAGAGGCCCAGCGCAGGAGCCTGTGAGACTGAAGCGTAGCACGGCCACGGTCTGCAGGAAGTAAAGAAACTGTAGGAGGCTGCTGGGTAATTCTTCCCCTGAGGCTCTTCACACAGCTCCGCTGACCCACTCTCCTTTCTCCAACGAACAATGGATAGGACTGAAACTGCAGCCTGGATGCGGACTGACTAGGGCTCTCCAGGCAAATGCAACATATTTAATATCTTCTTGTGCAAATCAAGGGTTTCCATGTCAAAAAGAATAGCCTTTGCTTGGTGTATTGACACATTTTGAATTTAATCCACTTTCAGGGCCATTTCTGTAATGCATGAATATGCTTTTGTGCTGTAATTAAAGGAGAATGTACATTTTTTTGTACATTTGGAGTGCTGTCAGTACAGACAAAAACGTCAAAAAAGCGGTGTTGCTTAAACCGTGTTATCCTCTTTTTAAAATTCGCACCCTGTTGACTTCAATGGGGCAAGTTCTAAACCTGCTTTTAGCCTCTTAACATCCTTGATTTGTCATTACAAGTGCACAGCCATGTGAGTGGTGTTATTAAGAGTGACCACGGTCAATATGACTGCAGTAGATGTGAAAGATATTAATAAAAAATATAGCTGCGAGCAGCGATTGCGGGCCCAAGCCGGTGGCACCGCCACCCCGGTGCCTTTAGGGTTATTGTGCACGACGTGCAAAAACTTAACCCCGCTTTGACTGTTGAAAAGAAGTGTGATGTAGAGCTTGCATCAGTGTGGGCTCTGCAAAAGTGCACATCGAGGGCACATATCAACCACAAAGTATGCGTGAGCAACCTTCTGAAACCCAAAATGAAAAATGAGACAGCCTATGGTCTCATGGATTTAACAGACACATGAAATAAGTACACAAGACCGAAAATTCATATGAAGTGTGCCATTTGGGGACAGGGCCTATGATCGTGAACCACAATAGCCACATATATGAGATCATTTAAATTTAGAATAATTTTTAGGTCAATATGTTTTGCAGCACTTAAATGTGTAAATCCAGAAGCCCAGTATTTATCTGGAGGTCTTTGTCCTTTGCCTCTCAACCTAGTTTGTCTCTGCCTTTTCTGTTCTGCCCTGTTTGCCATTGTTCTCCCTGCCTGTCTTGACCATTCTTAATAAAAAGCTGCAAATGGATTCCCCTGGCCTGACCCTGCCTCGATACAACACACATGCTGCATCTGCTCGCTATCTGCCGAACGGCTCTGGTAGTTCCGCTTCAGCACTGATGATGTTGTAGGAATAGTGCGCTCTGATTGGTCTGGATTATTCGGGAATTTTTATTTTATACAGAAATAAGTTATTTATAATTCATATAGATAGATAGATAGATATATAGATAGATAGATATACATATATAAAGACACAGAGAATATTAATTGCCTTACCTGTTTAGTAAAATGAAAATAAAAATAAATAACTAGGGAAACCGAGATAATTATTCTGATTTGATGATACACTCAAAATATTACACAAGCAATTGTTTAAATGTAATGATATTCAGAACAGAACAAGAATTTTAAAAAACTATAAACAAGAAGTAACCGAAATAATGTAAAGCGAAAGTGAAAGTAAGTGGTGTTGGGCTCACGTAACTCTCTCATTAGAATCAAATTGTTTCAACATTTGTGATGTATTTGGATGCTAAACTATTCTTTATTATAGGCTTTGTACTTCACTCACGTTCCAATATGTTTGTGTTTGTGTGTGTGTGTGAGTGTGTGTGTGTGTGTGTGTGTGTGTGTGTGTGTGTGTGTGTGTGTGTGTGTGTGTTTGGTGTGTGTGTGTGGGTGAGGTGTGGGTGCGATTGAACTGTTACACAAAAACATACTCCGTCATTTTGTTAATCGAGGACGTAAATTCAAACTGCAAAGTGTTTACTTATATTTATGTACACACAATAAAACACAAAGTGCTTTTGTCAAACTATAAACTCAAACTGTAACCTACAACTGTCCCCCAACCAAAATTTCACCCACACACACCAACACCCACACACAGTTTAAAAGCAAAACATATTTATCCAACCTCATTTAAAAACAGTCTGTGAGTGCCATCTTTTGGACATTCATCATATTGCATTGGTTTTAATTTCTTGTCCTCAAACAGAGCTCTAATCTGTTTATTTTTAAGTTACACATTCTACATTGATTAAAATAGAAAATCAAATGTGTTTTTTTAATGGTAGTATTATTTTATACAATAATTTATAAATCTGATGAGAATAAATGTAGTGTGCATACATTTTTTAAGGAAAACATTGATCTAATATAGCACATTAGAGAGAGAGAGACGGAGGCGCGGGCGCGATCGAACTGTGTGTGTGTGTGCGTGTGTGTGTGTGACGGGCGCGATCGAACTCTGTGTGTGGGAGAGAGAATAACATTTTTAAAGAAAACATATTGATCTAATATAGCACATGAGAGAGAGAGAGAGAGAGAGAGAGAGAGGGAGAGAGAGAGAGAGAGAGAGAGAGAGAGAGAGAGAGAGAGAGAGAGAGAGAGAGAGAGAGAGAGAGAGAGACGCGGGCGCGATCGAACTGTGTGTGTGTGTGTGCGTGTGTGTGTGTGTGAGAGAGAGAGAGAGAGAGGCGCGGGCGCGATCAAACTGTGTGTGTGTGTGTGCGTGTGTGGGAGAGAGAGAGGCGCGGGCGCGATCAAACTGTGTGTGTGCGTGAGACAGAGAGAGAGGCGCGGGAGCGATCGAACTGTGTGTGTGTGTGTGTGTGTGTGTGTGAGAGAGAGAGAGAGAGAGAGAGAGAGAGAGAGAGAGAGAGAGAGAGAGAGAGAGAGAGAGAGAGAGAGAGAGAGAGAGAGAGAGAGAGAGAGAGAGAGAGAGAGAGAGAGAGAGAGACGCGGGCGCGATCGAACTGTGTGTGTGTGTGTGCGTGTGTGTGTGTGTGAGAGAGAGAGAGAGAGAGGCGCGGGCGCGATCAAACTGTGTGTGTGTGTGTGCGTGTGTGGGAGAGAGAGAGAGGCACGGGCGCGATCAAACTGTGTGTGCGTGAGACAGAGAGAGAGGCGCGGGAGCGATCGAACTGTGTGTGTGTGTGTGTGTGTGTGTGTGTGTGTGTGAGAGAGAGAGAGAGAGAGAGAGAGAGAGAGAGAGAGAGAGAGAGAGAGAGAGAGAGAGAGAGAGAGAGAGAGAGGCGCGGGTGCGATCGAACTGTGTGTGTGCGTAATACAGGTAATAAATGAATAAAAGTGCGTATAAATACAATTTTGGACACAAGAGGGCAGTATGGCCCCATGAATGACTTCGTGTTTAAACTATCACCCGAAGATACCCCCTCCCCTCCCGCTCCTCACACACACACACACACACACACACACATACAGAATGCCAGGGTGCATTCTCTCTGTCAGAGAGAGGGAGAGAAAATTCTCAGAATCCACATTCAAACTACAATATCTGACTTTCTGTTGGTCTGAGCTAATGACAATAAATTAGAAAGTTGTTCGGCTTGACGAGAACAATATACACGCAGAGTTTTGTAACTGTAGATAAAATTAACTAAGTTATAACACACTTTATGTGTCCTTTTTTAGTCATAAATTCATTTCCTCGCCACGGCCAAACCGTTCGAGATATCAAAAATCCCCTGGCAATTTTTCATCCTCAATGTCTTGACTTCATGCACACCGAGTTTGGTGACGATCGGGTGAATTCCCTAGGAGGAGTATATCAAATTCCTGAACATGAGTTTCCAAACAACCCATAATAGCCGACTTCCTGTTGGGCTGGCGTAAAAAGTAAGAGTGCAAAGGATATATGAAACGATGAGATCTATATGTGTACCGATTTTCAGATTAATTCATGCAAGCGTGTTTGATATACGGACATGTTTTCAAATCCCGTTCCAGGGGGCGCTGTCGAGCCCCCCTGCCACGCCCGGGTACCATCTTCAGCCCGGCCCTGATGGCCGCGGGTTCTGACCCGTGTGCAAAGTTTCAAGAGTTTTCGAGCACGTTAAGGGCCCCAAAAGTGCCCAAAAGGTAGTAAAATAATAATAATAATAATAATAATAATAATAATAAATAATCCTAAGGAAAACAATAGGGCCTTCGCCTTTTCAAGGCTTGGGCCCTAATGATGTTAATTCAGCCAGCTCACATACCTGTATTTACTTCCTGTTTTCGGTCGAAGTCCACAGTATTCGATTGTCGAGTTCGAGCGCGCTCATTGGTAACCAAGCAACAGTGGAGACTCAGACTGTCAGCTGTCAGCCGATGACGGTGCTGTGTGGTGTTCTGATATTATGATATTCTATGACATTATGATATGATGTTGCTTAGTTACCACCCTCTATTTTTTTTTACTTACTTTTACTTACTTTTTTTTAACTTATTATAAACAATGTAATAATAACAGAATGTGAAACAGGATGGAAATAAAGAGCTAAAGTTAGCCATAAGTTGGATTTTGATAATATAATACAGATTGCTGTAATTTTATCAAACTGGGTGGACTATTGTAGAATAAATCAAAGAATCAGAGAATGTTTGTGCTGTTGTTTGACAACTGAAAATGATGTCACTTCCAGGTAGATGATGTCATTCATGAACCGGTTTCTTAGTTAAAGGTAAATTATAAAAAACACTAACAAGATGGACAAACTCCAATTGGCCTATTTAAAAGAAATGGATAAATCTAGAACATTTCTAATAAAAAAAAAAAAATCAATTTCTTCATTTGAGAAGTTAAAAAATCTGCTTAAACCAAAGTAGTGAAATTATTTCAAATTCAAACAAATGTCATATGACTGTCATATGTTCAATTTATTGTAACATTGTGGTAATAGAAAACTGTCCTCTTTAAGTTTAAGAAATGATGAGAACATAGAGCAGAAATGAATCACTAACATGACATATTGAGCAAGGGAGCATTACTCGGGTCTCTCACTGAGAAAAGAAACAATGTTGTGATCAACAGACTGGAAAAGTAATCATCAAAAAGTGTGAGCCTACAACACTGTGTCATGAGTGGATGACCTCAGGGTTGACCTCAGCGTTTTTATTAGACATCCAGACACAAGCCCAGAAGACACAATAGAGATGCTTGTCTTTGTTACAATAGAGACTGCTGTCCTACAGTCACACCATTACAGCTAATAACTTGAGCTTTCGTTTAGAAAACATGAGTTTTAGATTTGCCCAGAAGTCAATCTGGTCTACAAAGTGATAATCAATAAAATCATGGTATGATCACTAAAAAGTGTGTCCAAAGAAAAAAGAGGGAAAAAAAAGACCACTTGAAGTGTCTGTTTATAAAAAAATTAATTTATAAATCAAATATGGGTGATTGCAGCTATCAATAGATACAAATATATACACACTACCATTCAAATGTTTGGAGTCAGTATTGTTTTAATACTTTTATTTAGCAAGGCCGTATTAAATTGATCAAAAGTTAGAGAAAATACATTTATAATTTAACAAAATATTCAATAAATGCTGTCCTTTTGAGATTTCTATTCATCTAATAAAATAAAAGTCAACTAATATTCATCTAATAAGATGTATCATGATTTATGAAGGATCATGTGACACGAATATTGGATGCTGAAAATCAGCTTTGCCATCACAGGAATAAATTGAATTTTTAAACATATTCAAATAGAACACTGTTATTTTACAACTTTTTTTTACTGTATTTTTGATCAAATAAATGCAGCCTTGTTGAGCATAAGAGACTTATTTTTAAACCATAAAAATAAAATACCTGACCAACCCCAAACCTTCAAATGAGAGTGTCTTTAATCTACAATATCAATAAAAAAGACTCAGGTCAATGTGTGGATGAATCCCAAACAAAGCTGCATATTAGTTAACGTGGGTAGGGTCAGCAGTGAAGCACAGAGGAGCACTGTTTGTCTGGTGAGGTCTTTCACTGCTGTACTATGACTAATGATCCACCAGCTGCAGCAGGGAATGCCAGTAATATTCCCTGACAGCACGGTGCCTTACGTATAGGCACGTATGAATAATGCCATAAAAGCACCTACTAGCTGCTGTGGCTGATGGCAAAGAAGATGCTATGAGGGATATTTCATTATCGTCGGCACTTGCTGATCTGTGCCGTTTCCCTTCCCTCCACGAAGAGTCATGACCTAGAGAAAGCAACTTTTGGTAGACGGTCTGTTTCTCATAACTCTCAGACTTGACTGCGAAAGCTCACAAAAAAACTCACTCAAAATAGCGCTAAACCACTAGCCTAGAAGTGTGCTATGAAGCTTTAACCTTGTGTGAGCAATGCCACATAAAAGGAACAATAAAGAGACAGCTACTACAAAAGCAAACAATCACTATGGTTACTTCAAATTACAACGCCTGTGGCAAATTTGAAGTGAACTACATCATGTAGTGTGTTTACAGCCTTCACTGAGATATTACATACACATAACCAATCAAAAATGAAAATGTTGTCATCATTCCATGGAAAGCAAAATCTGACATTTTTACTTTTATTCAGCAAGGATGCCTTAAATTGATTAAAAGTGACATTTGTATTAAATATATTAAACAGCACAACTGTATTCAACATAATAAGACATATTTCTTGAGCACCAAATCAGCCTAAGAATGATTTCTGAAGGATCATGTGACACTGAAGCCTGGAGTAAAGATGCTGAAAATTCTGCCTTGCCATTACAAGAATAAATTACATTTTAAAATAGATTCAATGGTAATAGTAATAATATTTCACAAAACATTACTGTTTTTGCTGTATTTTTATCAAATAAATGCAGCCTTGGAGAGCAAAAAATAAATAAAAAATGACCCCAAACTTTTTGAACAGAAACAAAGCAACTTACAAGTCGTCGTCTTTCCTCCTCCACTGTGTTCAGTAGCTGGGAGAATTCCTTGAATGACTGGGCTGTGATAAGAGAGAAGGAATTCCAATCATGAATCCATCGGCTCTGGATCTGTAACTACTCTATCAGCACATCTGATTTTGCCCTTTGAACTTTTGAAAACCTGCACATAATATTAGCCAGGAAAAAAAAATAAAATACCATGGCCACCCACAACTGATCAGTGCACAAAGGGGTATTCAAACAGCAGACCACATGTTCAAGATGTAGAAATGTGAGAATAACATAAAGCATGTTTCCTGTATGAGCCCTGCATGTCTGCAACATGGTCAGTCGTAGAAAAAAAATGAAGACAAATCATAAGCCAAATTGCGTGTTTTATAGAGATCCTTTATCCAGTGATCCAATTTGCCTTGTTTTAATGTTTACAGGACAATACTTGAAAAATAATTCAGATGTATGGTAAAATCAGCACCTGAGAAATGTGGGAGATAATCTAAAATAAACCACTGTTGATATTATGTAACACTGCCAAAAGCACATGATGATTCTGAGTATGTGCTTCTGTTTTTTTTTGGGGGGTAACAAAGGATGCTTTGGATACATCACTTCCTGTCCTGGAATTTACAGCATTTTTCAGCTTGGCGATAAGAAAGGGTCCCAACTCACAGTTCCTCTCGTCATTCTACTGGGATTTTAAACAATTAAGAACTCAGATAAGAAATACTTTCAACTACTTTCTATTAGGAGCACAGGCCTACAGATAAACACACCCTCGTCATTTAAAAATCATGTTACAGCAAGACAAATCTGCTTTGATGTTTAGGAGGAAAACCATAAATTCACTGAGACTCACGGGAAACAATAGCTATACTGTTGAGGATGTTCATTTCACATTAGAACAACCGCAATGCTTTCTGGGTATTGTGATTTTTCGCAAACACCAAAGTTTGGGGTCGTCAGATTTTTTAAATACTTTGTTTGAAAGCCATCTCTTATGCTCACCAAGGCTGCATTTATTTGATCAAAAATACAGGAAAACAGTAATATTTTTAAATGTTATTACAATTTAATTTAAAATAACTTTTTTCTATTTTTTTTTAGCAGCATTTTGACTTCAGACTTCAATGTCATGTGATCCTTCAGAAATCATTCTAATATGCTGATTTGGTGCTAAAGAAACATTTTTTATTATTATCAATGTGTTTTCTTGTGGAAACAGTGATACATGTTATCTTCAGGATTATTTGATTAATTGAATAGTTCAAAAGAACAGTATTTATTTGAAATAGAAATCTTCTGTAACAAAGAAACAATGGCTTTGCTGTCGTTTTTGAGCAATTTAATGTATCATAGCTGAATAAAAGTATTAACTTCTTTAAAAAAAAAAAGATCTGTCATCTTACTGACCCCAAACTTTTGACGTTATAGTGTACGGCCATTATTTGCTTATTTTCTGTTCAATCCAGTATCTCTAATAAATGGATGGGTTTTATACATTTTGAGGATAAAATGAGTAAACATTAAAATACCATTATTAAACAGGCTTAAACTTCAAATTATCAGTCTCAATAGTCTAAATATCTAACAATGTTATGACCAAAATGAGAAGCCAGAAAGGAACATTCTGATTCCTTGAACTTTCTTGCAGATAGTTGTTTGGGTTCATTCAGCAATTGTCTCAGTCTGATAAAGAACCGTTGTGTTTGACACTATGGCGCTGTGGTACTACAGCAATGCGCAGTGTTCTCAGTTTTATTAGACATTATGTTACTGTTGGCGGGTGACTGAGAACGACAGCTGCAAATAAAAAGCTTATAGAGCATGAACATTTAAGAGATTGTTTTATTGCTTGCATCATTGTTTACAGCTTAAAGGAATAATTTACACAACAAATGAATATTCTGTCATTATTTAAGCACCGTCATCATGTCGTTCCAAACCTGTATGACTTACTTATGTGAAAGACAAAATAATTATTTACAGCTGAATGACCAAGCTGGTCTTTTTCAGATATGCATTTTTTAAGCCAAGATTTTTTTTGTGAACAATGACTTAAATTTCAATCTTTTTCTCACACAAAGCTATTTTTTCAGAAGTCTAAGGGACTCATTTTATGATTATTTATAGAGCTTTTTTGGCCTCGCCTAACTGATGTCCCTCCCCTTTTATTGTATGGATGAGAACAGCTCAGACATTCTGCTAAACTACTTCTTTAAAATTACATGAAAGAAACTGGTTTACTGGTTTAGAAAGACAAGAAGGTAAGTCCATGATGACAGAATTTTCATTTTTGGGTAAGCTATTCATATTAAAAATATAGAATTTACTAAATTATATGATTGTTTAATTCATTTTCATCTTGATCATTTGCTAACTACTTACCAATATTAATCTCATCATCTGTCTCTGCATCTCCAATGCATTCAAACTGGAAATCATGAAGGGACTGGGAAAATTTCTGCACAGCTGCAGAAAGATCTGTTGAATAGACAATTATTATATGGAGCTTCCTTGTCATTTGAGCATATTCACTTTGATTTATTCAGTCTAACAGGAAGGAGATGAATTCACAAATACTTATTCAATCAAAGCATAGTGTAAACTGCAAAGCAAGATTAAAGTCTTTTGGGGAAAACATTCACTGCCTTTTGTTAGGTACAAAAGCTAGAATGAGCCTTCTGCCAGATTGCTTTGAGGTAGAGAATAAAGAAGAAAGTTGTGAAAGAGAATATTGTTGAAAATAACAAGATATAGCCCTAACCAAAGATTTGGACCTAATTTTCAAAGTCTAAAACTTGACTAAAAGCAAATCCATCAAGAGGGAGGCAGGAGGAGCCATGCTAGTGAAGTGGCAGATAACAGCATATCTAACTCTCCTTTCTGATATCATATCAGATCCCAGCTGAATAAACAAGCATTTGATGAAGGCATACACCAACCCTGTATGCTCACTTCTTAAACTTGTTCAATAATAGAGTGGTTAAATATGTTTAGGGAGAGTGACACTTTTAAAATTATTAGCTAATTGAGATGAAATCTTTAGACCCATAAGCTATATTTTCAAGTAGTTAGATGAAATGTCTAGGTATTCAAGAGGGCTAAAGGTCAGCTGCTAGTTTGGTCCTTTCTTTTGGGAGACTGAACTGCACTTTCTCAAGACATCAGTTCAAAGAACACAATTATCACTCTTATTTAAATTAAGTAACAAAAAGTGAAGTAAATAAATACAAGCAATAGCCTACTAACAACAGTCAGCAACACTTTACAACAAAAAGATTTATGAGCAAAAAATACCAAAGTGCGTAAACCTCAATAAATCATATCGTAGCCATACATTTAAATTTTTTTTTTTTTTTAAATCAGTAACTTACTTTTAAGCGCGCTGATAAGCATATTTCCATCTTTGATTAGTTCCTTAATGAATTTATTAGTACGATCCAGCTCAATTTCGTGGCATTTGAGTCGCTCTCTGAAGTCAGGACTGTCCAGAAAAGAATCACTGAATTCCAGCGCCGGGAGCCCCATTGTAAAAGTGCGGATGAATGAAACCGTGAAACAAAACCTGACGAACACTAGCAACCGAAAACTTTTAATCCTCAGGAAAAGTCGTTTTCTTAAAAATGTAAACTTTACACGGTTACGAGTCCCGAAACACCGTATCCCGAAATCCCACTTCCGGCATTTTGTTTCCCTGCTCAATCACTGAAAGGTTCAGTAGAGCGAGAAAGCGAGTGTAGCGGTGACTCCTACTGGTCTATCCCCCTCACCTACAGTAAAACATGAGGACATGATTAGGCGACTGTGCTGTGTTCGGAATGTAGGCTACTACACCCTCCTGAGGTGACTGGAGAAGTTGTACGTATCTTGGCTATATGAAATTCTATGAAGGTTTCGTTGAAAGAAAGAAAGAAAGAAAGAAAGAAAGAAAGAAAGAAAGAAAGAAAGAAAGAAAGAAAGAAAGAAAGAAAGAAAGAAAGAAGGAAAGAGAGAAAGAAAGAAGGAAAGAGAGAAAGAAAGAAAGAAAGAAAGAAAGAAGGAAAGAAAGAAAGAAGGAAAGAAAGAAAGAAAGAAAGAAAGAAAGAAAGAAAGAAAGAAAGAAAGAAAGAAAGAAAGAAAGAAAGAAAGAAAGAAAATTTTATTTTATTTTTTTAATATTCTAAATCAGCAGATTATCTTGTTTAATTTAATATAGCCTAACGTTCACAAAAGTGTTTGATGTACAAAAATGCTATGATAGGGACCAGAAAGTTTGAACAAAATGATTATTGACCACACATCTGACCAGTGATGCCGGTAACGCGTTACTTAGTAACTTAGTAAGTAACTTAGTAACGCGTTACTCTAATCTGAACACTTTTTTCAGTAAGGAGTAATCTAACGCGTTACTATTTCCAAACCAGTAATCAGATTAAAGTTACTTATCCAAGATACTGTGCGTTACTATTTTTGTCATTTTCTTTAGTAGAAATGATGGCTGATGTGCGATATGAAACTGAAATGTGTGTGAGAAGGCAGAATCACGACACACCCCTTCCAACTCCCAGAGTTAGCTATCCTTCCCGTCCAGATCCAATGCACATCTTTAAATTACTATTCGTATTATTTTAAGTTAACATTATAAAATACGTAGAACTACACCGCAAAACTAGTTGAGGATAAATTCTTTAAAATTGGGCAATTCCAGTGTTATGGACGTGACATCTGAGGTAAAAACTTGAAATGTAAATTCTCAGAAAATGCATTTACTACTAATATATTAAAGCGTCTGTTTCATACTCCCTTAATAAAGGAGTCCAGACATTATAAAAAAATATCAGTCTACACATGCGTTTTATATTTAATATGAGGGAAATACACATCCATACACGGACGTGACACAAAAAACTTTAACTTTTATTTGGCAAACGTACAAAAAGTAATACTACCCACCGGATGAAGAAGGGTTGGCTCTCCACATAACATAAAACATTCATTTTGTCCTATTTTTCGTGTACGCATTTATGAGGGGAAAAACAATGTTACGTAAAACAATGTTACGTGACAGTACCCCGTTACGGACGTCAGCACTCTGAAAGCGGCACTGAAAGACTGCTTTAAAACTTTCACAGAGACATCAAACAGAAAGCACAAAGCCTTTCATTAAGGTGAATTTCGTTTTTGTATTAATTGTATCTTAATTTTAATAAATGTTTCATCAACCAATTGCCTGGATTTAATAAATAAAAAGTAAATATAGCAGACAATATATAATCACGACACGGAGGCGCCGGCGCGTGATCTGGAACTGGCGCGTGTAAAAGTAACTAAGTTACTTTTAAAATCGAGTAATCTGTAAAGTAACTAAGTTACTTTTTAAATCAAGTAATCTGTAAAGTAACTAAGTTACTTTTTCAAAGTAACTGTGGCAACACTGCATCTGACACAACTGGCAGTATACACACAGAGACACTCATGTTGGATTTTGTTGGGCATTCCATAGACATAATAATTTATATAGGCCAGAAATATATATGTGTGTGGCAGTCTTTCCTTTTGTTATATAAATAAATAATGTGTACACACACACACACACACACACACACACACACACACACAGACACAGACACACACACACACACACACACACACACACACACACACACACACACACACACACACACACACACACACACACACACACACACACACACACACACACACACACACACACACACACAAACACACACTTTGTTTTAATTTAGTACATAGTATAGGCTACTTATAATACTATGTGGTAACATGCCTTGCCACACTACAGCTAACTAGGCTGCACTAGGCTATATACTTTAGTAGCCTACCCTTCACTCCTTTAGTACCCTATAGTTAAGTGATCTCTGAATGTGAATGTGGATGGATGTTGTTCCTGAGCCTTGATAAAGACACAGCAACTACATCAGAAACATCACACATTAAAAAAAAAATATTAATGAAAAATAAGGAAAGCGAGGATGGAGAAGAACACATAATTTATTTATATAACAAAAGGAAAGACTGCCATCTGGTGACCCACTCGTGAAACATTAAAATATAGCCTAAACATCTTTTTTGTTTTGTCGTCTGTTTGCCCTATAAAGGCAGTAAAGAGCTTTAATTAGTACGATTTTTATTTCATAATGTTTGTCATTTGTTTTGTCAACTTTTCTACAGTGCATGTAACTTTTCTACAGGTCATGTAACTTGCTGCCAGCTGAGGTGACTATTTTTAACATGACCCACACCATCTTGTTCCTTAGACAGGTTTCTGGTAACAAGCAGGGGAACTTCTTTAGATATAGTTCACCCTTTAGGTAAGTTGTTTGGTAACTGTTTGGTAACTGCTGTCAGTGCTATCTGCAACCTTTCACAATTAAGAAGTATAGCTGGCAAGGTCTTTTAAAAGCAGGTACTTTTAAAATGAAAATATATGGTTTAAACACAAGTATACTGCACAAAGGTAACTGTTATAATTTATCAATGTGAGTTGTGTTACAGCATACAAACATTTTAAAGAATAAAATACTACTCTACTTTTTTTTCCAGAAACTGCTGTTGCTCATTGACGCTGCTTTGGATAATAATGGTATGTTCATTTAATTTTCTCATTGCTTAAAAACTGGTTAATCAGTGATATTTTTTTGTAAAAGTATATAGCATAATATAGATTTGAATTACAGAATGGGTCAGCATTATATTACTGAGCATTATGATGGAATGGAAACTACAATGCATTATTATAATTAACTGAGCAAAGAATGAGATGATATAATTTAATATAATAGCTCAAGATTGGTATTTTGTGGCTTTAAGTCCACATAATTTAGACTTGAGGCTATTTATATATTATTGTACTCATAAAAGTTGACCCAAATCAGATAGATCTAAATTTATCTGATAGGTCTTTCTCTTCGGGCAAATGTACCAGAAGTATCGATGATTCATCTTGCACTCATTGGTGTACCTACACTTCTGTCCAATCAAATGCTCTAATGAGAATGTACCTCCCTCTAAATTCTGCATAGCACCTGACTCTGTGAAAAGAGCAGAAGATGAAAAGCGCATGTGCAAATGACTTGAGTGCTGGAAAACAAGTCCTCTAGGTAGTGCGTACATGTCAAATGCATCTTTTTGTACTCACAGACAAAAGAATTTTCTTTGAAAACTATCAATAAATAACTACTATTATTAGTTGTGTATCAATAAATACACAACTGTCAATATCAATAAATAAATAATAAATTATTTTGTTCGCCATCCTGTTTCAATAGGAAATACATCAATATAGAATAAATACTGTGCTTGTCAGCACACAGTGAGTCGTTTTGTTGTGCTTGTCTATTGTGTTTTTCCACAGAGCCACTATAGGAGATCGGGTCCAAGGTTGCACAGGCATTGTGAGACCTGTTACAGCCGCCGCTGCAAAGCCTCCATAGAGGTCTCCGTGTCTTGCATGGTCATCAACTGCCGCTTGCTCTGTGGGGCCTCTTTCCACATATGTAAAGCGGAGGAACACTCTCTGCTGTGTCCCAATGAGAAGGTACCCTGCATTAATGCTCACTATGGCTGCCCTTTCACCATGCATCGCTCTCAGCTGGCCAAACACCTTGAGGTGTGTCCTGCAAGCGTCGTCTGCTGCTCGATGGAGTGGAACCGATGGCCTGTCGAGAACCCAGATGCCCCCTTGTGTACAAACCTTCTTAAAGAAATCCACGAGCAGGAATCACTGGACCTTTCCATGGCACTGAGAGACCAGAAACATCTATGTGCCAGGTTGAAAATGAGGAGCTGCTTTCCTGAGTTGATGGAGGAACAAGAAGAGAAACCTGCTCCAATGGAAGAGGACGATGATGAGGAAGCAGTAGGAAGAGAGTCTGTGTGTAATGGGATTCATGTCAACGGACATGGAGGTTCGGTTTTAGTAAATGAACCATCAAAATCTTGTGAGAAATCTCTAAATGAAGATGTAGTCCTAAATGGCACCATTGACAAAGAGAAGTACAATATGTTCGAAAAGATGTTTAGCATGGAAAAGGGAGGTTGCAAGGAGGCAGAGGCGTTGCAAAAAAATATGCCTTCAAAAGATCCTTCTTTTACAAAGCCACAAGGAGCTTCTGTAGAGCCTGAGAAAGAGGAAGGCGATGTTTCCCATATGGATATCTCCAAAACTGGATTTGCACCTTGGCAGGATGGCGTTCTGGAGAGACTCGGGCAGGAGGTGAAACCCAGAGAATTCAACATGTACATAGTGCATCACGGGCGCATGCTGATCTCCTTCGGTCAGATGGATGCTTGCACGCCCAGAGAGAGAGATTTTGTTTATGGCAGCCTGGAGCCAATACCAGTCCAAACTCTACGTTCCTTCAAGGTTCCCAGTAGTTACAAAGAAAAACGCATTCAGCAAAAAGAATTTTGTTCAAGAGCATTGACTGAGCACAAATGTGTCGGCACGTCTGACCTTGATGTATCTAAAAACAATGGCCAGGAGATGGATGAGATGTTTGCAACCCTACTCTGTTCTGCAGAGGCTGAGATACGGGGCCACAAAATTAGCGAAACTGTGGCGACTGATGGACTTTATATTGATATTGCGACACAGACATATAATTTTGCCACAGCTCCCTTCAAATACAATGCAACTCTGACTGAAATTACAGAAGACAGAGATTTGAAACTTTACGTTGAGCTTGATACAGAAACAGTTACCCTCAGACACAACAAATCCACCTCGGCTTTCACGTTCCTGTGTGGCCATTTCTTCCGACGGGATGAGTTTGCCTCACACTTTAAGAATGTACATTCGGATATACAATCCTGTCTAAGTGGCTGGTTTGAGCAGAGATGCCCTCTGGCCTACCTTGGTTGCACCTTTAGTCAGAGAAGATTACAGCCCAACACACACAGAGCCAAAGTCTCTTATAACCAAGACCTCAGTATTTTCACCCTCACACCTGAGATTCCTGCCTCTCTTATGAACGATTTGCAGAGTGTTGCACTAAAGGCACGTGCCAAATATGAAGGTCTCGGTAGCCTTCCATTTGAGGTGCTTCACCACATCGCTGGTTACCTGGATAGTTTCACCTTGTCCCAGCTAGCCTTGGTCTCACGATTGTTCAGGGATATATGTGCCACGCTTCTGCAGGAGAGAGGAATGGTGGCCTTTAAGTGGCGTAAGAAGTCATACTCTCATGGAGGAACCCGCTGGAAACCTACCATAGTAGGGCTTTTTCTTAATAAATATTTTTTAATTTTTAATATTTGTTTAGTAGACCTACAGTTAAAAAAAAAATCTGAAGGGATTCTAACAATTCAAAATCTGCATTAAATGAATGTAGGACTGATAAAATTTGTATTACAATCAGAAACAGAATAAAATTTAGGCCAATCAAAAATATTGCATGACTTTGACATTTTCTTTTGACAGGTTTTAATCAGTTTCAAGTTCAAGGTAAATATCTCTTATTGATTTTTAACTATATTATCTCCCTCGTATTTCTTTATCTCTCTTTCTTAGGTCTGGGAGTTCAGTACTCTTTTTAGCAAAGTGGATAACTGGTGCATCAGCAACACTCCATCAATGGCTGAGCACCTGAAACACTGTCCATTCTACCAAACTGAACTGAAAACTGAGCCCTTTGCCCTGGCCATGTTTGACAACAAAAGAAAGGGGAGACACAGTTTGGTTTCTTCGTTTATGGCCCGCAAATGATACTGTAACTTTTATTTCGAATTTTTTTTAAGATGCTTACAGTGCGGTTTGAATCTCTGAACATTAGGTTATTTATCATTTTTCTTGTTTATTTATTTTTCTTTACAAATTATATCATGAGTGTAAACATTTATTTAAAAATTAACATGTATTTTAGAATTGTGGCGAGGGGGGCGTGGTTCCGCGAAGTCTGTAGCGGGAGAGAAGTCAGCGAGCCGCGCGGTGAGTAAGTGGGTCAAGTGCAGATAACGAACACCTGTGTCTGATTGCAGTAATTGGCGTGGAGACTGCATTTAAGCTGCCGGCGGTGAGAGAGAAGCTGAGAGAGACCTGGGACTCGCACTACAATTGTGGACGTATGAAGCTGTAACCCGAGACTGAGCGGTTGATTTTATTGCCGGTTACCTGCTTGCCGTGAGAGTGACACGGCGGCCGCGCACGAGCGCACCCTTTCCTTTTCCTCTTGAGTTGAAGTGTAAAATAAAAGTGCGAGTCCCAAATTTCGCCGACCCTGTCTTCTTCTTCCTCCAACTACACTGAACACACTACACTGGTGCCGAAACCCGGGAAGAAGAAGACTGCCGCCGCCATGCAGACCCCGCCGGGAACGCCATTTGCGGAGCTCATTCAAACGCTCGCGGGTCTTCACCGGGAGCAACACCACGCCCTGCTGGCCGTAAAAGAGGAGCAGGATCAACGGTTCCAGATGCTCCTCCAAGGCCAGCAAGAAGACCGCGAGCTGTTCCGGAGCTGGCTCGACCGGGAGGTTCGGGCCGTCCCCGCTCCAGCTACGGCCTCGGCCCCGCCCCTGCCTCTCAGCAAGATGGGACCCCAGGACGATCCGGAGGCGTTCCTGGACCTCTTTGAGAGGTCGGCCGAGGCCCGGGGATGGCCCCAAGCGGACTGGCCCATGCGACTCATCCCACTCTTGTCGGGCGAGTCCCAGATCGCCGCCAACCAGCTGCCAGTCCAGAACCTCCTGGTCTACGAAGATCTGAGGCGCGCCATTCTCCAGCGGGTCGGCCGCTCCCCCGAACAACATCGCCAGCGATTCCGGTCCTTGAGCCTGGGGGAGTCTGGCCGACCCTTCGTGCTGGCGCAACAGCTCCGGGACTCCTGCCGCAGATGGCTGATGGCCGACGGAGGCGACGTCGAGGATGTCATCAGCAAGGTGGTACTGGAGCAGTTCGTCACTAAGTTACCGAAGAAAACTGCACAGTGGGTCCAGTGCCACCGCCCGACGTCGCTGGACCAGGCCATCCACCTGGCGGAAGACCACATGGTGGCGTGCTCAGGGGTCGGCGAACCCCTACCATCGGCTTCTCTCTCTCCATCTCTCTCTCTCTCTCTCACTACCCCTTCTCTCCCCAAACCTGTGCCCCTTCCCAGGTCTCGCGGGGGGCTGGTGCCCCGGCCGGCGCCGAGATGGAGGACAGGGACACCGACGGAGCCCGTCCCTGCGTCCCGGGCCCCACCCAGGGGGCCCGCTACAACCGGCTACCCCGTCCCGAGTCCGGCAGCCTTGCACTCTCCACGCCAATTACTTGACCCGCTTCCCGCCACTGGAGCGGCGGGGGGGCCTGGGCCGGCTTGTTGGCGCTGCGGGGACCCGGGTCACTTTGTAGATCGGTGTCCGGTTATGGAGGTGGGGACGCTGATCCGAGTCCCCGACGCGCCGCAGGCTGCCCCCGATCAAACTGGCCTGTACCAGATACCAGTGAGTATCAAGGGGGGTACTTATCAGGCTTTGGTGGATTCAGGTTGTAACCAAACCTCTATACATCAAAGTCTGATACAACCGGGGGCATTGGATAACAGCCGCATGGTTAAGGTGCGGTGTGTGCACGGGGTGGTGGTGAGATACCCGTTAATGCCGGTCGTAATTCAATTTAGGGCAGGCGGCGACACTAAACCGTCTCATGGCCCGGTTCTTCTGGCCGGGCATTCACGAGAACGTGCGCAGGTGGTGCGCGTCTTGTCGTGAATGTCAGTTGGTGAATCCACCGGCCAATCCAAAAGCACCATTGTGCCCCCTTCCGTTAATGCAGGTCCCCTTCGAGAGAATTGGTATGGACCTCATCGGGCCATTAGAGCGGTCGGCACGAGGGCATCGCTTTGCGTTGGTTATGGTAGACTACGCAACGCGATACCCAGAAGCAGTTCCGCTGCGCAACATTTCGGCTAAGAGTGTTGCGAGCGCACTCTTCTCGCTAATCTCCCGAGTGGGAATCCCCAAGGAGATTCTCACTGATCAGGGCACGGCGTTCATGTCACGAACGATTCGCGAACTCTACGAATTGTTGGGCATTAAATCGATTCGCACTAGCGTCTACCACCCACAGACAGATGGCTTAGTGGAAAGATTTAATCGCACGTTGAAGGCCATGATTCGTAAGTTCGTTCACGAGGACGCCAAAAATTGGGATAAATGGCTAGAACCCCTCTTGTTCGCTGTACGCGAGGTCCCACAAGCCTCCACGGGGTTTTCCCCCTTCGAGCTCCTCTATGGACGGCAACCCCGCGGGGTGCTTGACGTTCTTAGAGAGACTTGGGAGGACGGACCGACCGCTGCTAAGAACGAAATTCAGTATGTCCTGGACCTGAGAACAAAACTCCACACTTTGGGGCGGCTATCAATGGAGAATTTGTTACAGGCCCAGGGCAGACAGAGTCAGCTTTACAACAGGGGAACTAGACTCCGCCAATTTGCACCGGGAGATAAGGTACTTGTATTACTCCCTACTTCCAGCTCTAAATTACTCGCAAAGTGGCAAGGGCCCTTTGAGGTCACACGGCGAGTTAATGATCTTAACTATGAGGTAGCCCGTACAGACAGAGGTGGAGCACATCAAATCTATCACCTCAACCTCCTCAAAAAGTGGGTTGAGGCAGAGTCAGTGATGCTGGCGACGGTGGTGAGTGGAGAGGAGGATCTCGGGCCTGAGGCGAGCACAAAATCGCAATCTCTCGCGCTGGCTCTTGGTGGAGATCACCTCTCGCCCTCCCAGCTCACTGACGTGAAAAATATTCAAGCCGAGTTTGTGGATGTGTTTTCTCCTCTGCCTGGTCGGACGAACCTCATTCAGCACCACGTTGAGACGGAACCTGGGGTAGTGGTACGTTGCCGCCCGTATCGTTTGCCTGAACACAAAAAAAAGGTAGTTCAGACGGAATTAGAATCTATGTTGGAGTTGGGGGTAATAGAAGAGTCGAGCAGTGACTGGGCGAGCCCGATAGTCTTAGTGCCTAAAACGGACGGCTCGATCCGCTTCTGTGTCGACTATAGAAAGGTGAACGCGGTGTCCAAATTTGATGCCTATCCAATGCCCAGGGTTGACGAATTGCTTGATCGGCTGGGCACGGCTCGTTTTTATTCGACATTGGACTTAACAAAGGGTTATTGGCAGATCCCCTTGTCTCCAATGTCCAAAGAAAAAACAGCTTTCACGACGCCGTTTGGGTTACACCAATTTGTTACCCTTCCTTTCGGGTTGTTCGGGGCTCCAGCGACCTTCCAGCGTCTGATGGACAAGATTCTCCGGCCGCATGCTGCATATGCCGCTGCCTACTTGGATGATATTATCATCTATAGTACCGATTGGCAGCGTCATATGCAGCATTTGCGGGCTGTCCTGAAGACGCTGAGAAGGGCGGGCCTCACGGCCAACCCGAAGAAGTGTGCAATTGGGCGCGTGGAAGTAAGGTATCTGGGTTTCCACTTGGGTCACGGACAGGTGCGTCCCCAAATTGATAAGACGGCAGCAGTTGCGACCTGCCCGAGACCTAAGACCAAGAAGGAGGTTAGACAGTTCCTGGGGCTAGCGGGATATTACAGGAGGTTTGTGCCTAATTATTCGGACCTCGCTTGCCCGCTGACTGATCTAACTAAAAAGGAAGCGCCAGATACGGTCCAGTGGACGGAGCACTGCCAGCAGGCCTTTACCCAGATAAAGGCTGCTCTGTGTGGCGGCCCGCTTTTGCATGCTCCTGACTTCTCTCTTCCTTTTATCCTACAGACGGATGCATCGGACAGGGGGCTGGGCGCGGTCCTGTCCCAGGAGGTGGAGGGTGTAGAGCGGCCGGTGCTGTACATCAGTCGTAAGCTCTCTAAGAGAGAGACGATGTACAGCACCATTGAAAAAGAGTGCTTGGCCATCAGGTGGGCTGTTCTCACCCTCCGCTACTACCTCCTGGGGCGGGAGTTCACCCTCTGTTCGGACCACGCTCCCCTGCAGTGGCTCCACCGCATGAAAGATACCAACGCGCGGATCACCCGTTGGTATCTAGCTTTACAGCCTTTTAAGTTCCAGGTGATCCACAGGCCGGGTGCACAGATGGTTGTGGCTGACTTCCTCTCCAGGAGGGGGGGGGGGGGGGAGGCTGCAGGCCGGACGGCTCCCCGGCCTGAGACGGGCGGTGGGGGTATGTGGCGAGGGGGGGCGTGGTTCCGCGAAGTCTGTAGCGGGAGAGAAGTCAGCGAGCCGCGCGGTGAGTAAGTGGGTCAAGTGCAGATAACGAACACCTGTGTCTGATTGCAGTAATTGGCGTGGAGACTGCATTTAAGCTGCCGGCGGTGAGAGAGAAGCTGAGAGAGACCTGGGACTCGCACTACAATTGTGGACGTATGAAGCTGTAACCCGAGACTGAGCGGTTGATTTTATTGCCGGTTACCTGCTTGCCGTGAGAGTGACACGGCGGCCGCGCACGAGCGCACCCTTTCCTTTTCCTCTTGAGTTGAAGTGTAAAATAAAAGTGCGAGTCCCAAATTTCGCCGACCCTGTCTTCTTCTTCCTCCAACTACACTGAACACACTACAAGAATGTTTGAGTATTTGTTACATTTTTGCTTTAATGACAGAACTCAAGGTGCATGAACTCCATAAGTTTGAGTAAACACGATTTGCTTATTTGATTAGTGGCCTAGAAATAATGCAGAATCATATTACTTTTTGGTTATTTATTAATCATTTTATTTCTAGGTTTAAATCAAATTTTGGATTCCAGAATTTCAGGTCTCAAATGTACTTTTTATGTGTTTGATATCAGTTCTAAACATGATGGGGATACTAAACCCATAGAGTATCTCTTTTTGCGCACAACCATTGTACAAATAAATCTTACAAACAAATGCTAATCTAATAAATAACCTAATTCTGAAACTGTTTAAAAACATGATCTGTGCATTCATTTATTCTTGCATTCAAACAGCATTCAAAAGCTGAAGAAACTTTAAAGGGGTCATGCATTGAGAAATACAATTTTCCTTGAGCTTGCTATAAAGAAAATCCTGTAAGTTTCAGAACTGAAAACTTCCTTGTTAGTCCAAAAACAGCTTTTATTGAAACCAAGGTCTGAAAATGACTCGTTTTTGAATGTGCTGATTTATGGCATAATATTTGAAAGACCCCCTCTGCAGAAGAAGATCAATGGCTACTTCATCATTGCAACTTTGGCCCCGCCCACTGGCATGTTAGTGAGATGACGAGGAGAGAAGAGCAATACAGGATCACTTGACTAAAAATAACATTACCTTCCAAAGGAACCTAATGCTATGTGGTTATTATTTATTTTCAACAAAGTGAATGTATCAGTTGAGCATTATACATTTGTATTTGTATTAAATTGTATTAAAATGTCCACATTTTACTGTGGATTCTTTGGAAAATCAGTTGCAATTTCAGCACAGGCTTTGCAAACGGACTTTTACCATATAGAGGGTTTGCACCTACGTCACACGCGGTCATATTGGAGGTACTCGGATGTAAACAACAACATTTTGACAAACTAAAGTTTATATGTGGTGAAGATCCGAACGAGCTAGCTTTAGTCGTGGACTGACGACCCGACATTTCTTCCTTCTATTTCTTATCCCGACATAGGCTACTTTCAGACTGTCAGTCCAAATCCGATTTGTGTTCATATCCGATTGAAATCTGATCAGAATTAGCTAACGTGAACAGGAAAAAAAATCTCATATACGTTTCAAGCTACATCCATATGTGGTTTGAAATCCTATTCAAATCACATATCAGGAAATCCGCTAAAGTCTGAACGCTCTGATCGGATTTCGTGTGGTTTATGTGACTCTCACGCCAAGTAAAATGTAAACGTCAGACATTGTTATAGGAAACATGTTAAAAGTCGCTGCCAAAACAAGGCAGTGTTGCAAAGTGCTGGACGAGCAGAACATTATTATTTTTGAAAAAATTATGAAACCGGCGGAGACAAGAGCGCAGGAAAAAGCTGTGCATACCAGCCTACAGTTCTGCAGCAGGCCCAAGACGCAGTAGTCCAGAGCGGCGACTACACATTTCCATGTTGTAACATTTAAATAAGACAACACCTCTATTGCAAATGCAAACCCCCCCATCAACGCAACGTCATTGCCATAGAAACCAATGCAGATATTCCGGAAAACGAAAGAGCTGCATGGACACACCAGAGCCATATAGAGAGATATGGGACACACAAAAATATGGCTCTGGGATACACAAATTGGATCTGAACAGTTGCGATACACAGAGTGGACATTTAAATCAGATTCCAATCGGATACAAACATAATCGAATTTGGACTGACAGTGTGAACGTAGCCATAGTGAACTACTTCACGTCAACATTTTATCCATAATCAACATTTAATTTACACATGACATGGTTGATGATGCTGTGCCTTTCTAAACCACAAACGCCTTCTTCCTCAGTTTTTTGCACTCTTCTCTTTAACTTTTGGCAGTCTATAACTCCAAATGTTTTTTCCAAGTGCGACCGATTAGTACAGACCAAAACACAACCATTTTTCAGCAGCAATAATCAGCCAAATGTGCGAGTCTGTTCAGTTCAGTGGCATTGTGTACGTTCAGTGCCTCCAATATGGCCGACTTCCGGATTGATGACGTGTTATGAAAACCCTCTATGGACTCGACAGTAATGCTACAACATGTAAGTGACCGTGTTAATTAAAATGCCTGATCTATGTCCAGTGATTAATGATTCATGTGTATAGTCCGATCTTCTTTGTCTCAAAATCGTTTATTGCTGTTTATGTAACAGTAAATCAATCTAGTGACTAAACAGTCAACTTCACATTGTTTATCTTAGCAGGATGAAAATAATCTGTTATTTAAACTGTGATTAAATTATAAAACGATCAAAGAAGGATCGTCCCTTTACAAGCGCTGAAGTTGTCAATCACAGTGTGAGCTTCTCTGTGATCTGACATCTCACTAAAACTCCCATTATAATCAACAAATCTCTTATTTACATTGAGTTTGCACTGTTAGTTATGATGAAAACATTCGTGAGAGTGCAGATAACGAGTTGCAATGGTTGCAATGACAAATCACTGCATTATGCATTATACGTTCTGTGTGAACTGGCGCTGAGCTTGGATGCCTTGAAAACACCGGGTACCTTAGAGCGGCTAAGTTTGCAGAACATGTAACTTGATCTCGTATGCCACAGAACAAGTCACACTGCCAAGCATAAGTATCTATTTTTAACTAATGGGCAGACACAGATATAGGCTCACTCAAACTATAAGTGAGTAAGCTGAACACCACTGTGGAGCTCACAGTAAAACACTATGGTAGGTCAACTTTTGTTTGCCTTTTTAGTGTCTACCAAATGCAAGATGTAAGCACAGCAATCTAAATATGTCTATTCTTTCTGCAAGAAGCATTTAGGTGTTTAGCATTAGCTTGAGTTAATGATGGGCTATTTCTGAAATACAGTTTTTACCACACAGTGGTGGAATATGCAAAGAATTAAATTATGTTTTATTAACAAAGTTTGGGAGGAGCACGTTCAGATAATCAAACCTAATTAGAAACGAGTGGAGCACACTCTGTTAATCAACCCAATCAACGAGTTAAGAGGTGTAATACAGCAAACTTACCTCCGTTCGTTGACAGCAGCATCCCTCCACCACCCCATCTCCTCACTTCTAATCCTAAATTCTCTTACAACAACGAAGGGAGTACTCTGGGTTCGGGCAAAAATTCCTTGCTTGGAGCCGTCCCCCCGCGGGCCAAATACGCATAATCTTTACGCTGTTTAATTGATGTAGCCTAAGTGTGAACTCGTGCATACATTTAAAATGTGTAGCTACATTATGTTGTAACTGCAGTACACGTATTCCAAGACCTTAATGATTTTCTTCAGGATCTGAGATTTGCAAGTCATTTACATTCACTTACAGTTATGGTAAAACACTTTCCAAACAGTATATCCAGTCTAAAACACTGAAAAAACACCAGTATCTTGCATTTCTTCACAGGGTAGACAAAAGACCCAAACATCCAAGCTTCATCGCCACTGTGAGAGCTGCCACAGCCGCCGATGCAAGACGGCAATTGAAATTTCTGTGTCATGTGCAATCATCAGCTGTCGTTTTCTGTGCGGTGCTGTTTTTCACCTGTGCAAGGAAGAAGAACACATGCTTTTGTGCCCCAATGAGAGGGTGCCTTGTCTCAACGTTGAATATGGCTGCCCATTCATTATGTGCCGCTCAAACCTAGCTAAGCACTTGACGGCATGTCCTGCTAGTGTTGTGTCCTGCTCCATGGAGTGGAACCGATGGCCCATCGAAGAGTCTGAGACCCCAGAGTTCTATGAGAATGTTTTGAAGGAGAACTACGCTCAGGAACCTCTGGATCTCTCGATGGCTCTGAGGGACCAGCAGCACCTCTTTCATTCTCTCAAAATGAAGATTATCTTTCCTGAACTTATTGAAAAGTTGGCTGAGGAGCCCTCAGTTGCAGTGCTAGAGGGGGCCGTGGGAGGGGCACCATTCTCGAATAGAGTCGAGGAAGAGTTTGTGTCTTCAAGCACGGAAACTGAAGAAGGAGAACTGACTCAGGAGGAACGAGAAAAACTGGCGAGGAATCCTAATGTGTTGAATCTCGAAAGCTATAATATTTGGGAAAGAATGTTCAGTATGGAATTGAGCGGCTGCAAGCACACGATAAAAGCTTTGGGGGAAAATCCTGAAACCTCTCACGGTAATGAAATAAAGCCACAAGCAAACCCAAGCAGGTTAGAAGTCTTACGGGAAGAGCGGGACATGCAGATCGACAGTCAAGATGCAGCTACTGACATCCCTCAGTACAACGCATATGAAATGGATGAGCATAAATTACTGATCACCACATCCCAATTTGCATGTGACACAAGACCCAAAAAGAAACTCATTTACGAACATTTGGAGCCCATGAAGATTAAAACAGTCCGCACTTTCAAAGTCCCAACCAGCTTCAAAGCCAAACACAATCGCATTCGAAACCCCATGCATAACAAGAGGGTGAACATCAGCGTAGACACATCTGACTTAGGTGTTGAAATCGATGACATGCCAAAATGGGATGAAGTTCAAGCTACTCTATTGTGTTCTTTAGAGAGGGAGCTACGGGGGCATCTCATTGCTGAATCAGTGTCCACAGACGCCCTTCTTCTGGACGTTGGAACTCAGACGTATGATTTCTACTCGGCGCCTTTCAAAGCAGAGACCTCGCTGTATGACCTCACTGCTGACCAGGCTTTGAAACTTCATGTCCACATTCAGTCTGAAAGCGTCACCAGAAGACACAACAAATCCAGCTCTGCGTTTACGTACCTGTGCAACCACACGTTCAGACGGGATGAGTTTCCTTCACACTACAAGAATGTTCACTCTGACATCCAGAGTTGCATCAGTGGATGGTTTGAACAGCGATGCCCTCTCGCCTACCTCGGCTGCACTTTTATTCAGAGAAGGTTTCAGCCAAGCTCTCACAGAGCGACGGTCTTCTATGACAAAGAGCTTAGCACCTTCTGTCTCCGACCAGAGGTTTCAGACACACTGTACGAAGGTGTAAAAACAGTGACAGTCGAAAGAAAGCGTGCACGCAATACAGATTCTCTGAGCAGGCTACCTTTTGAGGTCCTGGTCCACGTTGCTGGATTTCTCGACAGCTTCACCCTGTCTCAGCTGGCTCTGGTCTCCCGTCTCATGAGGGAGGTATGCAGTACCTTGCTTCATGAGAGAGGGATGGTCTTACTGAAGTGGGAGAAGAAGGTCTACTCTCATGGTGGATGGTGCTGGAGAACCAAAAAGAGGGTGAGTTTCTACAGCAATTAAAATTCAGAATAAATTCCGGCGTAAGTCACAATGAACCATTTGTGGAATAACGCAATTGAAAAAAAAAACAGTTTTTTACAGTTTTATCTCATCTTTATTTCAAGTCTCATCTTTTAAATAATGTTACTTGTATTATGAAATTCAAACAATAATTGTTTTGATGCTCAGCACTGATCATTGCTTAGTACCCTACTAGTTGTACAAAAAAAAATATTAATAGACATGAGAAGGTATGCTATGGTAAAAGATACAGTGCAATTTATTGAAATGTAACATCTTTCACATGACAGTCATGCCAGTGTTTCATTGTTTGGTATGACGTCAATAAAACAGATTGTGAACATGTCAAGTGACTTTTACCTCAGGAAAGTCCGTCTGTCCATCCATAACTCGCTATTTAGTAGAAAAGAGCATATTGCTGAAATTGTAAATAATATATTGTTAAATATACCGTTATGTGCTATATTACGAATGTGTTATACAGTATATATATATTTAACCTGTTATTGGTTTCTATTGATGTTTTTGTATGCATTTTTGAATAAACTATATAAAATATTAAATATTCCTCCGGATGTTAAAATTTTAATACCTTTAGGGGAAATTTATCAAAAATGCGTATTTTTTATGACACCCACCAAGTGATTATATATTGACAACAACAGATTGAAGTAACATATTGATATCATTAGAATATACATATTTTGTGCATAAATGTGTCAAATGTCATAACTCATTTTAAACAAGTATCCAACTTAATATTCAACTAATTGACTTTCAAAACTTCATCAGGTTTGGCAATTTAGCAACCTGTTCTCCACCGTGGACAGCTGGTGCTTTGACAAACTGCCTCCAATATCTGAACATCTAAAGGTTTGTCCATACTACCAGAGGGAGAGTAAGACAGCACCTGTTCCTTTAACTGGTGTTCATGAGTGCCATGAGAAGGAAGCAAACAGGAATCAGAGTCTAGTCTCCACATTTATCAAAAACAAGTAGAATAACAGACAATTAATTAAATGTTGTTTTGTATGACTTATATATGAAGTCACGCATCTATGCTGAATTTCTGTGCACTTTGTGCTATTCTGTTTGCAATTTTATTCAGGCATATGTGCAATAATGAATAAAAAATAATCCCCCCCCCAATCTTCCAGCTTTGTTATGGAATGCTTTTGTACTGTTATTCTGGCTTACTTGTGTAAAGTATACTATTCTGTCCTTTCACCCAAAACTGAAAATTCTGCCTTCATTTCTTCCAAACCTTAATACCTTGCTTTCTTCTGCAGAACAAAAAAGAAGACATTTTGAAGAACAAACTGTTTTGGTAACCATGCCTCCATGGTCAAAAAACAAAACACACACACACAAAAAAAAACAGTTCTCAAAATATCTTCTTTTTTGTCCCCCCCCCCCCCCCCCCAAAGAAAGAATGTCACCCCAGTTTGAGATTTTCTTTTCTTTCAAATATCCTCATAGTGAATTTATATTAAGGAAAACTTTGGGTTTAAATAAAAAAAATAATTATTTCAGGAAACTAAAAACATTAGCCTATTATGTTTTAAATTTTAGTTATTTGTTTATTTTGGTTTTGCTCATTTATTTTGGTCATTGTCTTAAATAAAATTATTTAAAATATTTATTAAATGGGTCATGCAGGTTGTTTTGCAGCTGCATGAGGATTTAGAAAAAATGATTTTACATAATTTATTATGACAATAATGCCTGACCTTTTTGTTTTGAGAATAGGAAACAGACTGATGGAGAATGGGGAAGAAACAAATGCATGTGTTGACAAATTCAAGAGTTTTTTTATATAGTTAACATTTTGGAGATATGAAACCATTGCTTTTTTCCCCCCTCAGCTTCAACCCTTTTTTATTTTTTTATTTTACTGCCTACAATCAGGAAAAGAAGTGTGAAATTTACAGCCACTGGTAAGGCAGACCTGTCTAACTACTGAGGAATTTATAATCGTAATTAAATTATTTTACATTGGCTTTTAGTTGTTTCTTTTACATTACCTCAAAATGCCTGTGAAGTTGCTATCCTCATTTGTTATTAATCCTAGATGTTTTAGGATGCAGCTTTTGGCTTTGTTTGCTTTTCTTTGGATGGGAGTGCTGCTTCCCTCTGCTTTCTGTCAGACTGACTGTGCGATACATGGAAGAGATGGTGTGAGTGGAGTCCTTGGCCGGGACGGCTTGCCCGGAGCAAAGGGAGAGAAAGGATCACCAGGTAAGAAATAAATGTATATGCATGCATGTTCATGGGTAGTTGAAAACGACCAGTTAAAAATAGCATTCTTTACACTTGTTTAGTATGAAGGAAATGAAATTATTGTTCTCTCAGCTTTGCAGGATGAGCCGAACAATGTCAACATAGAGGAGCTCAAAGGAGAGATGGGCAGCAGAGGCCCCCCAGGAGAACATGGTCCAAAGGGTCTCATTGGTGAACAGGGCCCAAATGGTTTCCCTGGTCCTAAGGGTCCTAAAGGATCCAGTGGAGGCAGTGATGCCATCACCGTCCATCAGAAGCCAGCTTTCTCTGTTCTGCGAAATTCAAAAGATAATACTTCATATAATCAACCTGTGACCTTTGAAAGTCAACTTAGCAATGTCGATAATCATTTCAACCTTGAAACTGGCTATTTCACTTGCAAGGACCCAGGGGTGTATTACTTTGTGTTTCACGCATCGTCTGAAGGACGCTTATGTCTCAGACTTAAGAGTGACAGTGCATCTCCAGTCAGCTTAAATTTCTGCGACTTTAACCCACGATCACTATCTCTCGTTGTGTCAGGTGGAGTCATTCTCAAACTATCTGCAAATAATAAAGTATGGATTGAGCCTTTCACAGATGCTGCTGGTAGAAAAATGGCCAAAAGCATGTCTGTAGTGTTCAATGGATTTTTAATCTATTACAGCACAGATTAGTAGAAGAAGACTTGTTAGCAACTCATGGCAAATGATATTGACTGATCGTAGTGTATTATTAAAGTGATGTAAGCAACTTAAAAACATAAATGAAACCATCTTATCTGCTTTGTTGTACGCTGTATTGTCTCACATGAACAAATTCTAAATAAAAGCAAAAGAACATTACTAGAAAATGGTTACTTTTCACAATATCTAAATTATGAAATCTATTAAAAATCTATTAACAATGAAATGTGTATCTAATGAAAATAAAAGGTGTCTGATGTAAAGAAAAAAATCAGTTTTGCAGCTTTGTTTGGAATATAAAATATATGAATAAGATTTTGTTTGAATGGGCAACAGTTTTGTAAAAGGTCCTTGGATGGGTGCACGTGCAGTGCAAAAGAGGAACTGTGATAGTCATTTCATTGGCTTCTTCTTGTACATATGCTATAAGATTATAGACCTCAGTCTTTCAAGACGTTCAAGGTTCAAGGCGCCACAGTAAACATGTTTGGTGATCACATCATTTTTGGAACACTTTTAGTGGGTTCTCTCTGCCTCCATCTGGTTTCTGCGGACACTTGTCCTGCTGGAGCGATGCCTGGTTTGCCAGGTTTTCCTGGATATCCTGGACGGGATGGAAGAGATGGGGTGAAGGGAGAGAGAGGAGATCCTGGTAAGATTGACTCTTCTGTGTTTTTTTATTTTTATTTTATGTAAAATAAAACATTCAGAGTGCTTTATGGTTACAGAGAACCAGTTCTTATTCAGAACCTGTTCTATATTTAAAAAATACCTAAATCGAATGACATTCGGTTCCGTTACTGTTATCGCACGAGTTTGAATCCCATACAAATGACTCTTTTGAGCCGGTTCATTTTAGTGGATCAAAATCATACAAAGCAACCAGTGTAGCGCAATTGCCAAATTACTCTAATGAGGTGGTTATTTTAATGAATCAGTCACCATACAAAGAAACACTTTATGTTTTTTTGTCAGTAGTAGCCTATAGGTCTATATATAAAACAAATAATGAATGAAAGTGGTTACCACCATAATATTGTTTAATATAAAGTCTATAGCCTAATTAAGGCCACGTATTGGATTGCATTTATGCAACCTCAAAAAAACACACACAAAAAAAACATTTGACAATGAATGACTATTTTTCCCTCCCCAAAGCTCACATCAAATAGGTTAATTCTTACCAAGTTTCAAAATATTTGATCTGAGATTAATTAAGAAAGCGTTGGATGTGTTTACATGTATGTTTTGTCTATAGAGAGCAACTATTTCCACATTAACAGTAAAACTTGCAATGACCAACATTGAGGGAATATTTTGGTATTTGGGTGGACCCAAAAATAAAAACATGTTCATAAAAAGGACTAAATTATATATCCTACTAAGGGTTAAAAATAGCAACAGGTAAGAGATAGGGTATATTATACCTCTAATATGATGTTAAAACAACCGGTGTGTGTCTTAACAGGGATTCCTCTCAAACCTGACGAAGCCATAAAAAAAGGAGAAAAGGGGGAGCCTGGAATCAAAGGAAGGGCTGGAAAAAGAGGTCTGCATGGGGAGCCAGGCATAAGGGGACCACTCGGCCCCCCAGGAGAGCCAGGGGACCCAGGCAATTCAGAAGGTTCCAGATCTCCCCTGCAGTCTGCATTCAGTGTGTCCCGTGCCACAAGATCGCCTCCTGAGCCCAATGCTGTGATACGCTTCAGTACTATTATCACCAATGTCAATGGTCATTTCAGTGCTTTAGAGAGCAAATTTGTGTGTAAAATTCCTGGCACTTATTATTTTGTGTATCATGCATCGTCCAAAGAAAGAAATCTGTGTGTAATCCTAATGCATGATGATAAGAAGGTATGTAATTTCTGTGATCACATGCAAAAGAGCAGCCAGCAGGTGACCTCTGGTGGACTAGCTGTTTATCTGAAAGAGAATGAGAAAGTCTGGCTTGTGGCAAACAGCTATAATGGCCTGTTTGCAGAAGGGAAGAAAGCCGACAGTGTTTTCTCGGGTTTCCTTATTCATGCACACTGATTGATTGTTGCACTGTTTTGAACTATAAAGCTGAACATTAAGACATGCTTGTTAAACACGCTGTATGTTTTACTCATAAGAAAAATGCACACTATTATGTTTTGAAATCTTCTGATCAAATAAAATAAAATAATGCTTCAGTAAATTGTTTGTCTCAAGTTTAATCATACCAGATGTTTGATTGGATTTGACACGCCTAATCCAAGACTAGTAAATCCTGACAAAATGAATTGTTAACGATTGTTCATAAGTACAATTTTAGCAAACAATTCTAAACATTATCTGAATGACAACAATGCACAGTGTCTGCGTTATGTAAGTTAGCTACAGATAATCTATCATATATATATATATATATATATATATATATATATATATATACAGTATATATAACAAATATAATGTATAAATGTCATAAAGGCTACATAATGCTCATAAAGGCTGTATTTATTTGGACAAAAATACAGTAAACAGTTGTATTGTGAAATATTTTTACTAATTAAAATAACAGTTTTTTTCACATATATTTTAACAAAGTTGAATTTTCTGCAGCCATTCAGTTTTCAGTGTGACATGATCCTTCAAAAATAGTCTAACATTTCTAATTGTCTTACATTTCTTATTAATGTTGAAAAAAGTTGATGTTGATGTTGATGTTGATATCAATATCAATATCAATAACTTTGCACCTAGAATGTTTTAATCTGTAATAAACTTTTTAATTTGGCTGCTTCGATTTTAAATTTTTCAGAAAAGGGATATGAAACTAGCAAACATTAGCAACATGAAATGTCAATTATGGAAAATCAAGATTCTGATGAACGTGTTTTGTTACTTCCCTTTATTGTGCAACACTGATCTTCTCCTCTGAAACTGGGAAATCAAACCAGAGCTCTATACGTACAGTATAGGCAGGAGAAAAACATTCACTCTTCTTTAAGGCCATCATCTGTATTGCCAACAATTGTTTTGAAAGATAAGATGGTAAGAAAAAAGTCTTCTAATTATGAACCGTATATTGTAATAAATATGTGATTTGGTTTTATTTGCAAAAAGTCTTACTGTAGTGCAGCATTTGATTATTGAAAATATACCTGCTTGTTTCAGCAGTCACTGTATTGTATACGTTTCAGTTTAGGAACTGAATTTTCCAACAATTTTCCTTGAGTTATTTTTATACTGTTCATTTAGGTTTTGTTTTGTTTTAAAGCAGGCGTTTATCTTCATGCCTGCACATGCAGTGCTGCAACTTACTATTATGTTGTTGCTGGTGGCTTCCTCTGAGTCAGATACATGTGATGGATACAGGGGTTTCTCTGGAAGACCAGGTATTCCAGGAGTTCCTGGTACCGATGGGAAGGATGGCGCTAAAGGAAACAAAGGAGATCCAGGTAAAATGATAGCAGTTTTTTTCTATGTGGAAACACTGCTTATTGAAAGTCAAAAATGTGCCCTCTATCTTCCTCGACTGTCCTAAATAAAGGCTAAAAATCCAATAAATTAAATGAAAAGTCTGCATTTAAACTCACATTACCTGGCTGTGTGCATGTTTGCAGGTGCCGATGCAGTGCCAATGATTGGGCCAAAAGGGGACCCTGGAATTCATGGACTCCCTGGCAGGCCTGGTCAGAAAGGGGACGAGGGACTACAAGGTTCACCAGGGGAAAATGGAATGAAGGGAGAGAGGGGAGTTTTTACAGGGGTAGATGCTCCAAACCAGTATTTTGTTTTCTCTCACAAAAAAACTCCTAGGACACAGAGAGTTCTTTCAGACAGCTTAATCATCTTTGACATCCCTCTGATCTCCGGGGAAGAGGACGTTTTGGATAAGGGTTTCTTCAAGGTGAAAATAGCTGGCATGTATTACATCAGCTACCACATTTCGTCTAGCTCGTCTGCCTGTCTAAAGATTCAGGTAGGGGAGGAAGAGAAAGTCAGGTTCTGTGATTCACCTGGTATGATAATGGTAACTTCAGGATCTGTGGTACTGCCACTGAAAACAGATGATAAAGTGTCTATACAGACCACTGCAGTAAGCTCTATCTTCAGTAGAGACACTGACTGCACCTTTACAGGCTTCTTGCTCTTCCCGGATTAATAAAATGATTTTGAACTGCAGCCACTCTTGTATTTACTCTTCCTCAAATCATAATTTGCAACCATTGCTTGGGAATATCCATATTAAAGCCATAAACCATATATTGTTGTTTCCTGACTTATTTCACTGCAAATTTATTTACGTTCATTATTAATTGGCAGAACAAATCATCACTGTAAAAAAAGTTGCTGCCTTACATTTTCAAGTAAAATCAACTTGGATGTTTAAGTCATATCAACTTAAATTACATTAAACTGCCTTGAAAAATTAGTTAAATCTTGTAACTTGTAAAAAAAAGTTGAAAATTGCCTAACTTATTTTGATGTGTCAAACTTTAAACGTTAATTTAACGTTTATCAATAAGTTATGACAATATATGTTTTACATTGCTTTAACAGTTAAAGCAATGTAAAACATATGTTGTCATAACTTATTGATAATATAATTTAGAGGGCAGGAAAATAAATAAAAGAAAGAAATTTGGGGTCCGTAAGTTTTTTTGAGAGAAATTAATACTTCTGTCCAGCAAGGAAGCATAACATACATATCCCCAGAAGTAAAGACATTTATAATGTTACAAAAAAAGCTATTTAATTTTTTTTTTTTTTTAGCTTTCTATTCTCCAAAGAATCCTGAAAAAAGTATCATGTGTAACAACACGTAAAATTGGTATATGATAATAATGAGAAATGTTATTATTAGCCTATTAGAAGGATTTCTGCAGGATGTGACACTGAAGACTGGAGTAATGATGCTGAAAATTCAGCTTTGCCAACACTTTTTTAAATGTATTAAAATAGAAAAAAAAAAATTTTTAAATCATAACAATCTTCCATAATATTACTGTTTTTACTGTATTTTTTATCAAATAAATGCATGCAGCCTTGGTGAGCAAAAGTAATTGCTTTAAAAAACATTTAAAAAAAATGTTTTACCATGCTTTCTATCTTTTGTATATCAATGCATACAAATATTTATATATTACCCATAGCGATTTTGACTTCCGTTCTAAGGAATCTTAGTTCATGGTTATTTATCAACGATACAGAAAAAGAACATTTCTGGAACATTTTTCAGAAATTGGAAATATTCAAGCCAAATAAAAACATAGGGGGCATGTATTAAGAAATTGAGCAGTTTTAAGCATAAATATGAAGACACTGAAACCAACAGGTTTTATTCAGGTTTAATAAACTAGAGTCTCATGCTGAGCACAAGCACGACATCACGTCAGTCTACGGTATTTATTACAGAACACTCATTGTTCTTGAGCAGAGTCCATCACCCTTCAGGCTTTCTAAAGAATAGAGCAGCCATGGAAACAGCCCCTAACTGAGTGTAACAGTGCTTTCCAAACATGCCACTGTGCTGCGAGATTGTGACAAAAATCAGAAGCTAAACTGCTCAGGAATCAAATTTTTGCAAAGAAAATGTGTCATGCATGAGGTGAGTTTCAAAACACTACTTTTAATTGTAAGAGAACAAAGTAAAATCATTTTAAACTGTTCAAAAGGCATTGAAATCAGCCAATATCTAATTGTATATAATAATATCTAATATATATATAGAGAGAGAGCACTAGTATAAAATGTTTTCAAAACTGGGTGTAGATCTGTAGACAAGTTTCTTATTAGCAAGTCTCTGAGAATTTAAAGCAGGATTGAAATATATGAAAGTTTAATCATTGAAATCTGCTTCATTCATTTAAAACAACAATGTATAACATTTTTATATACATTGACATTTCATTCAATAGTAACTCAAAGATGACCACTCATGAAAAGACAATCAGCAAACAGCAGAGACCATCTCTCAGAATCCCATTTGGTCGTCGGCGTAGAACAGATTTATTGCTCCTCAAAAATGGTCAAATGGTGTCGAAACACCCACAAGCCTTTCCAATGCAGGGAGAACTTCCTTCATTAGCAGGTAACATGTGGAACAATACATTTTTCATGTCCATTTTTTTTTTTTTTTTTAGAATTCCCTCAGATATATGGCTAGTTAAGGAAATGGCTAATTTTATTCACATACTAGACAACTAAAGTATGTTTACACAAGTGAGTGCCACTTAGAAGAAAAGAAATGCTGTCAGTTCTTCTTTTCAGGCTTGCTGCTCTACCCTGATAAACGGGAAAAGATGGTTACCACGACAGAAAGTGAATTTGGACCCAAAACATGTCCAAAGGTAGAGCCAAAGAAGATCCTACAGTGCAACCTAACTCTAGACGGTATGAAAATCATACACATTTGGAAAAATAATCAGTTAAGTATCTATTAGACTAGCAACAAACCATCTATTGTAACTTAACAAACCTTTTTTGGAGATATACGCCAAATATTGGTTTATATAGTTTCTTGACTTCTTTCACTGAACTTCAGTACGTTATTAACCTTGGCAGACCAAATTAGATGGCTGGAAAAAAATAGATACATTTTAAAGGGAAATATTAACACCATTCAAATGTTTGGGACAGATAAAAAAAACTAATACTTTTATTCAGGAAGGATGCAATATTTATTTACATATTGCTAATATTTACATATTTCTAATTTTACACTTCTGTTCTTTTGACCTTTCTATTAAACAAAAATCCTGGGGGAAAAAATGATCACCGTTTCCACAATAAAATGTGACAACTTCTTTCAACACTGATGATAATAAATGTTTCTTGAGCAGCAAATCAGCATATTAGAATGATTTCTGAAGGATCGTGTGACACTGGAGACATAAATGTACATTTTTAAATATTTCAAGACCCTGTGTTGCATACTCATTGAAGTTCGGAAATATATTTAATTAGTATCGATTAGAAAAGATATACCGGTAATCCATAAACCATCTATTGTAAACTTAGGGTGAATTCATTTCAGGCAAATTGGAACACCTATTTTGGAGCTCTAATAATAATAAACATTATTATCTCTACATAATTGCAGGGGACAGGAACTTCAGCACAACAAACAGGGAGGATTACCCTTCTTATAATCTAGATGGCGCTCCAATTGTGTGGCAGGGAAAAGTCCCAGCAAGAGACAACAGGACTGGCCAAGCACAGAGATGTTCTCTTTACCAGCAGGACTTCCCGGTCCCAAAGAGAATCTATGTTAGGAGAAATCAGGTCGTACCTCATCCTGACAACCTGGCGATCAATACTTCAATGAGGCAAGTATATAACCACTGAACTTATATTCTTTTTTAAATCAAATCGGAACTGAAAATATTGTAAAAGTAATCAAATGAAATCTCTTTTCTATAGAGCCGAATACAGAACAGTGCAGCAAGAGGCGTTCCCAGGCTGGGATGTTTCTGTGCACGCCCGTCCAGCCCCTGCCCGAATCAAAAGAGCAGATGAAGGCCAGAGAGAATCCTTATAGTGCTTTAAATCATGCATATATACACACAGTATATATTCAAATGTATGGGGTCTAATTATTAATGTGGCCGGCATCAATTAATTCTGTTCATTAAAAATTTGGGGTTTGAAATGACAATGATAAAGTTCAACGCAAAACCGTTTTAATAAAAAAGTAGCTTTTAATTAGGAAAGTATGTTTCTTGTACATAGTAGGGCTGATAACTGCACACAAAATGTCTTGCTTTTTGATCAAACGTTTTGGTTCATGAGGGAACCTAATTCTAGACAAGTCAGTTTTTACATCATGAATCTCTATACACACATTTGGATCTCCATCGACATCTACATGTCTTCCACACTCCACTTGTACGCCATCTCCTGGACGGCTTTCTTATCGGAAATCCTACAGTACCGCTTCTGCTCAAAACCGTTGGACCTAAAGGATCATCGGAAAAGTAAATTAAACCATCTTCTTAGGTTAACATTAAGATACTTACAATCCAGCTGATATTCATCAGTCTAAACCTCTTACCTGTCAACTCCATCCCAGCGATACCCTGGAATAAGGTTAAAACGATTCGGAGGTGGGGGCGGACCTTTGTAACGAGGTTTTTCTGGAGAAAAACATTCACATGGAAATTATTGCAATGACTACTGTGATCTGGGCTTGTTTTCAGATAGATCTCTGCAGGTTAAAAAATGAACAAAACAAAAAAAAAGAAGGAAAAAAAAAACACCATTCATTATCACTAGCACCAATTTGGACATTATTCCTCATTTTCACCTTTGATTCCTTTTAATTGAGCATTTTTGATCTTCTTCTTGCGAAGCATAGCCGCCATCGGGTCTCCGTCCCTTTCTTGCTCCCTCAGCATCCGATCGAGGTCTTCGTCGTCAATGTGTCTTGCTAGTGGTTTCTGAGCCTCCCGCATGGCATCGGTTAAGTTCTGCTGCTGCATTTCACCCTGAACAACACTGAAAAAGGAAAGCACAGATGTCAAAGTCACAAGACCGAAAAGACACAGGCCGAAAAAATAGCTGCATTTGAACACCACTAAATAGACTTCACCCTTTTCCCCATTGCGCATATTTTTCGTCCTTCTCTGCCTTTTCTCCAGCTTTCTTGCGAAGCTCGACTCTCTCCGACTCCAGGTCACGTGTCCTACCCGACTTGTCTCGAAATATCGTCTCTGCATTTCTGGATGCCTCTGAGAGAGAGCGATGTGACATAATGAATGTTATAAAATAAAACAACAGTTTCTAATACACAACAATTATCAATGGACTTTCATTAAACCTTCAAGAGGCTTGTTGCGTTTTTCCTTTCTGGAAATTTCTTCCTGTTCTTTCCTCAAAACGTCGACAGACACAAGCCCTGCAGCTCCACCAGATAGCATTCGAGGGGCCTGTAAGGAAGAACAGTGACATTCTCAACATAAGGAGCCAAACTGAATCTTCAATCCAAAAGAAGAAGAAAAATTGTGAATATTTCATGTGGGATCCACTATAAAGTTAATTTAGTTTATGAACGCTGTAGCTTATTTAATCCACAAAGGGTTTTAAAAAAAAACTATTTTAGTAACATAAATCAGGTGATTAATTAAACAACCACAATTAATTCTGGAATTCCAGAAGTTACAAGAACTGTAAGAACTTTTCCCCTTTAAATTTTTAGCATTTTAATTCAGTTAAACAAAATTTACATGAAAATAAATAAATAAATAAATAATTTAATTAATTTGAAGTCAGTAGGTTATCCCTTGTTGAAAACTATTCATACACAGGTGCAAAACTTCATGGAGTTTACACTTTACTCCTTCCTGGAGTGTTTAGCTTCAACCATAAATAAATGCACCTGATCCAGCTAATCAAGTCCTTCAGGCGTATTTGAAAACTACAGCTATGTGTGTTGGAGCAGGGTTGGAACTAAACTCTATAGGGCTGTGGCCCTCCAGGAACTGAGTTTTTCACCCCTGCACTAATATAAAGGATCCTTAAACATGAACCCTGAACTTACTGCATCAGGAGAGCGTGTCCTCCGTGGTGGAGACAGGTCTGAGTCCGATCCATGTCCTCCCTGTGGCTTCTTCCTGGGAGGAGAGAGATCTGAATCTGAACCTCTTCCACCCTGGCCTCTCTTTCTGGGTGGAGACTGATCGGAATCTGAGCCCCGTCGCCCACGAGGACGTCTGCGAGGCGGGGACTGATCGGAGTCTGAGCCTTTGCCTGTCCGGGCTCGTCTTCTGGGCGGCGAAAGGTCACCTGAAGAAGCAGCTTTCATCTTTTTTCTGTGTGGGGACTCTGAAGAGATTCTTTTTGAGTAATAAAAGCTAAATAATTTTGATGACATTCATTGTGTAAATGTTGTTTCTGATTGGTGGATGGATTTTCATACCTTTATCATGCTGCTTTTGGGTTCTGGAGGGTGAGCTTTTGAGGCTCTTTCTTGGAGGTGAAGGTGACAAGGAATCGTGCCATCTGTTTTTGTTCTCGGTTCTGTGTCTCTGAGGTGAAAGGCCAGGGGAATCATGACGACCTCTTCTCAGAGGTGAGAGATTCGGCGAGTCGTGCCGAGGCCTCTTGGGCGAGAGGTCAGGGGAATCATGCCGCCCCCTCGGTACAGTTGAACTCTCCGGTGAGTCATGACGCACTCTGTCAGTGTCCGAACTAAACAAAGCAACATTCATTATACTCTCTATGCAGTAAATATTTTAATAAGAATAAGAACAAAAGAAGAAAGGACAGTTACCTTATATCTAATGTGGACTCCTGAGTTTCTTGGGGATCTTGCACTGTTGCCAAGACACAAATTAGAGTGAGTGTGTGTGTATATGTATATGCTTTTGTAACATTTTACTATATATATTCAGACACTACCGTTCCAAAGTTTAGGGTCAGTTAGATTTTTTTTTAAAAATAAATTCATACTTTTATTCAGCAAAGACGCATTAAATTTATCAAAAGTGACTGATTTATCAGAAATGCTGTTCTTTTGAACTTTCTATTAAAAAAAAAATCCAGAAAAAAAAAATCATGTTTCCACAAAAGTTAAGCGGACACCCGTTTCTTCTATCAAAGACTTATATAATAATATATATAATAATAATAATATCTTACCAACCCCAAACTTTTGAACGGTAACGTTAGTGTATTAAAACCCCCAACTAGTAAACATGCTTCTGTTTGACATTATTTAATAATTCATAATACATGTTTGTTCCACATTAATCTGATAGTGAGCATAACAAGTTGAGTGTTTCAACAGCCTAAGCCGTTCTGTTTATTTCCAGAATTTAAAAAAAAATCCCAGATGTTTTCTGATTCTTAGACACATGAATCCTGCACAAGTAGACAAAGTCTTACCGCCCAACACTTTCCACTTGCTGGTTCGAAATATCTCGAACTGCTTAATCTCATCTGGGCGTTCATCTATCATGTCTGCAATCTAAAAAAGACATTTAACACTGTTGCAAATTCATGCATGCAATCCATGTTCAAAATCCAAGGTAGTACCATAGTACTTTTCTAATAGAGATCACTAAAGACCAGATTACAATATAGTATTTATGTTGGCTATGAAAGTGTTACAAAAGCTTAAAATATGTAAAGCGTGCTTCTACACACCACAGGCGCCTCATCATCCTCGTCTTCGTCTTTATTTTCTTCTTCGTTAAGAGCAAGTTGCCTCCAATCAATGTCATCATCAACAATTTTCATCCTGTAGTTTATAATGACAATTTAGCTGCTTGAGCACTTGACAAACTATTTCCTAATTGCTGGGTATTTAGCTAACTCTGTAAGCATTTGAGACTAAGCCACAATGTCATTATGTTCAGTGATTACTGTAGATACCGAGAGCTTAAATCTGCATTTCCGTTAAGGGTGTCCGATCATATTTACCCTCTCCCCGTGGGTTTCGGCCGTTTCTTCTTAATCTTCTTTTCTTTAGACTTCTTGCCAGCTTCATCATTTGATAAATACCGTTTAAGGTAATCTGCCTTGGTGAACGCAGAACCTTTGCTAATGCCTGTGGACGTAGCCATCTTGTTTATGTATTACGTCACTGAACGGATGCTGCTAAGGGACAAAAATCACAACGCAAAATACAAGTTTTTGGAATAATAAATTCAGTGACATAGTCTGGCTTCTTCGACAAAAAAAATCCTTGCTATTTTACTAAGTTACAATAATTGTGTAATAGCCTACTTATAAAACAATACAGCCAGCTATAATATAGGCTACTTTAGTTCAGTTTATATTTCCATGTATTTACCCTCTTTTTAATATTTTTTGCAAGTAGTATATATTGTATTCTTTGTTGTAAAATAGATGTTGGTTGTAAAAATCGTACTTGGTGTTTTGCCAAGTGACATTGTCACCTGTGCATTTATTGTGTTCATTTGTGCATTAAAAATCAGCAGACAATTAGGCTATATAAGTTAATAATAAATGTAATTATTTGGCTGTTAAAGTGCAGAAAAAACAGTAGAGAGGGAGATAATACAACTTTAAAGCTTTCTAGATGTGTGTGACTTGTTCTTAATCCCAGACATCAACAAAATAAGTGAATAGGAAGAGAATTCATGCTTAAAATGTGTTGTGAAGAGTATCTTGTATTGACGAGGCTCACTCACCGAGTACTGTTGTCAGAATTGTTTATTCCCTTCCATAACAGTGTTGAACTTGGCTTACTGCAGCTTTATACTGCCATCTAGTGACTCAGTTGATATGGAACACATATCAATCATATCTGGCTCTCATATACTTGCTATTCAACAGGGGGTTATTCATAGACCTCCAGATTACCATGTTTTGAAACTCAGACACAAACTTACACTAAGGCTCTGTGATTGATAAATAAATAAAAATAAAAAAAACAGCCCATTGGGAATTTACATTTTAAGGTCCAAGGACCAGATATGATGAACGAAGACCAGGAGTTAGAAGTGCAGTCAATTGAAGACAAGAGTCAGAATTATAATAAATTGAAGACAATTTTTACTGAAGATAGTTTGCAGTTTCATCAGGCAGAAGTCAGCTTCAAGACTCACAAGAGTTTGTAGGCCGCCCTCCCTGCTTTACATTCACAAAAATCCCAGCAATTATGCCTTTACACTACATCATTATGTCAGGTTAAATGATTCTGATTGGCTAAGAAATAGATAAACATTGGAAAATTCCACACATGGACTGATAGGCAGTTAGTCACAAGACTGTGTGTCTTTGCTCCAGCATGTCAAAGAAAACAAGTCTGAAACAAAGAACATAGTGCACATATACACAGATACACAGATTCTTCAAGGTTGGAGTTAGTTTAGGTCTGTACTAAACAGGAAAGTTTCCCTAAACATTCAGATTATGTTCTTTCTCCCAGTAAGAGGTTCAAACAGTATTCCATTATTATTCTCAAATATTTCAATATCGAAATGTTTAATTTAATGCTTTAATTAAGAAGTGGTCATGTGGTGAAGTAACCCCAGTGACCTTGGCTGTCTTGGTTAACTATGTTAACACATGTTGGGTCCCTTAACATTAACCAGACATATAGTTATATAATTATAAATCTCATAAGCTTAAATCAATTAATATGTAAAAGAAAAAATATTGATTAATACTTTGATTATAATCACTCATTAGATATACATTGAAGCGGCAGTGGATTCCAGAATCCACCCCCTTCAAGTCCAACTCTTGTGAATAAAAATATTTTATTTAAGAGCAGCTGTTATCTTATGACTGTAAAGCCATTATAGTTAACTGTACAAAATAATGTGAAAGTACTTTTAAAGATGTCAGTAAGACGACAATAAGGGGTACAAAGAAATTGTGAATTGTGCAATTCAAAACAAGATTTTGACTTAAGGTGAACACATTCTGCTGCTCTCTGGCAGCTGTTTCTGATTATAACTTTTTTCGAAAGAAACGAAACTTAAAGTTTGGGGGTTTCCAAATTGTTGAAGGTGTGGCTTCCAGATATTCCCCACCGCTTGCAGCTTTGTGCACAGTCTGCATTTGTCATCCAAGAGGTAAGCATCCTATTTCTTTAAACTTTACAGCAAAAGCTATCTCTGATTTCAAAATTAAACAACAAACGTCAAAATGAAAACCTTCACCAGTACCTCTTTATAGAACAGATAAACAGTTTTGTTTGGTTTCTCTAGATTTAAACATGTGGGCAGAGAATGACTTGGGTCCAGGTGTGCCGTGTCTCGAAAGCTACTCTGATCCTGTGAATGGTAAAATATACCTAATGTATCATGGGACCTCTCGATATGCTGCACAGCAGATCATGAGCAGGGGCTTTCAGCAATCTCAAGATGGAATGCTGGGACGTGGCGTCTACCTCAGCCGAGATCTTAACAAGGCCAGCAGATACCCGCTTCATTTGTCTGAACATGAAAGGGCTGTTATTAGAGTGAAGGTCAATGTTGGGAGAGTGAAAAAGATTGATTATCAAGGTCATCCAATGCAGAAAACCTGGCATGATCATGGGTATGACACTGCCTGGTGCCCTCCAAACTGTGGCATGGTGCGAAGTGGTCTTGAAGAAGACTGTGTTTGGGATCCAACTAAGATTCAGATCATTGATGTAATTTACCCAAATGTGCAATATGGTTATTATTGTTAAAAAGAATGGAAAAAACAACATAAAACAGGTGTAAATTGCAAATGTACTGCTTCGTTTTTCATGAATTTTAAGAATAAACGATTTCATGTCAAATGAATCATGCACTGCATTGATAATTGCAACTTGTTTTGCACATTGAACTTACATGACTGTGTTCAAATTAAAAGGTTAAAATTAAGGTTGTTACTAAAATGGGACCTATATTATGGCCCTTTTACAAGACCTAATATAAGTTCGAGGTGTCCCACAATGTGTCTGTGAAGTTTCAGCTCCAAATACCCCACAGATAATTCATTATACCATGTTGTAAATTCATAATTTTTGAGTGGAAAGAAAAACATGCTCTTTTCATGCATGTATCTTTAAATGCAAATAAGCTGCTGCTCGCCACCACGCTTTCCAGAAAAAGCCTTTACAACTCAGTTTACAATGCCTCAGATACTAAGCCAAAAACTAGCATCTGTTTGGTTATGATCATCATATCACGCGGCACATATCTATCGCGGTCACACTCACTTGACATTGCAGTTCTTCATCATCATGAAATGTTTATTATCTGCATGTGTGTGTTTTTTTTTTTGCAGATATAGGCCTACATACATACATTAACTCTTAAAAAATACATCGACCAATATATTGACCAAAAAGCAAACGAAAACAAAACACAGATAAACAATAATATAAGAACAGAGGAGAAGAAGAAAAAATAAGACCTTATAATTTAAAGCTGCTTGTGTTTTAAAGCCATATCAGTCTAAACTTCTGAGATATGTTTTTATGGCCGCACACAGAGAGCTGCAAGTCTGACGACGCATCTCGTGAGTATTAAACTAAGTTGTCTTTCACGTCTTATTGCGCTTAAACTGTCAAATATATACAAGGTTACATCAAAAACACAAAGTTCACCATTATAGGGTGGTTGTGTTCACACACTGCCGACACACATTCAAATGTAAAAGTTAATTTTGCATAATAGCCCACTAAACAACATGATGTCCAAAAGACGTCTTTTCAACGTCTTTGTCACAAAAGTCGGACGTTGAAAAGACGTCCACTGAGGAGCCAGAATGAACGTGTTTATGACGTCTTTTTTTGACGTGTTCTGGACGTCCGATATAGACGTTCATGGACCCTCTTCGTACAAGGTTAAAAACTAGTTCAAATGTGGCCATTGTGGACATATTTTCAACATCATTTATGGTCTCATTTAGACAATTTATACTGTTTCTGGACCAAATAATCACTCAGGATGCATTAAATTAAAACTCATTTTTATATCAATGTAATTTCCTTACATTGTTTTGATGAGGTTTAGATGTTGGTTTCATTTTAAGTCACCATTGTGGTGATCAGTGTTTGCTTTAGTTGGGCTCTTGGTCCCAGTTTGTTTTACTTTAGTTTTCATTTGGCTGTTGTAACTGTGCGTTTGTATAACACCATTATCGTGGCAGAGCAAGCCAAGGAAAAGTAAGATCGGCTGTCATCAGCCCCATGTTGATGATGACAAAATCACAAAGTGAGCATTTAATGTTGTGTTTAGACTTTTGTCTTTATGTCTGGCATGAATAATCGCTAATCTTGTGGAACTGTACTATGTGGAGCATACCATTAAAATATCACTTATTTGAAGGTGGATAAAAAAAGCTTGTTTGCACAATGTTTTGAGCAAATGTATCATGTAGTCACACACAGAAATCAAGATTTTGCATATGATTCACAATAACGGTGACAACCAAAACAAAAAAAAACTTGGGAATCAAGGATGTTTTGTACTTTGAAAGCTACCCATCATGCATTGCAGCATGAAGCTTTTTTTTATTGTCACCATTGTTGTGAATCATACACAAAATCTTGATGGCTGTTTGTGACTATAAGGTACATTTTCCAATAACATTAATCAAGTGTAAGTGTTGATAGGTGATCATATTAATTGTACTGGTCCACATAATACAGTTCCACAAGATTAGTGGTTATTAATGCCAGAAATAAAGACAAAACTCTAAACTCAACATGAAATACTCATTTTGTGATTTTGTCATCATCAACATGGAGCAGATGACAGCCAATTGTACCTGTCCTTGGCTTTCTCTGACACAACAGTGGTGTTATACAAACACACAGCTACAACAGCCAAAGAAAAGTTGAAGTAAGAAAAACTGGGACCAAGAGCCCAACTAAAGCAAACACTGATCACCACAATGGTGACTTAAAATGAAACCAACATCTAAACCTCATCTAAACAATGTAAGGAAATTACATAAAAATAATTTAATGCATCCTGAGTGATTATTTGGTCCAGAAACAGTATAAATTGTCTAAATGAGACCATAAATGATGTTGAAAATATGTCCACAATGGCCACAATTGAACTAGTTTTTAACCTTGTACGAAGAGGGTCCATGAACGTCTATATCGGACGTCCAGAACACATAAAAAAAAAAAACGTCATAAAAACGTTTATTCTGGCTCCTCAGTGGACGTCTTTTCAACGTCCGACTTTTGTGACAAAGACGTTGAAAAGACGTCTTTTGGACATCATTTTGCTTAGTGGGAGGTCCTCTTGAAGAAATGGGAAATATAATTAGTTTAGTTGGCATGGTTCAAAATGTAAGAAAAATCTTTGATTCCAAGGATGCTTTTTATTCTAAGCATGAAATAACTGTGGTCCATAACCAATAGCAAATTTCAGTTAGTAGTAAACAGTGTTTTTCAATGGTGGTATTTGTGTTGTGATCACCCTGTGTGCTTAAACTTCAAAATACCTTATAAAAAAATATTGCATTTCTGAAGCGAATTTCTAACATGTCATGATATTGATCAGATATATTTTCTTGTTTAACTTATAAGCTAAATAAATAATTTCATGTGTTAAAATCATATCAGATGAGTTATATTTATTGTTCATTAAACTGATTTTATGTGTGTGGGGTTTCCAGTCAAATCATTCAGCAGTCCATAAGCATCGGCTTTGACTTCCATTGGGGGATAAGCAGTCCAAGTCCAGTAATTAGTAAAGTTAAACTGAGATCAGTACAGTTCCTGTTTGTTTTCATAGAAGTTTGGCAAAGGTTACATCATGCTTCAAAATTATCAATATATTGTATAAGAGTCTCTTGGATTTTGGATGTTGGAAAAAACAAACAAACAAAGGGAACACGGTTTAACCAAATAATCTTGCAATCAATTTCATAATTTTATATCTTTTAATATTATAAACAAAATCATATAATCATATAAATTTACAGCTCTACGCTTTACACATTTCGTTACATAAAGTGTTGTTGCAATCCATACAAAGATGAAAAGAAAATGAAACTTAATGGAGCATTTCCCGGGATGGACACACCCTGAAAAGTGTGCCCTTTATGCTTGCTTTCAGAACGAACGATCAGCAATAGAAGCGACATCAGAGGTAAGGCACCACTTTGTCTTGGTTTATTGGTCATTATAAAGCCTAAAAAAATCCCAGAATAACCAGTTAAATGATTTTATACTGTAGCCAATCGTAATGCTGTCTAAAACGTCTTAGTTTTATCTAGTGAAATAAAAAAAATGCTTTTAGTCAATAGCACTGTATAATTCTGCAGTTCTTTGCCCATTTCTTTCCTGGGTTTTTCTCATGCCTGTTATACAGTCCATTTATCCTAGTTTATTCTCTGCCAATTTCTGAATTAAGATTTGTGCCTGCTAATTTCCATCATTGCTTGTCTCAGCATTGTTTAGCCTCAGTCTTACTGGACTTATTTTCAGCATTGTTTTTGACTTTTAATAAATCATTACCTGATTGTTCTGTCCACACTTGATGCATATGCACAATCTGTAACTGTACTTTGAACCCAATCTCCAAGCATATAAAGACTGATAATGTTTATAGCGGCTGTGGACAACGCAAAACAAAAGTTGCAGCCGCGAGGGACTAAACACTGAGAGACTGAAAACACTGCGACGCGCAAAAACTCATTTCCACTCAACTGTCTGACTTCCAGCATTTATTTCACTTCGACACTTAAAAGTACAACTGGCACTGCAGTTACCACGTCATTAAAATTGCTGTGAAAGTGCGCGAGTGCGGTCAACAGAAAGTATTCGCTCCCAGGCTCACCCCCTCTCTCCGTCAAAGCCAAAAACAACACAGGTGAACAGGTGAAGCAAACAAATAGACCACTGTCACTTCCGCCTAAACCCCGGTGGACACGCCCACCACCTACAATCTGAGTGCAGTGAAGTTTATGAATGAGACCATAAACCTAGAACACATGGGAGACTTACAGGTGGCTCCTACAATGTTCTTTACAGGAATGCCATACTGGCTGAGATATTTTCCTTATTTTCAGAACATGAATTGTGCCTAGCACATTCCGTGAATCTTCATTTACCCATATGGCACTTAGAAAGTGAGTAAATAAATGCAGGCTACTGTATATGCTGACACTTCATAGAATAAAACAATTTGCATGGTCAAATTAAGTTTAATGTCATCAGAGAAAAAAAACTGTAGCCTACATTGTTCACTTGCACTGCTTCAGATGCATTTTTTTTCTCTGAATTAGTGACTGAATTTGTCATCACAAAGGTCAAATATATCATGAATGTGATGATTTAGATAAATGTTCTAATATTATACAAAATGTACAAAAAACAAACGTATTCCTCCTTAACGACTTCCTTCCTTTTTTCTGCTGTTCTCTATCCAAACTTGAACATGAAAACTGTGTCTTTATGCTTTTTTTTTTGTCTTTAGGCTTAAACATGTGGACAGAGAGTGACTTGTTTCCAGGTGTGTCGTGTCTCCAAAGCAATACAGAGCCTGTGAGTGGTAAAATATACCGAATGTATCACGGGACTACTGAAAGAGCAGCAGAACAGATCAAAGTCAATGGCTTTCAGCAATCTCAAGATGGAATGCTGGGACGTGGCGTCTACCTCAGCCGAGATCTTAACAAGGCCAGCAGATACCCGCTTGAAACGCCACATGAGAGAGTTGTTATTAGAGTGAAGGTCGATGTTGGGAGAGTGAAGAAAATTGACCATCAAAGTCATCCATTGCAGAAAACCTGGCATGTTAATGGGTATGACACTGCCTGGTGCCCTCCAAACTGTGGGATGGTGCCAAGCGGTCTTGAGGAAGACTGTGTTTGGGATCCGAAGCGAATCACTGTTATTGATGTAATTCCACCAAGCCTTCAAAACACTATTCCAGCTGATCCAGTTGAAGGAAAAAACTATACAATGTTTTATGGCACATCTAAGGAGGATGCAGAAAAAATCAAAGCATATGGCTTTTGTCAGTCTAATGGCATATTTGGACGTGGAGTTTACCTCAGCCGAGATGTAGAAAAGGCCTTTAATGTCCCTGCGCATGTACCTATGTATCAGAGAAGCGTTCTGAGAGTGAAGGTTAATGTTGGTAAAGTGAAAAAGATTGATTATCAAGGTCATCCATTGCAGAAAACCTGGCATGATAATGGGTATGACACTGCCTGGTGCCCTACAAACTGTGGCATGGTGCGAAGTGGTCTTGAGCAAGACTGTGTTTGGGAAACAAGACAAATTACAGTCATTGATGTCATTCGTCCAATCTAAGGAGATGTTTGCTAGCTGAGCAATGAAATGAGCAATATTTTATCCTAAAATATTGTGTTTTATTGAGAATTTGATCATTATACAGTGCTCTGATGTCTTACAACATTTTCTGATGCTGAAGCTGGAGAAATAAAATTAATTCAAAATATGCCTTCTTTAAACACATTTTAGTCGCCTTGAAGTTTTGTGTCATATATATATATCAGTCTATATGCTTTAATCTCTACTTTCATTGCTAAAAACAAACACGCACATGTAAGTGATGATTTATTATTATTCTTAATTGATTTAAAATATTGATTTTTAATAATAGTGAATTATTATAAGTGTATTTCTGAATGAATGTAAAATCAAAATGCAGAATGGTTCTGTTAAAAAGTATGTAATATGCCTATACAATCTAAATAAAGACATAATAAAGAAATAAATTATAAAAACAAGTGTTGTTTTCTTGTTAATGGTGTTCCATGTGTCTTTTGCCTGGAAACTATTTAAATGGCGAATTTATTAATAATTATAAAATATATAAATTTATATTCGACTAAAAAAAACGTGGAAAGGGGAGTTGGTGACTTGAGCGCTTAAAACCCACTAGATGCCGAACGCGTATATCTGCGCTCACGGCCAAAGGAGACAGGCTCGCGCTGTCGACTGTGCGTGAGACGGAGCGAAACGCGGAAAATGATGTGTACCCGGGCCTTTAGCCTGTCCCGACCAGTTCAGAAATCCACCAACACAACACTGAACACTAGTATAGTCAAAGAGCAAACAAACCAAGAGCTGTTGAACTGGCGCGCTATTTTATCCTTCATGGTTCTGGCCTGATTGGCTCCAGTGGGATGATTATCAACGTGGGTGTCCAATGGCGATTCACTAGGAAAGTGAAAGTAGAAGAGGGGGGCGGGGAGACAAACGGAAGATTTGATTGTTTTAGAAAATCCCTCCCGCGCTGAAACTAATTTTTAATTATTTTTGAGTGTTCGCGACAGCCGCGTGGTGATCGCACCCCATATGCGTTTAAAGTTAGTTCTTTTATATTTACTTTCAGAAAGGGCTAGCCTATCGTTTGAAAAGTGCCGGTATTCTTGTGTAGGCTATGCCTGCAACTACACTTAATGTTAATTATAGGCTATTGTAATGTTTTAACTGGTTTACGTGTTAAAAGTTTGCTCAAATATAAAAAGAGGGCTGTGCTAGGCATTTCCCGAGAGCAAATAGCTTGTCATTGAGTTTGAATTCGACGATTGGTAAGTGGAATTTCTCTATATAAGATAGATTTATACATACTTTTCAACGTAATTTATTTTTTATTTAAGTTGTGATCCAGTATAAATTTTTCTATGCATATTTTGTTATTTGTCCAGGTGCAAACATGTGGGGTGGAAATGGTTCAGCTTCCCTCCAAGGCAACACATATCCAAGATCAGGTCAAGTCTACACAATGTATCATGGCACATCCATGGAGGCTGCAAAGAAAATTAGAAAAGAGGGATTTCGTCAGTCTGATGATGGCATGCTGGGACGTGGTGTCTACCTCAGCCGAGATCTACAGAAGGCCTGCAGGTATCCTCTGAATCTGTGTGCATACCAGAGAGTGGTTCTGAAAGTGAAAGTCAATGTTGGGAAGGTGAAGAAGATCAACCGCCAAGGCCATCCAATCCAGGATACCTGGCATGATCATGGGTATGACACTGCCTGGTGCCCTCCAAAATGTGGCATGGTGTCAAGCGGCCTTGAAGAAGACTGTGTTTGGGATCCACAGCGGATTCAGGTCATTGAAGTGATCTACCCATTTTTAGAAGTTGTTTTACCATGTCTATTCTTTTTGTTACTGATCCTAATCAAAATACTCACATAAACCTTAAGAACTGTCTTGCCAAAGTGTGTTTTATTCTTCGAAGAATAGTTGTCCGTTATCACTGTTGTTTTTGTGTATCTTCTGTCTCACTGAATGATCAGGAGCTTTGCATTTATTTGCTTGTTCACAGAAATGATTATCTGCAGACACAATGCATTGACAGGAGAATGAGAATGACATTTTTCTTTTCTGTTTTGATATGAGTATATGCCTCAAAGACAACTTTTTAAAAAAATTATATTTCTGCAAAGATCAATGAGCAGATCTGTTGTTCTATTCTCATAGAACCACATTTTGTTTCAGATGGTGTTGACTCGTACTAAGTGGAAAAACACACACTTTGAACACATTTAACAGGTTAATCCAAAATACTTCCTTCACAATTACACTTACAATTTTCTGTTTTGCAGTCTGCTTTATTACAGTACTTAAGAATCAGTGCAATTTAAGCAGTGTGTGACGTTTAGCATGATTGTTAAAAATTACCCTTGAGAGGTAATGTAAAAATACTGTTATGTTATAGTTAAAATAACTGTTACTTTATAGAAACCATCAGGTGCTTTTAACTTATAATGTGTGAATATAAAGTAATGTGAAATCATCACATCACTAAACCCCCATTGGTCTAACCCTGAAGATATCTATATACATACAAATACATATTAATATTATTAAACTGAACATGCTTTATGCACTTCTCTGATGCTTCTCTGATCTTTTTGATACTCAAAATGTCTTGTGGGATTGTAAATGTTATTTACGTACATTCGTTGAGAACCCCTTTTTACTCTGTAATGGTTTGCTCTGTTTTATTATTGGACTGCCTTTAAGTGTCTTTAAGAATTGGTGTTTCCTTTAAGAATGAAAGAAAGACAGAGCAACCGTTTTTGACCAGAGTTTGTTTTTGTTTTCTTCATTGTGCAAGATCTTATAGTAAACAGTTGAAACCTCAGACCCGAGTCAATTCTTTGCCCAAAAGAATAACAAAAGATTACTGCTCTTACAAGTTTCATAAAGGTCAAAACATGTAACATGGAAACAAATCATACCCTGTTTTACTTCAGACTTATCAAAATATTGCTTTTGGATGTATGTGATGGCCCAAGCCACACAGGCAAGGCTGGGTAACAGCCAGCAATGGTAATACCAGCACACATGGGATAAGCATGCAAGTTAAGTTATTTTTTGCAGTTAGCCACACCCCAAACAATTCATGATTTCAAAACACAGATCATATAGTTTATTTCAATTATGATATACATTTATTTGCTTTAGCCATACACTGTTTAAATGGAGTGCACACATTTTCACATTGTAGGGTTATGTAAACATGTTCTGTTCTATTAATTATTGTTTCTTTGTTACCATGTTGGAGAGAGGTCTGTCATGGGGTAAGAAAGGCATGGCCAAAGGTGAAGGACTGTGATATCCTGTGGCCTGCCAATGAAGCCATACCATGTGCTGGCATGTGGGAGGGGGTTTTGGGTTTAGTTCGTGTTACTTTGTACTTGTGGTATTTGTTGTCCATTTTGTTTTTCACTTTTGTGTAAATTGGTTTGGCCAAGCCACTATATATGTTCCTTTGTGTCTCATTTAGGGAGGTCAGTTTGTTTAGTTCATATCTTGTTTTGTTGTATGCTGTTTTGAGTATACTTATATTTTGTTGACCTCTTTTATAGTCCTTGTTGTTAACTTTTTGGTTTCTATTGTTTAATATTTTTTGGGTAAATAAAACAAAACCCTATTTTTCAACAAAAACTCCTGTTTTCCTCATTGCCGGACTGTTTGGTCCGTGACAATGTAGAAAAAGGGACAACACACTTTTACCAAATGATCCAACAGCACTATCCTTCACAAAAACAATGTGCTTAATCTTCAACATACCCTACGCTATTAAATCTTTTGTATTTTACTAGTGGAGCAAGTTTCTACCATGGAAACTGGTTGGTCACAGTTACTTTTCTTGTTTAACTTAAAATAAAAGTAAATAATTTCATGTGTTGATCTTTAACCTGACATGTTGAAACACCTTCTGTCACAGCTGTGTACATTTCCTGATCAAGTGAGGGATTTCAGGGAAACTGTCCTGTAAATCAGAAACAAAACTTAAATGGTATAACAGAAATGAAAAAAAATGGGAAAAGGTGATCAATTCTATAGTTTTTTTCCACTGCACTATGAATTAAACGTAATCTAATACAAAACAATAAATATGATATAAATTATATATAAATATTCAATATATTCTTAATTACATGAATTAATGAAAAATATTCACTTAACAGTTCAAGTATTTTATAAAGTTAATGTGAAACTTAGATCAGTGAAGTTCCTGCTTGTTTTTATAGAAGTTTGACAAAGGGGCGCATACAGGTTTACTTCAGACTTATAAATATTGTATGAGTCTCTTGGCTTTTGGATGTTGGGAAAAAAAAAACTAAAAAGCAACACTGATTTACCAAATAGTCTTATAATCAGTTTTATAATTTTACAGTCTTTTAATTTTATAAACGTAAAATCAAATCAATAAACTTCACAGCGATACGCACATTTTGTATTTGATCAGGGTTGGGGCTGCACATTCCAGGAACAGGATTGGGCACTGTTGTACTAATTCCTGTTGTACTAATTCGTTCATGTTTTTTTTTTTTATCAGATTCCCAACATCCAAACACTGTGTCTTAGGAAGATACATACAAGAGATATGACTTAATGAGATATCACTCAAAATAAAGGAATTATTTAAGCGCATTCCTAGGCCATGAGCGTCACTTTTGGCCACCCATCATCCACAGGATTATCCACAGTTTGCTTGACACTAGTTGACAAAACAGATACAGGTTTTGTTATTGACTCAGTTGATACAGCCCTTGCCACATAGGCTTTTAACATATTTATATGACACAACCGGGTTTTCTCTTACAATCTGGGGTACTAATCACATCATTGAACGTGTCACCAAGTTTTTTTCAACTACATATGGGCCAGAAAACAAGCCTCCCTTCAGTGGAGATCAGTGAGGCTTTATACTCTTCTTTTCCTTGAAGACCAATCCCAACCGAGCAGTCATCAGCAGAGGCGAGCACCCTCACCTGGCTTTACCTGCACAGAAGAAGGCAGAGAAACGACCACTACTGCCACCTTTGATCATGATCATTGAACATAAGTCATTTTTAAAAGAAGAATATATTTAAAATAATAATAATAAATGATAAGAATACATTTCAAAAAGATTCATTTAAGGATTTTAATAACTCTTTTTATGTGGGGAAAATTTTAAGAAAGCTGACTTTCTGAAAATATCACGACAGTAAAAAAGAATTTAGCAAATTCTGAAAACAAAATTAGGAAATGCAGCAAAATATCTGTCATTAAATTAGAATTTTTAAAAAAATATTTGATTATGTTTGGTGTGTAACAATCACAATAAAAAGCTGATATATTCTATTTACTGTATATAGTTTACCTGATGTCTGCTAGTTTGATTCCATACTCATTACACCATCACATAACACCATCCTTTTTGTTTATATCTCATGTATATGCTATTGACATGAAAATGTTCATATTCTGGGAACAAAAATGCAAAGCAGTAAGATGAGAGTGTAAACTTGATAAGTAGGTTCTAAAAAGTTAATAGCAAACAGTGTTAGTGGTATTGATCCAAACTATGTTGGTTAAACTAGTCCCATGGTCAGCCTACACTGTGTGTTTGAACATTAAATATCCTGTAAAATATATGGTATTTACTGGTATGGAGAGAGTTTCTAACTCGGGAACAGTGATATTCACCCTTTTCTAATTAATCTTTTCTGGTTTGACCTCAAATAAAAGTACATATTTAAAGTAATGGGTTGCTCTGTTCAGTTTGAGCACATCAGATCGGTTGTATTCATTGTTTGTTAACCTGTGCTGTTCAGACATCTATCACACATTATGATTAGGTGGGGCATTTACAGGAAAGCAGTCCTCTATAGCAAAAACGAAACTTAACTTTGTTTAAAAAAAAAAAACTTTTACTTTTAATATCAATTAAGTATGATTAATAAGCAGATCATTTCACTTATTAGTCCAGTGGTCATTTTTACAAGAAGAACCTGTATGAATATCAAAGTTATATGTTTTCATTTTTCCATTAATACTTCATATATTTCCAGCTTGTTTTATAACAGTTACTTATCGATATATTGGGCTTATTTTGAGAGATTTAAATGTCTCCTTGCTTTTAAAAAAAAAGCAATAGTTTTACCAAACAATTTATAATTGTACAATCTTAATCTTTTTCTCTTTAAAATCAACACTTCAGAAATGCAATAAGAGTTATTTCAATCTGTAAAAATGTTTACCAAGATGACTTAAACTGAAGCATAAACCTGAACTAAACCTTTCGTCATGGGCACACCCTGAAAGAAGTGTATTTATAGGCCTACCTGCTCTCAGAAGGAAGCTATCAGCATTAGAGGCGACATCAGAGGTAAGGCACCACTTTATTTTTGTGAAAATCTATTTGGTGCTTTTTTGATCATTATGTTTATAAGGCCAAAGCAAATCTCATAACAACTTGAATGATTTTATATTGTGACTTCTTAATCCCATTTTAAGTATGCTTGTCTTTATGCCCTTTTTTGTAAGTCTGTTTGATGGTGATCTGGTAAAATTCTGAGCTTCTATTAAATTGTTCAAGATCTGATTTGTCCAGGTGCAAACATGTGGGTTGAAGATGACTTGGGTTCAGCTGCTCCACCATGTCTTGAGAGTTCTATAGAACCAACTGAGGGTAAAGTCTACAGAATGTACCATGGCACATCAAGGGAGGCTGCTGAAAAAATCAAAGTCTCTGGCTTCAAGGCATCTTCTAAAGGGATGCTTGGGCCCGGCGTCTACCTCACCCGAGATCTACAGAAGGCCTCCAAATACCCTCTGGAATTACGTGAGAACCAGCGAGTAGTTCTGAGAGTGAAGGTCAATGTTGGTAAAGTGAAAAAGATTCATTATCAAGGTCATCCAATGCAAAAAACCTGGCATGATCATGGGTATGACACTGCCTGGTGCCCTCCAAACTGTGGGATGGTGCCAAGCGGCCTTGAAGAAGACTGTGTTTGGGATGCAAAACGAATCACAGTCATTGGTGAAATACGCCCAAAAATGCAAGGAGTGTATGGTGTCTGCCATGAGCGTTAATTAGTGTGCCAATGAGCGTTATTAAGTGTGCTTCCAATGAAGTTTGGAATTCTGAAATATTTGTTGAAAATGTCATACCTGCAGTTAAATTTAAACTGCTCATGTTCTGTGAAATGATGATAATTTTGTACAACAAATTAGCAACCTGTTGCTAGGTATGAATAAATTAAACTTACTTCATGCACAAATCTTTGAGTTATGTTTTATTTTAAACATTGTTATAGTTAATAAATAAATAAAGATAAATATGATAAGTATGTATCATAAACCGATACATGTAAAACAAAGAGCAAATTTCAGGAGAACCTAGCAATAACTTTCAATATCCTATTTATCCAGCCAGCAAGCAAAAGTCAGACATTTCCTTCTATTAAAAAAACACAAAATAAAACTTGCTTTTTAGGCAATATATGATAACATTGACATATGTTTCACTCTGATTCTCTTCTCTTCCTAAAATTGAAATCCCTGAGGGCTTTGATCTTTTCATTCTCGGAAGAAATGCAAGCCAACTTTGGCCATTAGTAAATGGAAAAAAGGCTCTGATCATTTCCCATCCTTTCCTGATCTGTCAACCTTGAATAACTTGATCCGTACTGTACATTTTTCATCTGCAACAGAGGTGGGAGGGAAGCAGAAACGAAAATGTTGTTGACGAATGCCTGAACCACAAAACCAGTCACATGGGTTAAGTCTTTGAAATTGAGATTTATACATCATCTGTTTCCATAGATGTATGACAATATACAACGCATTCTCACCCCAAGGCGTCATTTAATTTACACTTTTGACCATGCGTCAACTAACTGACGCTAAAGGGTGCCTTTAGTGTCAGTTAGATGACGCTTCCGTTATGGGTAGGTTTAGGTATGGGGTAGGGTAGGCGTGTCTCATGTTGACGCTAAACGGTTCCATGTGCGTCGGATGTACACGCATGGTCAAAAGCGTCAGTTACATGACGCCCGAGGATGAGCGTCATCTAACTGACGCTAAAGGCACCCTTTATCGTCAGTTAGTTGACGCATGGTCAAAAGTCTCAATTAAATGACGCCTTGGGATGAGAACGGGCTGCAATATATGACCGAGATAGGCTACAACTATTTGAAAATCTGGAATCTGAGGGTGCAAAAAAATCGAAACATTGAGAAAATCGCCTTTAAAGTTGTCCATTTATGTTCGCGATTGTGCTGCATTCACTCACAAAAATAAATGTTTTATATATTTACGGTAGGAAATTTACAAAATATTTTCATGGAATATGATCTTTACTTAATATCCTAATGATTTTTTGCATAAAAGAAAAAAAAAATAATTTTGACCAATGCAATGCATTGTTGGCTTTTGCCACAAATATACCCGTGCGACTTGTGACTGCCATTCTTGGAAGAGTTAGAACCTTTGGAGTTCAATAAAGAACTTCAAAGTGAAAATGAACTTCTAACTATCAAAAAGGTTACTTATAGGTTCTATAATGATCCACTGGTTATTTGGAAGTTCATTTTAGAACCTTAACAGGTTCATATTAGAACCTGTGTGTAGTTAAGGTTCGTTCATGAACCTTTTCTGTGATGATTGGATTCTACTGCGAGTTCAATTGTGCACATTGCTATAAATTGCATGAAAATCTTGAAGGGCACCATGATTTTGTACATTTTTCGAGCACAAATTAAAGATAACAAAAATTAAAGTTCAGTTTTACGTTCATAATGGACAAGAAGGTGTTCAATTTTATTGCAATTGAGAGGCTAAAGTGAAATTCTTGGCCGTAGAAATAGACTTTGTTCAATATCTTTAGATTAGACAACCGTACGTCCTTTAAATGTACGTCCTTAAGCTCAATTGAGGAAGACACTATGCATTTTGGGAACAAAAATCATGGGTGAGTTGTGATACACAGCCATGTTATTTAACATGTTTCAGCTCTCCTTCAATTCTAACTTTATGTATACATAAAATACATATAATATATGCCTATAGGTTACTCTGCTATACTATTTTGTTATTATAGCTGATGCCCATGTTTTACTTTTAGATAAGCTATATCAATGTTATCAATTTTAGAAAACGTTTCTTCAGGAATATCATTTTTTCTTTATGTAGTTTATTATTATTATTACTAATTATTAGTTATTATGTGTTGATTGCTTGCCTAAACGTTTCTATAAAAAAGTATTAACAAATAACTAATAGCTATAATTCACAAGTACATTATTTTCACTAAAAGTAAACTATTATTCGATATTAATAATGAAATAAACAAATAGACTTGAGGAGAGCGGAGATTTTTTTCCTTCGGCAGGGCGAAGCAAATGAAGATCAAAAATAATTCAAGCTCTGTTTGTTCAAACATGCACATATACATGGTAATTCCCACAGTGGAGTACAAGTAAGTGCATCATTTTAGAGAAAGATGGAGGTTAAAATCATTTTTCTCTATTTTCAGGTGTTCAGCAAGCGAGGTTTGCTCAGCCCTTGTTACCAAATGACATCCTCCTCCCTCTCATTTCCGTCAATAGAACCAACGGAGAGGGAGCGTGGCCGGTGAGAGGATTTTTCACGAGTGATGATATTACTGCGCTGAGTCGAAGTGCTCCCAAGCACTTGCTATGGTATTCCGCCATACAGTCATCCATTTTACAAGCTTAGAAAAGCGCAACGTTTTATTTTGTGTCACCGTCCTAGGTCGAGTTACACTACTCGAGTAACTGTATTTAAATAGGGAAAACGTGGAGGTGTTTGGTCGCTTCTCTGCTTGGCACGTATTGAATGAACTGGGCTAAGCTAAGTGCTAACAAAGTTTCGCCGCAAGACAGAGCGATTTAATGCATGCACTGAGAATAGAGAGGTATGTATCAACTCGTCTTAGTTAAAGGAACACTCCACCGTTTTATGAAATAGGGCTTATTCACAGTGTCCCTTACATTAAAATAGTTTGGCAAAAGCATTTTTTTCAAAGTGCATGCATTGTCTTAGTTTGGCAGCGCCGAAGCTAGCTTAGCTTAGCATAATGAATGGAATCCTATGTTGCCAAGTAGCATGTCGTGAGTAAACCCTTTACCCATTACCCTTGTAATCCAGGGTCAGAATTTTGTAATTCTGTCTATAATTAAAATCTTTGAAAGGAGAAATTAATAAAACCAAAGGTCCATTTCATTTTAGACCCCAATTTTAAGAGGTGTCTAGTAGAGTTAATTCCTTCCTTTAAAACACCATATTGCATGTAAATAGCTTCTTGCTGGGTGGGAAACTCCACAGAATGCCAAGCAGGAAAATAGATAAGATATTTTTTTTTTTATACCTTGTACCTTTTTAGTTCAGATGTGCTTGCTTTTCTCCCAGGTTTTTAGTGGTAAATAGGTCTACACTGCTACAGTTATTTATTTTCACTTTAAGAAAGCCTTAATCATGTTTACAGCAAGTATTGGCTTATAGCAAGAGTCAATGTGTCATTGTTAAATTCTAAAAAAAAAATAAAAAAAAACCTACTCATTAACTATTATGTAAAATGAGGAGGATTTTAGACAAAGTAAAAAAGCAACATTTTCCTTTTTTTCAATATTTTGCTAAACTTCACATGCACAATATTATCCATTTTTGCTACAAGATTTCAACAGTAAATAAAAATTGTTACAAAGATACAGCATAATTGCAACTGCAGAACAGAATAGAAAAACATTTTTTATTAAATAGAAAGTGTCTTTATTTATTATACTCTCAAGTGCTCAAAAGATTACAACATATTACCAAACAAATTTCATTACAGTGATCAATTCAAACTTTGATAAGTATGATATTTAGCACAATCTGTTGCAGGTGTTGAGGAGTTATATTCAGCTATATTGATTTATTATCTTAACATTAATCTGATCAAATTAACCACTTGTGATATAATTGATCAGCAGAATTTCATTAAATTTGTTAAATGTTAAATTTACAGTTTTGGTTCACTATCCAATATCCAATATTATTAATAATATATGGTTCAATATCCAATATCTATCAGAATTTTTTTTTTTTTTAAATAAACTGATTAAAACAGTATTTTTGAATGGTCTTGTGGAAATATAAAGTTAACAACGTTACTACATTGATATACATTTCCGCAGTGTTGGTTTGAGAATTTTTTTTAATAAAAATATACCTCAAATATCTTTTATTTATTAAGTGCCTTTAACAAAGCTCAAAATCACTTTACATTTTATATTTAATTAAAGTGTATCGGGTTACTTCCCTTTCCTTCGGCAAGCATGATTCTTCATGAAGGGGCATATGGATGCTTTACAGGACCAGCATTTCTCCATTGTGTGTTTATCCTGTGTTTGCATTCCACAGCCTTTACACAGCTTCAGATATTTCCCCTTCGGGTCCTGCGATTGGCTTTTCTGCGCTATGAGACTCTCCAGAGAAAGCTTAGCACTGGAGTCTGTGCAATGGGCTATCCCAATCACAGTGAGTCTCTTTGGGTCAAAAACACAGTCCTCCTCAAGTCCTAAAACAGAGGCAGGTAACCAGGCCGTATCATATCCATTCTGATGCCAAGAGGTCATCTGGTTCAGGCTTTGTCTGTCAAACCTTTTCACTTTACCCACTCTTACTCGTAGCTTAAGCACAACTTTGTCATTGGGAGCACATGCTGGGTAACCCATTGCTTTGTTAATGTCCCTACTACAGTAGACTCCAGGACCCAGAGTTCCCCCAGCAGAGGGACGAAACCCTGATGATATAATAGCTGGGGCATTGGTTTTGAGTGTCCCATGGTACATAGTGTAGCCATGGCTCTTTTTGGGTTCTTGACCTGTTTTAAGGTGCTTTGATTTATCACAGTATGTCGTCCATCCACTGAATTCCACTGGCATTTTGGCACTTACACAACAGTATGCGATGGCAATGATCTTTGGATGCTCCTTTTTGAGACTGCAGTTCCTACACAACACAAATTTAAAAACAATCAAAATTGTAAAATGTTAAAATAACCCCTCTAAATATGTTCAGTTAGCCAAGATAGAGCAATGATTAGCCTACTATTTATATTCTGTATATTTTCATAATGTAAGTACATTTTTTCTTATTAACCCTTAAACAGGCAAGAGTGGAACATTATCAGCAAAAAATAAATAAAAATCGTTTAATTTGGGGGGACAATGTTGGCTTTAGCCAAGCACAGAAAATCCGAACCAAGTCATGTGACTCACATACTCCAAACAGACTCAACTATGATAATGATAACAGAGAATTGGATGAAAAATTATCTCATGCCTGCTACAAGAGGTTAAAGAGTGTAGCCTGTGGTGTATGTTGCCTGTTTTGTTTAAGGGTTAAAAATAAATATATTGCTGACATTTCACTTGATTAATAATGTATCCCCATCTGTTTATTTAGCAGCAACAACAAGATTTATATAGCACAGCGCTTTGGAGGACGATATGGTAACAAGAATATTCGACACTGTTTAAAATAACACAGACCTAAAAGTAAGACCAACCCTTATACCACGTAGGCTATTTTACATAAAACATAAAGCAATTTACCAACCGTGTTTATGCTTTGCATACATTAAGAAAGATAATTCCACAATCCACTTCCTTACAGAGTCATGAGCTGTGAGCTAACGCACGGCACGAACACTTTCACTTTCGTTTCATGAACAGACTGAACACTACACTAAACATACCAGTCATATTTGATTATGATTACTGGTATTACGATTTGTATGGAATGCATGCATGAAATTACCATACTCCCGTCCCTCAAAAATACTGAAATAACAGATAGTAAACATGGGTCATACGCTGTGCATAGCCAATCAGAATGTGTCAGGAGACGCCTTTTGCCTGTCAATCATTCACAGTAATCAGTCCATATCGAACCTGAAGCTGAGCCCAGTGTTCGAACTGAGGGGTGGAGGAATCCGGGAATTTTCCCCCTGATATTTTTATTTTAGTAAAAATAATAATGATAAATCTGATTAAATGCATGCAATGTATACGGTGAATTAATTATTTACAATAGTTTATATTAAGTTGGCTAGTTGCCATGTCTCTTTAAAATGTAAACGCCCCACATCTAAAGAGTTCACATCTAAACATTAAAAAAAAAAAAAAATATATATATATATATATATATATATATATATATATATATATATATATATATATATATATATATATATATTTCTGCTTTATCTATCCACTCCATGTCGGGGCTTTTGTATTCCTTGCATAAATTGGAAACATTTAGGCTTAATTTACTAATTTTACATTATTAATAGTCCTGGTTGGTTCCACGGGAGTGCTAGAGATCTCGATAAAGATGAACAGCTTTTTAGTAATTATAAAGGGAGCGCTCGTTGTGAGCTTTCTATGCTTTCTAATATCCATTCAGAATTTGTATAAAACTATTTTTTCATGATGCTAGGACCAATGGCCACGTAACGTTAACGTTACACGCTGCAAAGTTTTGGGAAGTATATCCGCAAGGCGCATTTATGCGGGATTTACTCTTGAAATAGCAATGATTGACAGTGCTAGCCATAACATTGTTTGTTCCTGAATAAAGCAGCCTTTCTCACTGAAATGGTTGCATAGTCTGCTGACTGACTTACTCACTCATTAAAGTCCGTTGCCGCCACTTACCGGACGGAACTATGTATTAATCGTATGTACTGAAATCGTTGATCAACTAGTTTCATGCATTTAATCAAGTATTTTGGAATCAACATTATTATCACAGTGTCACATCAATCATCCAGTTGTTTTTAGGGTAAATACTACATTGGTAAATAAAACTAGAATCGTTCTGTTGGATGTACACTCTGGTCAAAAGTATCTTCTGCTCACCAAGCCTGCATTGATTTGATCCAAAATACAGTTAAAACAGTATTATGAAATATTAATTCAATTTAAAAATAATAATACAATAAAATTGTTTTAATTATGTGATTAAAGCTAAATTTCACCATCATTACTCCAGTCTTTATCACATGATCCTTCAGAAATCATTTCTAATATGATGATTTGATGCTCAACAAATATTTATGATTATTATCAATGTTGAAAACAGTTTTGTACAATTTTTAGATTTTCATTTATTATTATTTTTTTTACTTTGATGAATAGAAAGTTCAAAATAGCTAAATTTATCTGAAATAGAAATAGAAACTTTTTGTAGCATTATACACTACTACCATTCAAAAGCTTGCGGTTAGTAAGAAAAAAAATGTTGTTTTATTCAGTAAGGTTTTATTAAATTGATCAAAAGTGACAGTAAAGACATTTATAATGTAACAAAATATTCTATTTTAAATAAATGCTGTTCTTTTTAACTTTCTATTCATCAAAAAATAAAATGTATGACGGTTTCCACACAAATATGAACCGTTTCCAACTTTGATAATAATCATAAATGTTTGTTGATCATCAAATCATCATATTAGAATGATTTCGGATCATGGGGAAAGAGTAAAGTAGAATTAAAGTAAATTACTACACTACCAGTAGACTAGCCTACAGAAAAATTCAGATACGCAGAATTAGAAACATATCTGTTTTATATCAATATTCTAATCAATATTTTCAAACAATGTAAGTTTCATAAGACTGAAAAACTACATTTAAAAAAAGTATATTTAATGGGCCACTCGATCAGAGTTAACACAACTACAAGCCAAGTATACTTTGAATACTTAATTACACTTTTAAGTATATCACGATCAAAAGATTGAGTACAAGTACAGGCCAAATATACTTGGACTTTTCTCTCAGCATAAGTCAAGTACATTTAAGTGTAATTTTAAGTATATTTCTAGTATACTTTCTTATTTTTTAGTTTAAAATAAGTATACTAATAGAACACTTGAATTAACTTCTTTTTGTAAGGGTAGCCCATTTCTTTTGTAAACTAGTTGCCAGACATTTGATTTAGGATAGCCTACCTGAGCACTTATCAGCTCTATCTGGACAAGAACCGGACAATTAGAGCGGAAAAGGCCGTCTGATTGACATGCAACGTGACCAACCACAATTAGTTTACTTTAATGAGGAGTTTGACTGTCTGAGACTGTACTTTAGTACATCTCAGTAGACTATGATAAGGGATCATTCTCCAAAGTGTTGAAGTCTAGTTTAGTTATCTCCAGTTAAAGCTGATATAGGCTATTTATTAACATCTTGGCATTAGTAGGCTAATCATAAAGGACAACTGGACTTTTATTCTTTATTTTATTGGTTTATTTTATTTCACGAATGAAGCGAGTGTGGTAAAATCAGTGACAGATTTTATTAAAGATGAATTTTCTAAGACGACATTGACAGCATCTAAAAACAAAACGAAACAAATAAAAATGATACCCTATTGAAAATATTCTTTTTTTTCTTTTACACAAACATTAAGCAATCTTATAAGGGAACTGAGAGGAAAATGTGCTGGGAAAACCATAATTAAGCCAAAAATTATGGGATTTGTTTATTTATCTACTCACTAATGAACACAAACTGTGTGGTGCATTTTAGTGAAAGCATTGATGACACTATCATTGTAACTTTTCTACTTTTCTAAGTAGCTGTATAATTGCTTGACTTAACATTATCAACAATGCTGGTACCCCTTAATAGTCAAGAAGCCTAAAAATGATCGCACACAGGACATGTCTTCAGTTGTGTTTTGCTTAGACATGTAAAAAGGCATAAAGTAAATAAATGCCATCATAGAGGCAGCAACTGTTACTTTTACAGTAAAGGCAGAGCATGTAGATTGAAAAGCATTTTTTAAAAATACTCAAAATTTGCTGCGAAATCTATAGAAATACTTTTAGAGTCTGGAAATGCAATGCTTTTGTACACCCTGTAGCTGACTGTTTTTAAAAGGCTTCTTATAGATGTATGATGCACAGAGAAACCAGGAGACTGAGCCAAGGATAACCCAGCAGAAACACACTGATGGCAGAGCAGGGCTGGATGCTTTCTAGAAGGCAAAGACAAATTCAGGTTTAAGCAGAGCAAATATTAATTCTAGTTGTATGTAGTACAAATTTATCTTAGCTAAGCTGTTGTACCTAATTCAACAAATAGAGTCTTCTGGATCTTGGTCACTTTACAAATGAAAGTTGTATTCTCGGTGATGGTGAAGCTCATAATGGTCAGCCTGAATCCGTATGGTTCAAGCTCTGTCACAAATGTGTTGTGCCTGAACTTGGGTTCAGGCATGATTCCAGAGATGTTTGTGCTTATGATGGTCTCCTTTTGGCCTTTGGACATGGAGAACTCATAGTCTGTGTGGTAGTTGTGTTTGGGCTCCAGAAGGCAGTCCACTCTGAGGTCATTATCTTCCTCTTGGCATACTGCTATTACACTCTCCTCATCCTGACACGACACTGGGCTCATCAGAACTGGAGATGAGAAATCACGAGGCTCGTTATTTAGATATTGACCATATTTGACCCTGGACCACAAAACCAGTCACAAGTCAAAAGCCAACAATCCACTGTATGGGTCAAAATGATCGATTTTACTTTTATGCCAAAAATCATTAGGATATTAAGTAGGGATCATGTTCCATGAAGATATTTTGTAAATTGCCTACCATAAATATATAAAACATTTATTTTTGTGAGTGAATGCAGCAAAATCATGAACATAAATGGGCAACTTTGAAGGTGATTTTCTCAATGTTTTGAGATTTTCAAATAGTTGTATCTCTGCCAAATATTGTCATATCTTAACAAACCATATCAATGGAAAGCTTATTTATTCAACTTTTATACAGACTATGTATAAATAAAAAAATTGACCCATGTGACTGGTTTTGTGGTCCAGGGTCACATATATGCAAGGCATGATGCTTTGTAAAACAAATTGTAAATGAGCAGTACATAGATTTTCTCCTATAATACCTTGGACACTCGTAAACCTAAAGCCAAACAGTCTGAAAGTTCTCTTTCTTCACAAAAGGGGAAAAAGTACAGTTTTTAAACTCTTTAAAAAAAAGAGTATGTGTATATATATATATATATATATATATATACAGGTCCTTCTCAAAAAATTACCATATTGTGATAAAGTTCATTATTGTCCATAATGTAACGATCAAAAATAAACTTTCTTAAATTTTAGATTCATTGCACACCAACTGAAATATTTCAGGTGTTTTATTGTTTTAATACTGATGATTTTGGCATACAGCTCATGAAAACCCCAAATTCCTGTCTCAAAAAATTAGCATATTTCATCCGACCAATTAAAGAAGTGTTTTTAATACAAAAAAAAAAGTCAACCTTCAAATAATTATGTTCAGTTATGCACTCAATACTTGGTCGGAAATCCTTTTGCAGAAATGACTGCTTCAATGCGGTGTGGCATGGGGGCAATCAGCCTGTGGCACTGCTGAGGTGTTATGGAGACCCAGGATGCTTCGATAGCGGCCTTAAGCTCATCCAGAGTGTTGGGTCTTGCGTCTCTCAACTTTGTCTTCACAATATCCCACAGATTCTCTATGGGGTTCAGGTCAGGAGAGTTGGCAGGCCAATTGAGCACAGTAATACCATGGTCAGTAAACCATTTACCAGTGGTTTTGGCGCTGTGAGCAGGTGCCAGGTCGTGCTGAAAAATAATCCTAATCTCCATAAAGCTTTTCAGCAGGTGGAAGCATGAAGTGCTCCAAAATCTCCTGATAGCTAGCTGCATTGACCCTGCCCTTGATAAAACACAGTGGACCAACACCAGCAGCTGACATGGCACCCCAGACCATCACTGACTGTGGGTACTTGACACTGGACTTCAGGCATTTGGGCATTTCCTTCTCCCCAGTCTTGCTCCAGACTCTGGCACCTTGATTTCCGAATGACATGCAACCACTGAGCAACAGTCCAGTGCTGCTTCTCTGTAGCCCAGGTCAGGCGCTTCTGCCGCTGTTTCTGGTTCAAAAGTGGCTTGACCTGGGGAATGCGGCACCTGTAGCCCATTTCCTGCACACGCCTGTGCACGGTGGCTCTGGATGTTTCTACTCCAGACTCAGGCCACTGCTTCCGCAGGTCCCCCAAGGTCTGGAATCGGTCCTTCTCCACAATCTTCCTCAGGGTCCGGTCACCTCTTCTCATTGTGCAGCCTTTTTTGCCACACTTTGTCCTTCCCAAAGACTTCCCACTGAGGTGCCTTGATACAGCACTCTGGGAACAGCCTATTTGTTTATAAATTTCTTTCTGTGTCTTACCCTCTTGCTTGAGTGTATCTTCTATGGCCTTCTGGACAGCAGTCAGGTCGGCAGTCTCACCCATGATTGCAGTTGAGTACTGAAACAGGCTGGGAGTTTTTTAAAGCCTCATGAATCTTTTGCAGGTGTTTAGAGTTAATTAGTTGATTCAGATGATTAGGTTAATAGCTCGTTTAGAGAACCTTTTCATGATATGGTAATTTTTTGAGATAGGAATTTTGGGTTTTCATGAGCTGTATGCCAAAATCATCAGTATTAAAACAATAAAACACCTGAAATATTTCAGTTGGTGTGCAATGAATCTAAAACATATCAAAGTTTAATTTTTATCATTACATTATGGAAAATAATGAACTTTATCATAATATGCAATTTTTTTGAGAAGGACCTGTATATACATACATATATTATTACTACATATTCTTTGGGAGGGGGGGGGGGGTCCTCTTTTGTGAAGAAAGAAAATCAAACAATCCTGGGAAATGTTTTGGGCCATTGAGCAAATGATTAAATTAATGTAAAGTTATATAGAAATAAGAGAAGTTGAATGTAATGTAAAATAGGAGAATAAGCTGTTATATTTTCATGGTGAAATGGTTTCATATGAAAAGCAATATTAGGAAAACTTAATCCTCTTACCTCCCAGAAGAAGAATCCACCCAAACATACAGTTAAATGTGTTCATTACAAAGCTCTATAGGTATAAAAGAGTAGAGAAGATAGTCATAAAATACTGTTACATATCCCAAAATCAAAACATTTAAACATGATGACCATCTGTAGTGGCCATTAATCTAGCCTGAAATCTTGAGGAAAAAAAGGAGGAAAGCACACTGTTAAACACACATTTTACAATTCTTGTTGTCAGCCATGTGGACCATCCATGAAACTGTGCTCTTCAGAGAACAACAATAGTTCTGTAGCTCCACCTAACTGTGCTGTAGCGCCACCTAACTGCCTTAGAAAGCACTTCACCCAACAACATGAGCACTGCACTGCAGCAGCCCCTCCCATCTGTGCTGCGCTAATGCAGTTTCACACCAAAACATACAAAAACGTATGAGACAGGCCTATTTCTATGTCCACAAAAATCTATTCACCTATTCAAAGCAAAATACCCTTATGAGAATCATCAAGCACTTTGACAGCCTTAATGAGCCCAACGTCCTTATTTAATGTTAAGTAAACAGTGCATTACAACACAGTTTGGTATACACTTGTCTGACAGCTCAGAATATACCTTATTTTTCATATCGTAAAAGCTGATCTCTGTGTAATTCTCAACCACAGGCTAAATCTTATTAGGAAACAATCCTGGGACATTATTATTTTGTTGTCAGAGCAAGCATGACATACTAGTTTCCAGACATTTACCTTTCAGAGGCTTTATGTTCGTGCTGTTTTAATCCCAGTCTGTGATGCTTTGGCAGGTGACCCTTTCTGGTGGTTCATAAAGCTGAGGAGAGTGGAAGGAGTAGAAGGAGAGAGGATCTGAGAGAGGAGAGAAGGAAGACAGTTTGTCTCCCCCTTTTGAGAGAACTAGAAAATGCGTTTGAACCATTTTACCATATGTTATGCAGAGTTTCCCACAATTTGAAATGATTTAGTTGGATGAGATATGTCAGAACATTTCAAGTATAACATGATGTATACATTACAAAATGTTTCAGTTTCTGTTATTACACTACCATTCAAAAGATTGAGGTCAGATTTTTTAATGTTTTTGATATAAGTCTAAAATGCAGTTATTTGATCAAAAATGCAATAAAAGCAGTAATATTGTGAAATATGATTACAATTTAAATGACTTTTTGATATAATTATTTCAAATTGTAATTCAAGTGTGGTACTGTTATAGGATGCCACCTTTGCAATAAGTCAGTTTGTGAAATTTCATCCCAGCTGGATATTCCACAGTTAATTATTGGAAAGTGGAAGCATTTCGGAACAGCAGCAACTCAGCCACGAAAAGGAAGACCACGTTAAGTCACAGAGTGAGGTCACAGAGTTCTGCGACACATGGTGCATAAAAGTTGCCAACACTCTGATGATCCCATAGCTGAAGAGTTCCAAACTGGCATTAATATCAGCACAAAAACTGTGCGGCGGGAGCTTCATGGAATGGGTTTCCATAGTCGAGCAGCTGCATGCAAGCCTCATCATGAAGTCCAATGCTAAGTGTCGGATGGAGCAGGGTAAAGCAGGTAATGCAGATGCCAGGATGCGACCTGCATTGTGTCAACTGTAAAGTCTGGTGGAGGAGGGATAATGCTGTGAGGTTGTTTTTCAGAGGTTGGGCTAGGCCCCTTACTTCCAGTGAAGGGAAATCTTAGTACTTCCGCATAGCAAGACATTTTACACAGTGCTATGCTTCCAACTTTGTGGGAGGAGTTTGGGGAAGGCCAGGCCTTCTCATCCAACATCAGTGCCTGACCTCACAAATGCTGGATGAATGGAAATAAATTCCCATAGAAACAAAATCTTGTGGAACTCCTTCCCGGGAGGACCAACTCCATATTAACGTCTATGTACTTAGAATGCGATGTCATTAGAGTCCGTGTAATGGTTGGTGTAATGGTCAGGTGTCCCAATACTTAGTGTATGAATAATAAATATTAATCATATTCATCAAAATACAAATCAGCTTTTTATTTAGACGCTATTTAACATTACTAATTGTTGATCCCTGACAGCTGTCAATCATTTGGTCCTCTTGCAGTTTATTTTCAGGAACCACTGTGGGTGTGCCATACACTGTATATTTGTTTCTTGCTTTTTGCATTTAAATTAGAGGACAAATTAGCATGAAAAAGGCTTTTATCGTCATTTTCTAAGATGGATGCAGGTATATTCAGTACCGCAAAGATTTCAGTCAATCAGAAGAAGACTGATGCACCTCAGACAAAGCTGTTTCTAGACAGGTGAATATCACACACGACAGTGTTTATTGTTGCTTTACTTTCCATATGGATGAATGATTTTTTTCAAAGAGAGTGACATTGACATCTCCAGTGTTTCCTTAAGTGACAAGGTATGCTTTTTGAAAAGCACTGATAGCTCATTGCTGAAGTTGAAAATTAATTCCACTGCTTTATTTTGAATTGTTAATTTGCCTCAGCTGATAACAATGCTGGTGGATGTTTTACATTTGAAAGGATTTCAAAATAAGCCATGACAACCTGCCCTTCACATCAAATGAAGAGATTAATTCAGCAGTACCTTACAAACGTTGCTCATTAATTTATTTTTGCTTGGAGTCCCTATTAAGATGAAAATGCCTATTTAATAACCAAAATTAGACACAATAGCCTAACAGAAATGTTAATACATTTTTAAAAATCTAAAAGTATACTAAGTAGGAATAAATCCTAATTTGACATTAGATCGCTACTATTGTACGCAATGTTTTCATCATTGTTATAACAACAAGCAATGTTACAAGCAAAAAACATCCATTTAAAAACTTCTAATTTTAACAATCTTCCAGATCAGCCCCTCCGCTTCAAAATACAGCATTCATCTGCTATCCAGGGGTACACACTACACAGAGATTAGCATTAATATTTTGACAAAAGTTAATGTAATCTGTGCTACCATAGGCCTACTAAATTGATAATTCTGTTTTTTTTTTCTTTTTGATTTTATTTAATTTTTGGCGATATACAATTGCAGTGTTTTTGGTAATATAAAAATATATCACATTATACATTTCAGCACATAAAGATGGTTCTTTTTTTATTATTATTGTTTGAGCATTGAACACTGCAATGCAGTTCTGAAATTGCATGTTCATTAATGAGCACCAGAGGGAGGTGTAGGACCATTTACCTTTGACACGCGCTGCTACGATACATCATACGTGTATCCTAAAATACTCCACTAATCAGACTTTGGACGATATCACGTATTTATAGCTGATCAGTAATATACCATATTGTTGAAACCGATGAAATATTCACAATTAGCTACTTCGGTTTACTTGTTATGCCTGCTGCACAGTTGAGCTCCGCTTGGAATTGTGGTCCATTAATCGTATTGGACGAATCAGACGAGAGATGCGAGTTAATCGCAACTTTGAATTCTGTGCTAGTCTGCGTCAATTGACGTTTCCTAAACATACCAAGTTTTTCTGTTAGGTAAAGTTAATAATACTAGTTTCCGCGGAAGTGAGGATGCTTTTAGAGACTTTTGGCAAAGGCGCATGGATGAGGATAACCACTCCAGGGCGATATAGCTACAACTGACAACAACTGAGCGGACAAAACCCGTTCACTTTGTAGTCTAGGCAGCAACTGGACAGAGACCTCAGGTTTATGTTGATAAGGTCGTCCATTCTTTAATCTCAGTGCTTCGCGCTTTAAGCTGATTTAAGTTCGATCCGCAGTTCAAAGTGCGTCTTTATGCGTAATTGCTTTACAGGATCGGAGTATTGAATGGTTCGGTACAGCCGCGTGGTGTCCATCCGAACTGATTGACAAGTTCAAATGAACAATTGGACATCGGAACATCTTCAGTTTTCCTCTCACAACTCAATAAATGGGTAACCTGGATATTTGTTCTCGTAAGGATTGTGCTCTCTCTTAATCTCATACCGCATCACTTGAATTTATTGCATCTTTAACAAGATCGTGATGTTTTTGAATTTGGTTCTTCCACTGATGTCCATCCTTTTGATAAGAGGTAAGATAAACTGTCTCATGACTCTTTCTTCTTAATGTTCTTCTGTGTCTCTCTGTTACATAGGCTACATTGTCGATCACTTGTAGCCTATAGACATTCCACGATTTTGTTTTTCAATACCAAGAGCCTACTATCACGGACTATTTAGGAAATATTCAGAACCAGTTTTTATTATTATTATTATTGAAGCAATAATAGCTAAGTTATTAAAACACACATTAAATTATCATTATTCGAAACAATAATTTGTTCAATAGTTGTTAATAATATTAATAAAATAAACAATAATAAACCAATAAAAACAACTACAATTCTGTCCAAAACGTTTAACTTAGGCATGAATTACAGTGGGTTTTATTGTTTTGAGGCCACCATGTACTTCCCATTTATTCTAAAAACGATAATAAATAATCAATTAGGTAGAAAAGTGTGACTTGGTTTAAAAAAATTGTTCAAACTGGTAATCGGTCAGTCTTTAATATGGATTAGTATTGTTTTTTCTGACCAATACCAACTATTTTTGTGTGTAGGTGTATAATGTATATGCATACAGAATCCATTTTTCATTGTTTTATCTCTCCTATTTGACACAATAAGCCTGTGAACACCATTGTTTCCAGTAGAACACGCAATGTGCTATAATGTTGTTTTATGTTCATGAATTGATGAAAAGTGAGCATATCAGTAAAAATATCAGCATGTCTCTATGTCTCTTCTACCCTTTGACTCCATGAGTCAAAGGGTAGAAGAGCTCTTAAAAGTTCTGAAGTATTTCACACTGTACAACTCTCTTTATCTTAACAGCTTTTAGCTTTTAGACCTGAAGTGTTATTATAATTCATGTTGTGAGGCAAGAGTCTGGTTGAGCATGAGCTGCCATAATTTTACATCCGTTCTGGCACTATGTTCTTGTTGTGTTGAACTGGATTTACCAATGTATTCAGCAGCATCATTCAGGGTTGTGATGTAACAGCCAAGGTCCGCAGAGTCTGCTTTCTTCTTCTTCTTCTTCTTCTTCTTCTTCTTCTTCTTTTTCTTTTCTTTTTTTTTTTTGGCCTGTCAGAGATTTCCTAAATGCTACACTTAAGAAACATCTGGTCAATTGTGATTGTTTTTTCATGAAAAAGAAGGCAATCCGATTGTAGTGGGGAAATAAATCAACAGTTCAAGCAGTCACATGTGCAGCATGCTGGATTTATCTGTATATATATATATATATATATATAGTGGGATTTATAGTGGGATTTGCAGCATTATTTTCGATGAGCCATTTGGACTTAGCTGTTAATCAAATGAAATATGAACTATCTCTCTTATTTCTCCATGAATCAACAACGCTATTTAACATTAGGAAAACAGACACTACCCAACAACACACTGCTCACATGTTCTTGTTGGTATTTTAAAAGTGTGTGAAATACAGTAGGCTACTGGCCTCTTTGAGCTTTATCCTGAGAGTTTATCTTGCTTTAAATAATATTTTTAGTGGACTTTATAAAGGACAGAGATTGAGCTGCCAAATGTTTAAATGCAGCTACAATTAAATCCTTATTCAAACATACTTATGTGATCCCCTGCATTTAATGCCACAGCAGTAGGTTAACAAATATTAATTGATATTTTGCTGTATGGGTGAGTCTCACAAAAACATGTCCAGGTCACAAGTCTGCAAAATAAAATGCAAATTGTTTTAATAAAAAATAAATATGAAAAATACAAAAACACCTAATAATAATAAATAAATGAATTATATATATATATATATATATATATATATATATATATATAATAAAATATTAATATTGATTAAATAATGTTACAATGCAAAAAACGTCACATTTTCTGTACAAAACTTCTTGTGAGAATCACCCTTATATTAGATGTGCCTCTGCTCTGTTACAACAAGCCTCTGAAAATTGGTTTAAGGGTTAGCTCACCCAAAAATGAAAAGTCTGTCATCATTTACTCACCCTCTCGTTCCAAACCCATAAGACTTTCACTCATCTTCTGAACACGAATGAAGATATTTTTAATGAAATCTGATCCAATCTGATTTCTGTCCCTCCATTGACAGTCTACGCAACTACAACTTTGACAACACGATCAATGCTTATATGTGAATATATGTCTAAATTAAATCTGTTCATCATTTAAAGTGATCGAGTCTCTTCAGACAATTTGGACTAAACCGCTCAAATCATATTAATTAGTTTTACGATCTCTTTATGAACTCTTTGAAGTGTCAAAGTGGTAGTTGCGTAGATTGGAGGGACAGAAATCTCTCAGATTTCATTACAAATATGTAAAAAAGTAAAGTTGCATGACATTTGTCAGATTTGTGTATGAATCCAACAAGTTATGCGTAATATTATATTTCTACACTTTGTGTAATAACGTACTGAGTAGCTATACATTATTGGTTGTGTGGCATACCATAGAGTTGGATTGCTGATGTCTATTTTACCTCGAAAAGATCCCAAAATAGAGCATCACTCAGGGCTAAACTTGAGTATGATTTCTAAACTGTTATCATTAACAAACAGAAACATTATTACATTTCCTGTCCTCCTGTCTAATAGGCGATAGATAGAGGCACAGTTAAAGAAACATGCAGGATGTTTAGCAGCTGGTGAACTTAATTAGCATTAACAAAAATCTCAGTTGGTTTCTATAATGATTTACAACATCAGAAATTCGACATGTGTGAATTTGGTGAGTAAAGAAAGATACTGTTGATTCAGCTTTGATTACTCTTTTTCATATAACACTTCAATTCTTCTGCTTGTCAATTAATTACGTGTGTATCATGACTCACTTTCGTATGACAACTAAATATAAATGTGACATGTCATGTAGAAAGTTCTTAGGACCTTTTGAATAACAAGAGAAGAAATAGAGAAGTTGCATATTTTAAATCCATGTGAAATATGAATGCATTCTTCCATTTGCAGATCTAATTAGAAGAAATTATTGAAGAACATTGTATGTGTGTGTGGCCTGTCTGGTGTTAAGCATTGTCTGGTCCTGTTGTGGCTGATCCTGACCCACTTTCCCCCCTTACTACGAGCGCTCCCTCTTTAACTGCCACTGAGCACGCTCCCACCATCTGTTATCCCTTGGACCATTGCCATGGCAATACTGAGAGTCTTTTCTAAACAGGCGATGCAGTAGTCAGTGGGTAACGTAGTAAAGGGCTGAACTCTGGCAACAGGTCATTGTACTAAAACCACGGCTTTGACATAAGACATCTCAGTACAAGCGACACAACCCTCTGCGCTTGAGTAATGATGAACTGCGATTAAGTTGAGGGACAAATCACTAAAACGATTCAACTGTATCAACCCACCAGCTTCACATCAGTACCATGGGGTAAAACTCATCAGAAATGCATATCAAATAAATCTGGATTAACAGTGTTCTGTAGTGGTGGGGATTTTGATTCATCTCAGTAGACTTTTGAATCCATTCACCAAAAAGATTTGTTCAGAGTTGTTCACTGATTCATTCAGTTCATCATTCTGTGATGATAAATTGGAGTCTGTTTTTAATGTGTCATTGAATCATTTAGCATTATTCTTGGTGTCCTCTATTTTAGTTTGTGTGTCTATAAATCTACAAAGGAACTCCAGAAGGAGTGCATAAACTCCTAAACTTTCTGTAGCAAAAAGACACCAATAAGTAAGGGATTATGTAAATCCAGCCAAGTGTTATCACAGAATAAACCCTGACAGAGTGATCAGAACCCCGATTCAAGCTTATTTCACGGCTACATGCCACATAAGTAAATAATTAGACAAATATTGACTTGAGTTTAGATATTTTATTAGCTCTTTAAATGTAATGTTATCAGTTTTTATAACATTTTATAATATGTTAGGGGACTAACATACTGCTAGATGGCGCGATTGACCAATCAGAATCAAGTTTTCCACAGAGCCGTGTAATAATGTGCTTATGTCATTTTAATTGTGTATGGGTTTGTTATGTTTGGGTTTTCATTTAGTTCGTTTATGAACCAGAAGCCTCATTCGTTCATTTGTTGATGTATGAGATGTTCCAGTTCATTCAGTTTGTTCATGAACAGGATAGTTCTGCTTCAAATCTCATTCAGACTCAAAGCTCAGACCTGCTCAGTGAATTGTGTATTTGTTCAATAGGTGATATCACCAATTATATTGGAATTACATTCCACCAAAACCACCATGTTTTTTTTAACCGAAAGAGACTTCAGTGATTCTAAAAAATTTGTCAATTAATATAAGTGAATGAAAATGATTTGTTCGTGAACTAAAAAAGGACTAGTGTTCTGTCACCATGTTATTTACTTGCTTTTTCCCAGTTCTTTTTTCCAGTTGTTTCATGTTCAAATCATTATGTTCTCTTATCCTTCGCAATGTTAAAAAAAATATTAATGATGATACTAGCATCTAGACAGATGTGGAAGAAACAAGCAAGTCTTCAGAAAGTGCTTCAAAAGATGTTTTATTCAGCCACTGTTTAAACAACACCAATCTCGTCTCATCTGGCTGTCATCCTCAGTACTTGAATTGATTGAGTGTACAAAAATATATAAATTTTAATTTCGTATATTAATGATACTAGCATCCCAGACAGATGTGGAAGGAACAAACAAGACTTCAGGCGAGCTTTAAAAGATGTTTTATTCAGCCACTGTTTAAGCAAAACCAATCTCTTCTCATCTGGCTGTCATCCTCTGTACTTCTGAATTGATTGAGTGTACAAAAATATAATGATTCTAGTGTACATAAATCCAACATTTCCTCTTGAGAAACCCAGCTGAAAGAGAGATCTACTAGGTCTACTGGTGAAAGTTGATAACCCTGCCTGATGGTATTATTCACAGAGAGGGCTCTCACGACTTACTGGCACATCATATTAAGTATGATAGCTTGCTTAAGGCAGCATGCTGCTGTAGTGCTCAGCTCTGGTTAGCATCAGCCAGTACTAGTAGTAAAGTTGAAGTATGTAATATCCGCACCACTAAAGTCTCCAAACAGAATTGCAAGAATAATGAACAACAGTATAAGGACAGTATTGTCATAGTCCCGCCCCCAAACTCACACCATTGGATGTGCACAGAGCCAAAGAGGGCAATCAGCTGATGAATAGCTTAAATATTGTTGTCTCTACATATCAAGCTGGATTAGAGAAATTATTTTAACATTGAATTCAAAATATGAATGCATTAATATATGGACAAGGCTGTGTGAACATGCTACTGTTCCTTGTTTTGTTTACTAGCATCAAGTGAATATTAGAAGATGACTTTGCTATACCTGCAGGCAGTATGAAAGTATATTTTCAAACAAAAGGATGCAAGTAGCTTTTGTGTATGATAAGAAGTGATTATCAGAATTTCTTAATAAAACTTTCCATTTACGGCTGCATCTGTATCATGTTGAGTTTGAGGAGACAAAGCAATGGCTCATCTTCAAACATGATGAATTAATTTCTTTATCAGGAACAGACTTGAATGTTGTTTTTCTGCTATTACAGTGGCTTGTTGGTGTATTAAAAGCGATTCGCAGCTCTTTTGCAGATATCGCCAGCTTTGCCTGTCTGCTTTTAGATTAACAGCCTAGTACTAAGAGATTGTGATGCGTATCATGATGGACAGCTCTCAGGGACAACAACAGTGGAGTGATGCTTTTGTTTCTGATGGTACTGTTAAAATAATTGCTATTTGGCACATTCACAAGAAGTAAGGCAGCACAAGCCTGTTTTCATGAGCAGTTCTCGGATTTGGCTTGAACTTTTTGTTAGAGTGAAAACAAATGTAAAAATCCTCTCAACCTATGGCTTCTCTTCCTTTATCTCTGCTTGGTTTTAAGTCATTGCTTTCTATATGTACTTCATAAGTATCAGACCTGTGAGATGATGAACATGATTCTACTGAAGGGGAGAATGAAAGAACAGAATTAATTTCACTCTCCTAAAAACCTATGATAACTGTCCCGCTAAACTAGTGAATTGAAGAAGCTGAAGCGAGGATTATAATCATAAATCTTCTCGAACATTCCTATGGAAATAGACAGGGCTCGGCTTTAAAGATAAAGGGTCATGAAATATGCTCGCTCCTGAATCTAACCCAAGTAGTGAAGCAGAACGAGTACATTTAAAAAAAATGAAGGTGTGCCGGAGTTTTTGGCAAAAGGAATTGACATACATATTGACCAAGGTTTTTTTTTTCTTCGTCTTCTTTTTTTTGTTGGATTTAAGCAAATCCATCCTGAGTCATATAAGGGTGGAACTAGTATTTACTAGTTTACTTGGTTGTAAAAATTACTAGAAGAGGCTGTGTAATTCATCAATGCTTTATTACACAAAATTAAATGGCTGCCTAAATCAGCCCCTTTTATTTTGAAGTGTTTTTGGTGTTGGGACTGTGGTGTGGCAAACTATTCTCTCTCTGTAGACAGATGTTTATGGTGATATGTTTGGTAATTAGACATTTGTGTGGACGTTTGCCATTCAGTACTGAGTTTGTTGCATATAGATAAGATTAGTTCATTCTGTTCATAAAATGATTGGAAATGTTCATCAGTCTTCTGCATAGCTAGGTGTAAGATACACTGTATTCTTATTCCTCAAAGCTTTTAATCAGCTCAGAGACCAGAGCTTGTCAGTCCGCCGGCAGAGTGGGAGGAAATGAGGTCATATATATGTGACATTTCAAGCCATGTTTGATCAACAGGTATGCTTTATATATTGCACTAACGTTGTACAACCATCTACTTGGATTAGAAAACATAAAATTATGTAAGATTTAAAATTTCATCAGAGCATAGCAGATCCATTTAATCTTATCTTCACCCATTTTAAAGTCAACAATAAATGCACAATTCATGTCTGAACACTTGGAATATAGCACACTTTTATGGTGCTTTTGCATCTTTTCAAATCTTGAAAGGTCATTCCATTGGGATTGCATGGAAAAACTGAATTGCATGGAAAATGTTCATACAAGTTTGGAATGACATGATGGTGAGATAAAACTAATCCTTTAATTGTATAAGAGGCCAAGCTCTGGAACTCTGTTTGCTTTTTTATTATGCAACAAATGTCTGAACAAATTTCTGAGCTGACAGTGCATTCTGTGTGGAAATGTCCGTGTCTTTTCCGTTTGACTCTTGAATGCAGTGAAGAGACTTGAACAGCTGAACAGCAGTTTGGACTGTGTTCTTTGTCCTGTTTGTCGACGGAGGGCTTTCATTTCTTGTTAGCCTTTGTGCTCAGTGTCATGACAGCTGACTTATGAGGCACAGTCCACCCCAGTGTGTCGGGTCATCATGTGCAGATGACAAATCCTGTTTTAGTTTCTGTCACAGGTTTAAGTCATTGTGGAATAAATGTTGTTTTCATCAACATGAAATTTGGTACACTCTTAAAAATAAAGGGTCTTTATTGGCTTTGATGGTTCTATGAAGAACCTCCATCGCACAAAAAGGGAAAAGGTTCTTTAGATTATTGAAATGTTCTTTACACTAAGAAAAGAAGGTACTTGGAACTGTTGGAACTTTTCACTGAAAGGTTCTCTGAAGAACCCATAATTTTTGTTCTATGGGAATGCTGCAAAAATCCCCTTTTATTAGGAATGCACCGATATGAAAATTTTGCCCGATACCTATGACCGATAATTCTTTGTATTTGAAAGCCGCTAACTGATATATTGGCCGTTAAATCTGAATCCAAATATATTTTTACATTTTTTATTTTTATATAATTTTTGAGAGGCTGATTACAAAAACAAAAGTGTCATAATTATAACCCATATCCCAAGCACACAATTATAATGTTCTCATTATAGTTTTATGCAGCCTATGACAGATTTGTTCTGCACTTAACTGTATTTTCCTTTTTTAAGGGATTTCAATCATATTTCAAGCAATTCAAAACAATCATTGCAAACAGATTGCATCTGAAGTCGCTCAGCTGAAGGAAATAATCCATTTTTTGTTTTCATTAATATATCGGCCAAATTCGCTTATTTGGACGATAACGATAACATTAAAAATGCACATGTATTAGCCGATACCGATTCCTTTTATGGAACTTTAATTTTAATAGTGTACTTAAACTGGCTTCTGTGGTTCCTTTTTTGTGTATTTGAATTGGCATCGGCAAATCACCTGGTGAATGTATAGTCTGATAATGTATGATCTTTTTGTTTTAGTAAGTTGTTGATTTAATTTACGTCACCTTTCTTCTGTGGAACACAAACTGAAAATATTTGAGGAATGTTACAATGAGCGAGAACTGGAGCTTTGAGGTCAAAGCATCATGAATCATTTGAATCATGTGCTATTACAGAGTCTTCTGAAGCCATATGATAATTTTATGTGAACAACAAAGCAATATGATCCAAAAACTTAAGCTGAATGATTTCCAGGGTAAATGTTTATCTGTTAATGAAAAAGGGTGTTTGGATGGCTTTAGCTGGATATTCTGTGGCATCTCTCTTTATGTAGGTATCCATAATGCAGGTTAATGCAGCATCGTGCATTGGGCATTGGACTGATGTCTCTCTCATGTGGTTGGAAGCGATGCTGAACTTCAATATCATGAGCGCTGTAATCTGCTGCTGCTGCTAACCTCCTCTAACCTGTCGTCTAGAAGCCTCCTATTCAGCAAGGCTTTGCTGTATTTGTGCAGGCTCTCATGAGCAGCCCTAAAGCCTGGGAACGCCAGTCTGCTCCCCCACTGTCTACTCTAATCCAGGACTGACTTTTCTGCCTGCCCCTGACTCGCATTTATTTTTTCATCTTTGTTGTTTTTAAAGCTTACCCTATCTATGACTAAAGACTTAAGGACGGCATTTAACATTATTAAATTTGTGTCCTAGAATGATTTTTTGAAAGACATATCTGATTTTGCAAAATCATTTCATTAATGTCCCATTTGACTTAACTTTTTTTCATAGATGCATTTTGCATTGTACATGATCATCACAGTTAAGCTGGATTCATATGAACCGGCTATGTGCTTCCTAAGTTCCTACATACTTATTTTTCACTTATTTAATACATTTTTTGTCTATTTTTAAATTTTTATACCAAACATTTTTTTTAAATTATTTTTATCCTTTATATTTTATATTTGAGTGTGTATTTTTAAATAGGCTCCATTCTCTTTATATAAGAACAGTTTTATAAAAACATATAAACTATTTTGACCTTAATTATAAAGAACTTTAAAATTCATCAGAAAACAATTCATTACCCTCCCGCTCAAAAATCTGTTCTCTCTTGGAAAATTGGAAAATTCTAGTCCTTGCTGTGGAGAGGGGGGGGGGGGGGGGTTGTTTATGGTTATGTAAGGGACTTTACCTCAATACTGTGCAGCCTTATATTGGAGATGGATTGTCTCCTGTTTTTGAGTGGTTTAACACCAGGAATCCTCTGGCTATATGTGGAGGCCTGGTATTGGAGTATCACACACATGTTCCGCAGGTAAACACAATCTGTGTTTACAGACACCCTTTAGCCAGGGTGGGTGAAGTACCCGTGGTTCTTAAACCCTCCTATTTTTAGACAACTAGATTTAAGCCCATTTGCAATGAGCTGCTGCACCTTATTTACTCTCTACAGGCCCACTGTAAAGAGAATCCATCCTCCATCTTTCAGTTCTCTCCACCTTTCATTACTCAGTGTCCTCCACATTCTATAGTATTGATGGATAGAGGAAGTCTTTTAAGTCAATAAGCTGAATGTACCCATTAGAGAAGTTACTGAGCTAATTACCCCAGCTTTGAAAGCACACGACCCGTATTTGATATCTCAGGACTGAGAGTCTGTTGTATGCCCTACTGGTGGTTTATATATTTTTTTCATTGTCGTTTTAACAACCAAAGTTTTAATGACTTGAAAGCTTGAATTAGTGAATGACAGTTAAATGGTAACACTTTACAATAACAGGGCATGAATAATCATGTACTAATACCTGAATTAATAGTTACTTCAACATGAACTCATGATTAGTGAAGATATGAGCTAATCATGAACCAATGAAGAGCGATCATTAACCCTCGAGAGGAGACATAAAGATTCATGCATGAATAACAGCAGCCTTAAACATGTTATGTTTGATAGTTAATGCATTCATTAACGTTTAGTTGTAAACGAAATCAGGCTCCGTAAGAATAAGAAGTAACTAAGAAAATAAGAGTAATCTAAATTTGAATTAAACATAGGATTTAATACTGCCATAATTTAAACTGTAATATCATAATCTGCAGCTTTGTGACAAATAATTGGAATAGCACATGATTATTTAGCAATTAATTACACAGATCCGTCTAATCAAACATGGAAAATAGAACAACTGGATCTAAACCGTTTTATGATTTTTGTAGTTCATTTAGGCCTATTTAGTAATAGTTGCTTTTCTTCCTGGAACTATGGTATGAAGGGTTTTTTTTTTCTGGTGGGACCCTCATTAGTGGCGCAGCACGTTAGTTTTGTTTCTATGGTAATGCTGGCATTTTAATCTCATAAATGTTGACTGCTTTGGTAAACAGAATTAATAATTAAAGACATGTTTGTATGTATGTTGTATTTGGGAGTTTTCAGGAGGTTATGTACAGTAACTAACTGTATATTTTTGTATGTATATGCTTCGATTAGCACTAGCTTATAGATTATGCCCTATTTTACATGTAAACGTGCCTTATGAGTTCCTCTGAAACCCTCCACCATCCCCAAATCCACCTGTATAGATCTGATACGGGTCATTTCATATATGTTGTTGTGCAGCAGCATCTTACATACTCGTAGTCACAGCAGCGTGTCTATGTATTGGCAGTAGCAAGTCTCTGTACTTTCTCTTCAGCAGCAGCAGTGTTGTAGCAGATCTATTCAATCAAGACCAAATACATTAACATTGTCATATCCGTTACCATGCTAGACTTATGTCGGGATAGAAATATGTTTATGAAAACCACATTAAAATAAATAAATAAAATAAATTTTCTCGTTCTCGATTTGATCTTTACATTTTCATCCACATATGGTGACTAACGAAACCCTGACTGTTAATCTTTCCATTCCCAGATGTCCATGGTCAAATGGTCCAGATGGATAGCAGTAAGTCAGGATTTGTGGGCTCACAGGTAGAGCTACGCTGTCAGTTTGTCAACAGCAACCCACCTGTAAAAATCTCCCAGGTCACCTGGCAGAAGCTGGTCAACGGCACTAAGCAGAACGTGGCCATCGCCAATCCAACCCTAGGCGTGTCGGTGCTTACCCCCTTTAAAGACCGTGTGCGCTTCAAGAACTCTGCCATCCGCCAGCGCACGCCTTCACTGGAGGACACCACCATAGTCTTCAACAAACTAAAACTGTCGGATGAATCCACCTACATCTGCGAGTACACAACCTTCCCAGCTGGCAACAGGGAAAACATGGTTAATCTCACTGTTTATGGTATGTAATGCCCCTATCCTCCTAATACCGACTGTACAGCAATCTCTCCAGGCCACAAATACCACAAACGCTGATTTATTTTTTGTGACTGCATTAGGCATTTACAAATAAGACTCCAAATGAGATTTAAGAGCTAAATAATTTCAGCAAACAATTTCAGTAGGCAAGTAGAGCAAATTTGTTTGTGAAAAGTCCCTTTGACGCTGAGCAAGTTCCAAGGCCTTTCAGTTTCAGACCGTTTAAGGGATGTCTTAGATAAAACTAGCTTTAGTAATTAATTGAAAACTCACTATCATCAGATTACTCTCAGTACCTGAGCAGCGTAAAAGCACTTACTGTTGTAGCAGTTACAGCCAGACGCTATGTGTGAAACAGGCTTTTGGAGCCAAGGTTGAGCTGCAGTGGATTTTGCTGGATTTTTTTGTAGTGCTCACATCACATAAACTGAGATTTATTTTTTTGATTTTGAGATTAGTAAAACATTTGATTTCACAGAAGAAGAATTTCTGGGCGTATTGCATAATTTTCCAAGTTGATGAGGCTTTTGTCTGTTCAAAGTTCGTTTCCATGAAATCTGATAGAGCATTGTAGTTATTCATGGAAAAACACAAAGTAATAAGCTGAAAATTTGTCAAAACATAACGTGGGACAGAATATTGCAGTAATCCAGGAGTCGCCTGCAGTGTGCCTGTGTTGTAAGCCTCTTTATTTGTCCTGCAGTTCGCCCTATGATCCAGATGAGTCTGTCCACACCCTCCATAGTGGCGGGATCCAAAGATCTGACGATGACTGTTGCCTCGTGCGTTTCTGCCAATGGGAAGCCACCCAGTGTGATCACATGGGAAACCGATTTGGACGGAGAATCCAACACTCAGGAGATACGCAACCCTGATGGGACTGTCACTGTGCGCAGTGATTACTTGGTGATTCCCAATCGAGAAATTCACCAACAGCTGCTCACCTGCGTCTCCACATATAATGACGAACAATTCACGGACAGTGTCACGCTCAACATTCAATGTAAGAAACCATGCTTTACACTACTGTTCAAAAGTTTGGGGTCGGTAAAAGTTTAAATTTTTTAATTGGAAAAAAATGAACAATAGGTGAGGCGAGGATTCATTTAATCGATTAAAAGTCACTGAGGACTTTTATTTTTATTACAAAAAAAATCTATTTCAAATAAATGCTGTTCTTTTGAACTTAATACTCCTTAAAAAAAATCATGACAAAAATGTATCACAGTTTCCACAAAAATATTAAACAGCACATTGATGATTGAAATTTTACTTCAGCACCAATCAAGGATTTCTGAAGGGTCATATTTTCAACATTGATTATAATAAGAAATGTTTCTTGTGATACTGAAGACTGAATATATGTATAGATATATGAATAATATGTATTCAAAAATACATCATGGGGTCTCAATTAGAACTATTTTTATTCAAAATTGTTGCTACTGTTTACATCAATTTTATTTAGTGTCCATTGAAGGAAAGAAAAAAAAACACTTAGATACGTTTGTTGTATTTTGCTCCTTGTCTACAGATGAACCAGAGGTGTTAATAGATGGCTTCGATGGAAACTGGTATTTGAACAGAGAAAACGTTCAACTCACCTGCTTGGCTGATGCCAACCCACCCATCTCTTTGTTTCAGTGGAGATAGTATGTCATTTTAGTCTTAGTAAACAACATGCCTTTGAATTCTGTTCTGATTTATTTATCATTCAAAGAACGTTAACTTAAAATATATTGAAATTGATGATGATCTCAAAATATACCGTAGTCTAAAATTACTAATTTTTAATTAAAGGAATTTTCTGGGTTCTGTATCAATTGAAATCTGTCGATTACCACAAAAAATAATTTCAACTCAGGTTTGCATTGCACTTACAATTGATGTTGTCCTTTGCATCTTAGCATCAGTGAAATCTCATGCAAAACCTGATGAGTATTTCTCTCTCTAGCTTGAATGGAACTATGCCGAGTACAGCAGAACTCCGTGACGATGTGCTGATCTTCAAAGGTCCTGTAACCAATGACATCGCGGGAACTTACATCTGTGACGCCACCAACAGCATTGGAACAGGCTCAGCATCCGTTGAGGTCATTGTCACAGGTACATTGTTTACACTTTCTGTTGGACCGAATGCGTAACTGCTTTTGTGCATGTGAACCTTGAATATACATGTGAATCTTTTAGTCTTTTACCCTAAGCTTATTCTCGACTGCCTCTGAAACATCACTTAAGCATTACCATGCCATTGTTGTGTCAATAAACAATGTGGACTCTCACTGCCTGAAACTGCATTTAGTTCTTTGGCCCTAAGCTGTTCTTTTTTTTCTCTCTCTTGCTTGCTGGTGCAGCACTTTGCATGTGGCTGCAAGTTGTCTGTGTGTGGCTTCTGAATGAACCATAGTCTTTGAGGATGTCCTGAATCATTTTCCTTTTGGCATGCTGTTATCATAAGGTGTGGTCCATAGAAACGTTGAATAGAAAAATTTACTTGTGTGTTCATGTATGTGTGGTTCTTTCCGGCCTGCTGCATGGTTCGATCTCTTTGGAGTAGTGACGGCACCTGGGATTGTACAAAGAAAAGAAAAGTCATCCCCATCCTGACTCCCTCCTACTACTCATGTTGCTTTTTAAAAGATCTTGTGAAATCGAAATTGAGCTTTGTGGCTTTTAGTCAGCATCCAATATATAAATGTGCTCCTAAAAGCATTAAAAGCACTTTTTTTTAGCTTTTAGCACATTTACACGGCTGTTCAAAAGTTTGGGGTGAATAAGATTTTCTTTACAAGAAATTAATACTTTTATCCAACAAGGATACAATAAATTGATCAAAAGTGACAAAGATATTTATAATGTTCCAAAAGATTTATATTTCAAATGAATGCTTTATATTCAAATGCATTAGCACAACTGTTTTCAACATGAATAAAAATCAGCATATTAGAATGATTTCTGATTTCTGAAGGATCATGTGACACTGACGACTGGCGTAATGATGCTGAAAATTCAGCTTTGCCATAACAGGAATAAATTACATTTTAAAACATTCTAACTAAAATATATTTTATCTAATTTTATAGTTAATAAATGCAGCCTTAGTGAGCACAAGATACTTTTTTCAAAAACATAAAAAAATTGTATTCAAACTTTTGAACAGTAGTATGGGCTGTTCAAAGTAAAGATACAAGACCTTTGATCTGATCCTAGACCCCACTTCCTGTTTCAACAGGAAATACATCAACACATGAAAAAAACTGTGCACAAGGTCTTTAACCACCTCCTATTATTATGCTATTTGAAAGTTTACAATATGACTACCTCTTTCTTTACCCAGAACTCCCTAGCCACGAGGTGTTTCAGGAGCAACAGCAAGCAGGTGCCGTCATTGGTGGAGCTGTTGTTTGTGGCACAGTGCTGTTGGCTACCATTACGCTCCTGTTGGTGTTTTTCTATCGCCGGAGGTGCACATTTAAAGGAAATTACAGTACGAAGAAGCAAATCCTTGGAAATGGCTACAGCAAGGCTGGCAGCGTGCCGCAACACCCCTCGCTACCTCACAGTCTGACCTTCTCTGAAGAATCAGATGAAGAGAAGAAGCTGGAACTTTACAGAGGCTCCAGTATTTTAGGAGGACGCACTCAAGAGTTTCACAACTGCCATGACAGCAGGATGAAGACCTACTGCGCGGGACTGAACGAGGACCATGAGAGATACGAATGTAACGAGCAGACATATTTTTACGAGTATGGATCTGAGGTGGAGGTCTCAGTGGACATGGTTCCTCAGATGGACGGCTCTGTCATCTCTAAAGAAGAGTGGTATGTGTAGAATTCAAAACAGCACGTCCATTTTTTGCTATCTTCTCGTTCTTCGCCATCTCCTTCCTTTTGAAACAGGCTTTGGGATTCAAACTGACGTTGGATTTGATTAACTTAGACAGCATTGTTGGCATGAAAATCCAAAATGATGATGGATGTTTGGAGATTGACCTATGTTTAGACATGTCGATGACTTTGCATGACATAATCTCTGTTTCAAAACCTAGCACGCTATTTATGGCAGCCATCATAATTATACATAGTTATTTGAACATTTTTTCATGATATAATTATGCTGCCTATTGAAGTAGCCAATTTCAGCCAAATTCTAAATCAGCATCACAATCATTCACATAGAAGACTATCCCATAATACATTGCGATAAACTCACTGAATTTCTTTTTTCAATACATTTAAATTAAATTAAAAATGAATTATTTTGCCAAATATTTGTGTATGTTGTGTTAGAATTTCCCCAGTGCACCTGACTAAAGTTCAGAATGCCTAAGAGCAATAGACTATATAAAGACTACTATACAGGTCCTTCTCAAAAAATTACTGATAAAGTGTATTATTTTCCATAATGTAATGATAAAAAATAAACTTTCATATATTTTAGATTCATTGCACACCAACTGAAATATTTCAGGTGTTTTATTGTTTTAATACTGATGATTTTGGCATACAGCTCATGAAAACCCCAAATTCTTATCTCCAAAAATTAGCATATCATGAAAAGGTTCTCTAAACGAGCTATTAACCTAATCATCTGAATCAACTAATTAACTCTAAACCTGCAAAAGATTCCTGAGGCTTTTAAAAACTCCCAGCCTGTTTCATTACTCAAAACCGCAATCATGGGTAAGACTGCCGACCTGACTGCTGTCCAGAAGGCCATCAATGACACCCTCAAGCAAGAGGGTAAGACACAGAAAGAAATTTCTGAACAAATAGGCTGTTCCCAGAGTGCTGTATCAAGGCACCTCAGTGGGAAGTCTGTGGGAAGAAAAAAGTGTGGCAAAAAACGCTGCACAACGCTAAGAGGTGACCGGACCCTGAGGAAGATTGTGGAGAAGGACCGATTCCAGACCATGGGGGACCTGCGGAAGCAGTGGACTGACTCTGGAGTAGAAACATCCAGAGCCACCGTGCACAGGCGTGTGCAGGAAATGGGCTACAGGTGCCGCATTCCCCAGGTCAAGCCACTTTTGAACCAGAAACAGCGGCAGAAGCGCCTGATCTTGGCTACAGAGAAGCAGCACTGGACTGTTGCTCAGTGGTTACATGTCTTTCGGAAATCAAGGTGCCAGAGTCTGGAGGAAGACTGGGGAGAAGGAAATGCCCAAATGCCTGAAGTCCAGTGTCAAGTACCCACAGTCAGTGATGGTCTGGGGTGCCGTGTCAGCTGCCGGTGTTGGTCCACTGTGTTTTATCAAGGGCAGGGTCAATGCAGCTAGCTATCAGGAGATTTTGGAGCACTTCATGCTTCCACCTGCTGAAAAGCTTTATGGAGATGACGATTTCATTTTTCAGCACGACCCAAATATGTCACTTTCCATGACATTTAGGATGTTAAATCATTAGGTTTTATTACAGTGCTGTTAGCTTAGCCACATGCTAATTTAATTCACAGGTGATTTCAATAGAGTTTGAAGTTGGAGTTTCCACCGAGGTAGATGTCGTAAATCAGTTATTTTCGATGTTTTCATTTTTCATTCAAACATCATTTTTGATGTTTAGGATGCTTGCTCATTAGGTTTTGTAACAGAGCTAATATCACTAACATGCGCTGGGCAGTTGTCAGCACAGCCCTTTAAAATGGATGTCAAGTTTGGATGAGAAAACATCTCAACAGTATCATTGTTTTGAGAAAGCAGTTTCGCCTCGGTAGTGTTCACTTTAAGGGCAAGTAAAACTGTACTATAACCTATAAACTGTGAAAGTCTTACACTGTGTATATAATTTTATGCATGATTATTGGAAACTCAGATATTGTGTTTTGTTGTTATTGAAACAGAATAGTGACTTTCTGGCTGCTATAATCACAGGTTTCATTATACAATACAATACTTCTCTGCACTGCAGTAGTCAAATACCACCTAGAATATGAACATGTAGATAAACAATCAAATAAACTGGCTGTAGCTTTCAGGAGTCAGCGATTCATTGTATGTCTCAGTGGCTGCAATCTACAATATGAGGCATGCTGGAAGATGTAATGTTCATGTTGTTATTTGAAGTTATTGGAGATGATACAAAAATACATTGTACTAGACTGTATGTGTTTTGAATCGCTTTGTGTAAAATGATATAATTTTTATGACACAGAGGAACAAACTGCTTGAATGTTACATTGTCTTTTGGTGTTGTTCAGCTAATGAACTTTCCTAGGATGTGCTGTACAATATTTAATACATTGTGCTTTGTGCTAATTGGAAGAATTTGTGTTTTTACACTCGTAATTTTCTTTATGTATTGAAGTTGATTATGCTGCCAAGACAAACCTATTCAGATATAAAGTGTTTGTTTTTTCTGTTCTTGTTATTTGTATTTATTGTGAAAGCACAAGTGTTAATGAGTCTTGTGAATTCTCAGCTGAAATTAAATAAAAAGGTATATCAAGTAAGTTAAAATAGTCAAGAAAAAAGTTGCATTTTAAAGTGTTCTTTGTCTGATTATGAATAATATTTTTCTTGTGACATAATATACCAGAATCAATAAATTGATAAACTCCATTTTCCAAGCAGAGCCATTTAAGTGTGTTTGGAGTCATCTGGTCTGGTCTGGACATTCTTTGTGGTGTAGGTCTCTTATTTGAGGTTGGGTATGGGTCTGTTTTTTTTAGTGGAAACATTATGCCATTAACATTTCCTTTACAGCCATTAGAGCATCCCACGACAAATCCCCTTTTTACTAGTTTGCATTGACATCATTGTTGTTTTATGTACACAATGAACTAAGTGAAAGCTCCCATGAATACCTTCCATGGCAGCCCCGTTTGTTGGTATGAGTTTGCACAAAAGAAGGGCATGTAAGCTAATGTGAGCCGGATGTGTGGGTTTTTTCTCATCAACACAAAATAATAGGACTTGAGCCGAACAATAGAGCTATTCCCATTAATGTAAGAGCAGAAACATGTTTCAGAGGCATGTCCCATTTGAATACTTAAGCATCCGATTATTAAAAAGTCAGTTACAGTGATTATGTGTTATGTAGTGTATATATGGTTGAATTAGCAAGGAGATGGCCAACATTTATTTTTCCTGCAGAGAAACCCCAGCCACTGAGCGCTGCAGAGAGGGTTATGGGTGTCCTTGGATGGGTGATTGCACTGGGCATCATCCTCTGTATAGCGGGCACAATATATTTGGTCAACAAACAGAAGCGGCACAAACACGCAGGGTCAGACAAAGATTCGTAAGTACTCAACTCAGTTAAAATGCTACATTTGGAAGGATACCTCTTCTAAATCCTGAGACTTTACCATTGAACTGTGTAATTCTTTTCTTTCCCGATTATATATATTTTAACTCAGTGGTAGCAGTAAAAAATATATTTACCTGGCTAAATTTTACATCTTTATATAGTGTGTTAGTAAAATATCAGTAAATATTTTATAAAACACACACAGACATACATGTTTTTATATATTTACAGTAGGAAGTTTGCAAAATATCTTCATGGAACATGATCTTTACTTAATATGCTAATGATTTTTGCCATAAAATATAAAACAATCATTTTGACCCATACAATGTATTTTGTTGGCTTTTGCCACACATATACCCGTGCGACTTGTGACTGGTCTTGTGATCCAGGGTCACATATATACATTTAATAATGTTGTGGCGAACAGGACGGCCGAGGGACGTGAGAGAACGGCGCGAGGCCGGTGGTGCGATTGCTAATGAGCATCACATGTGAGGCACACCGGTCTCGCATCTCTCACGGAGGAGCGGAAGCATAAAGGAGTGTAGCAATGTTCAGGGAAGAAGGAGGCGGGAACCGGCGAACCATCAAAATATAATTTATTTAAATAAAACAAACAAACGAAAATACCGCCAGCAGCCCCTCGCGGACGACTGCTGGCTACCGAAAATAAATATAACTAAAGTAAAATACAAAAACAAAACACAACTAAAATACAGGCCTGTTCCTCTCTCGATCATCAACGTCGTCGCTCCTCCTTTATGCTTCCGCTCCTCCGTGAGAGATGCGAGACCGGTGTGCTTCACAGGTGTTGCTCATTAGCAATCGCACCACCGGCCTCGCGCCGTTCTCTCACGTCCCTCGGCCGTCCTGTTCGCCACAAATGTATATACACATATTATGTAAACACAAACGTTTATGTTAGATGCGAATAATCACGATTAATCGTTTTGACAGCATAATATAAATTGATGCTGGTTGTACTCTTTCACATTATTAAAAAATAAATGATGCCGAAGCTTAACGTTTTTATACTACTGACTTATAATATAACTAATTTTATAGGTAAAGGGTAGAGCATTTTCTGACTGTTACAGTGTGATTTTCCTAAAGTTTCTGACATCTAAGACCTAAAACAAAAATGAAACCAGCCTGTGGTTGTTTTTTGGAATTGTTCTGGTTAAGACCCTCCATCTCTTCCTCTCTATTATTGCAGGAATAGTTCTTCCCCTGGCCATAAAAAGCCTTCCTCGTCTAAAAAGAAGGCAGCTGATGACTTCCAGGTAAGAGAGCACTCAGTAAAGCCACAGAAACTCCAGTATGGCCTCTGTCCATTTTATCAGATGAAAAGAAGCACTAATGCACCACGGTCAGGCTCCCGACCTGAATAGAGGTACTGAGGCTTTAATGATAAACCTGAATTGCCTTTGGCCTCAGCCTTAGTGTGTAGAGAGCGCCTCCTACTGGAGAAGAGAGCAAACATGCTACTACTCCCTCCCTGTTGAGTCCTAATACCTCTCACAAGACCCCCATCAGGTGTATTTATTATCACAATGTATGTTTTAGCAGTAACTCTGTATAACTTCCTTGAACTTTGCTACGTTTTGAACTTTGCTACTTTTTAAACATTTGTGTTCTGAATGGAAAAAATGGTCCAGGTTTGAGCGTGTCAGCACCAGCATGCGTAATATCAGGGTGACGGTGTCAGCCGTGTGCCTGTGCGCTCTCATTAAATATGCACTGCGTTCATTCTATCTTTCTCTCTATCTGACCTTGAATCTTTGTTCCCACAGAGCCCTGGGAGGTTCTACGATGAGCTCCCAAACACGGCCGACTACGTGAGTTACCGTTTGGCGTGTAACAAAGAGGATTATCTAGAGCAGCACTCTCCTCCCATTCAACCTCCTCTGACCTTCCTGCCCCAAAACCCCTACACTCAGCACTGCCACAACCAGACCGCCATATTCACTTATCCCACACCCCCCACCGGCCCCATCTCCTCATACACCTTCCCCAAAGAGCAGTACGTGTGAATCCATTTGCGACCTCTCTCTCTCTTTCTGTCTTTCTGTCTTTATTCAGCTGCTCTAGCCATTGTGTACTTTTTTTGTATTGTGTTCTTTCTGGAAACTTGTAAAAAAATTAATCGATTTTTTTATTATCTAAGCACAATTGGATTTGCATGCGTATTTTCAATTTTTAATAATATTGTTTAGATTTAATCTACAAATAATTACAGATTAAAGCATCAGAGTAGATTCTGATTCTATGTACTGAATAAATTATCATTGTCTTAAAGTAGGTCGATGGTCCCCATTTACACCAGGCCCGTATTGTTTATTGTATTGTGTACAGTTATGCATCACTCCATTGTTTTATGTCATTTGGGATTTTCACTGTATTTGTTTAACTGAACAGGTTTACCCTAGTTTTATCTAGCTAAATTTTACATCGTCTTTAAAAATGTTAAATATAATGTTAATATATATATATATATATATATTGTGTGTGTGTGTGTGTGTATATGTATACTTTTTTAATAAACATTATATTTATCATTTCAATACCATTTACTATTTTTACTTATTTTATATTAAAATGGGTATTTTTTGTTTTCTTTAGTAATGGTGAAACTTGACACAGCATGATCTATGACCAATACAAAATAGTCATTATTCATATTTTTTGCATGTTTAAATTGTATATGCTGTGTGTATGTATGAGTGTATATATTACACACACTGTATATATGAGACCTTTTTTTTGTGCACCAGCATATTCCAGGAAGTAGAACTGTGAATCTCTTTGGTCATTTGTGCTTTATTATTGTTTACATTATTCTTTGTGACATTTATGCACAATGGTACAAAGTTATTTCATGCACTGCAATTTTAATAACTGCATAGAGTATTTATATAGTGTATGGGCATGAGACAATGTGCAAAAATGTGATGCGTTACATATATGTATTTGTGTGTTGTTATAGTGACCAGCTGGTACTGAATAAGCTGTTAATGATGTAAATGAATGTTTTAACCACTTGTAATTTTTTTCTTCTCTTTTCTACTAATAAATAAACATTGGATTCAATATACATTTTGTCTGTTTTTTAATATCGCTGATTATATCTGATAATATTGTATATTTTCTTGCATTTTACCAGAATGTGATGATGCAATGCGATGCAAAGTGTAATAAGTGATTGTGTGATGGCTACACAAGATAATCTGATAAAATAATAAAAATAATCTGATTAAACTTACTTATAGATTGAATTTAATATACATGACATACTGTATGCCATCTGGCGTGAACATGACACATCTGGTTTCGTCTAGTTACAGAACTGATTTGCGCTTATCCTATCATAACTCCAATTATGAACTATTTGCACGAGTGTTTGTGTGTCAATAGTGGAGCTGCTGTAAACCAACTGTCTCTCTTGTGTTCAGACCAAGAGTACTTGTTTTAGAACCTCAGTGGCCACTAAAAGTATTGGACACTTTTGAATGCCATTGTATTAGACAACAAAATATCATTATTCACAATGGTTACGTAATATCTATCATATCATCATTTTCATTGGCATCTGTTTATTTGGGTTGTGCTCCCTTTTCCAGTGTGTTTGTCCACTTTACATGAAAGTGTAACATGAGAAACTCAGGTATGTAGCGAGGCACTGTTTCCTTTGCTTGGCTGAGCTGTTATGGATGGAAGCACACACACACACGTATACTTAGCTTTCTAAATGGGGACGTTCATAATGGTTTTTATACTATACAAACTGTATATTCTATCCTAACCCTACCCCTAAACCTACCCATCACTCAAAACGTTCTGCATTAAAAAAATATATATATATTTTATAGCATATTTACAAATGATGACATCCGAAAAGGGAGGTTTTTGGAGATTTTGTCAGGTTTTGGTCACTTCTGGGTACAAATTTGTCCCCAAAATATAGTTAAGTAGGCACACACACACACACACATTCTGACCTCAAACCCAGAGAGGGGATGAGCTCATAAGAGCAGAAATCTGTGATTAAAGTGCATCTCCTCAGGCTATGAACCCAGGAACTAACCCTAGAATCTAAATATAGATTTGTATTTATTTATTGTGCATCAGCAACAGCCTACCTTTATATGCAGCCTGCATTAAAACGGACTGCATGGATGGGGAAAGTTAACAATTCCAAACTGATGAAAAATGTATATTTTGTGAAAATTTAATGAATAATGTAAATAATTCATAATCTGTGTATCAATGAATTCATCAATGCTGACAGGCCACTATTAACACACTGTTGTTTAATAATAGCATTTTTTTATTTATTATTTATATAGGAGAATAAATCATTGTGTTGCAGCATGTATCAGAGGTTTTTTCTTTCTCACTGCTTGTGATGGAATGCAAGAACGGCCATCCATCCCGCCACCCTCAATAATAGATGAGACACAGCTACCATTGTGTCATCCTAAACCTTTCTACTCCACTGTATTCTTGTACATGGAGGGGAAGGTCTGTGAATAATTCAAGACAAATCAGTTTAGAAAGACTCAGCTGCTTCCTTCTCTCATTGAGCCTGTAGACTTCGGCTGTAATCATAAGCTCAGAGAGGTCACATCATATTTATTGGATATTTCTCTGTTTTTTCTTCTTTTTTGAAGATTGCTGTTGTGCCTTTTTACATATTGGTTAATTGGACATGAGATCATGGCACCATGGTTCAAAGAGTTTTAGGGGTACCTTATATCTGTCTGACTGTTCTATTTCTACCCCTCCTTCAAGGTAAGAAAATCAACAAACATTTTCAATATTTTTTTAATATTCTGTTCAGTGCCAGTGTCAACTAATACTTTCAATCGTACATTTGTTAGCTGTTCCATTTGATTAGAAGTATTTGTTTTCTTGTTCAGACTCTGATTTGTGTGTGTGTGTGTGTGTGTGTGTGTGTGTGTGTGTGTGTGTGTGTGTGTGTGTGTGTAATTAGGAAATGCATATTATTTGTCATATTGTCAAAATACAAGTGAAGAGAAATCTACTCATGACATACCCTTAGCAACTTAATCAATGCTAATAATATCTTGGATCACTGCCACCTTTAAAATAATTTGTGTGCTCTCCCAGGTGTAGATATCTTGGACCCGGGACAGGTGGTATACAGTGAGACCAAGACCAATGGTGTGGTGGGACGTGGAGTGATCTTGGAGTGTGGCCCCACCTTACCCGATGTCTACATCTGGGGCTTCACACAACCAGGCACAGACATCATCCGTGCTGTGGTGTACAACTTTGGGAAGGGTCCCAAAATACAGAAATTAGCCAACGAGTTGGGTGATCTGACAGTAATCAGCAACAGCGCCTCTCTGTCCATTGAGAAGCTTCTTCTGGCTGCAGAAGGAGTGTACACCTGCCAGGCACTGTATGATACCCCGGAAGGAGCCAAGCTGTATTACTACTATGTATTTCTGCATGTTCTAGGTTAGTGGTAATCAGAGGTTGTCTAAGTACTGATCTAAAGAATGGCTGACCAAGTTCAAGGTTCATTTACATTGCCCCTGGGATTTAAAGTGGTGCAGAAACCCTAAATTACCATCATGTGTTACTGGTATGCCCCAAAGTTTTCAAGTTAACTAGTATACATCAAAACTATTGTTGTTTTAATGTTTACAGCAAGGAACTTTGACTAAAGAAGTCTTGCGATTAACTAGTGATTGATCTAGTAAAGTATAACTTTGATGATACTAGCATGAATTGTTTTTTACCATCTACTAAATTAATAAATGAATACATGTAAATGTAATTTCCAATAAAAAAAACAAAAAGGAAAACAAAGGGGGGAAAAAGGAAACAAAGAAAAGGTTAAACTGAAATAACATAAATTTGTTTATTGTTTAGGTTGTGCTAGTAATGTTAATGTTAATTTTATTTTACAGCCACTCTTTCATGATCTATCAGTAATGAGGTTCCATTTTGCGTTGACTTTTTAACAGTGCCAGTTACCAAACCTTACATTTTGATGAGCGACTCTTCGCCAGTGGAGGGCACGTCAATGACCATGCGCTGTGGCCTGGAGAATGGAACTGGGCCTATTAATTACATATGGGAACAGGAGAGTCGGGAAAGCCAGCTCACCACCATGGCTGAGATCTATGACGACAACCGATTCAATGTCACTGAGGTCAACCGCAATCACACTGGATGGTACAGGTGTCTTGCCAGCAACCAAGTCAACCAGCAGCGCAGTGACCGAATCTGGCTCGACATCATTTGTAAGAGACTCCCAAGTACTCTTTGAATTAAACAACACAGTTTGGTGCATCATATCATTTTAGTCTGTGATATGAAAAGCAATTTAAAGAGAATCTGCGATGTAAACATCTATGTCTTTTTTCTAGTTGGTCCAGACCAGCCTCAGATCGATGTTACCCCTTACTCAGTGACAGAGCGGGGTTATTCCGCCCTGGAAAAAGAGACGGTTTCCCTCCTGTGTCAAGCTTCTTCTAATCCCCCAAGTCAGTATGTCTGGTTCTACAACAACTCCCAGGTGTACACGGGTCCACAATTCACCATCACCAAGGTCCTACGCATGCACACGGGCCACTATGCATGCCTGGCTCAGAACACTTACCTCAACACCCGCTCCAGGAAAACCATCACCCTCACCGTCTACTGTGAGTGCTCCCACAAACCCCTGCCTGGATTCTGGTGGCCATCTTTGCTGTTTCTTCAACCTGTCCTGATACAGTTCTACAGCTTCTTCAAGTTTGCTTCTCAAATTTCTTGCCTTTGCTTCCTCTTACATCTTTTCCTTTACACAAACATGCTCACACGAACATAAAGACAGTTACGTAAACAAAGGTGTCAGGATTCCAGAGTGGCTGATTGTGGACGTGCATCTGGAGGAGGTGAAGGACAGTTCTGAGAGCTGAAGGTATACAGCAGGTGTGATTGTTTCTGTGCTATGACAAGTCGAGAAAGGTCAAAGGCCTTGTTTTGCTTTGTCATAACACCTCAATCCCACCTTCATGCCTTGAATGTACATCTATTCTTGAATGACCAGGGTGTAAACAACCCCAGCGATACTGTATACTCACACAGAAACACCTTGTCATGATATGCCTTAAAGTTTGGCTCAGTTGAAACAGGAATGATAAAGGTAAATCCTAATAGGTGATGTTTTTTTTTAGCAGATGCCAATCCAATATTTCACTACTCTTGAACTTTCTAGAAGACGACTACCTCTTCTATCTAAATAATAGACACCTAATCCGACCTCTTTATTCGGCTCAAATTCAGGAGCACTTCTCTGCCTCTATCAGTTTCCAAAATTGGCCCAAATTACCCTGGATCCATTTCACTGCCCTGTGTTACACAATGGTTTTGTTCCCACAGATCCTCCAGATGGCGCTCCAACATGCTCGATCTCACCAGTAAACAATTACACTGACCTGGCCCTCCAATGTACCTGGGAGGGTGGTATCCCCGCAACCACTTTGAGATGGACCCCGTATGTGTTTGGAGAAAAGAGCGAGGAACTCACAAACATCACCAAGATTCAGAAAGGTGAAGAGACTGGAAATAACACCGTGTTCATCTGTCAAGGCTCACACATCGCATCAAATGAAATCAAGAGCTGCAGTGCCAGAACTTGTAAGTGTAAACCCAAGAGCACCTAGTTCACGTTGAGATGAACGAAAGGTCAGTAAATAATTTGTACATAATCTTGATCGCAGGGATGCCTTATGGGGAGCCAAAGTGTTCTGCATATGCAACTCGAAACAATGAGTACCTAATGCTGTCCTGCTCTTGGGAAGGCGGGTTCCCTCGAGCCCTGGTATGGTGGGCCTCCAGCTCAGGGGACATGCAAGGCACGTCTGAGGAGAATGCCAACATCCTGGTTCTGCGGTCAAGCGCTATCTACAGTGGCAAGGCCTTTATATGCCATGCAAAACATCCATTGGCTAAGGGGACCAAACAGTGTACTTTAAAGCTGGGTAAGAAAGGGTCAGTCATTATTTTTCAGCACTCTTTTAAAACAGTAAAAGAATCCATTTAAAACTGTGTCCTTTCGGTCTTCAGAGGCACCAGTTCTAGTGACCCAGCGCAGTGTGATGACCGTCTATGAGGGTAGTGATGTCCAGCTCACCTGTATCTTGAGTAGAAACTACCCTGTCACAGAGATCACCTGGTACAACAACCTGAAACAGCATGTGAATGAGATTCCTTTGAAGTACGTCCTGGAGCGGGCTGCTGCCTGGACCAACTTGACTGTGCGGGAAACGGACAGCGATACGGACAGCGGACAGTACTGGTGTTCGGCTACCAATGCTGTCGGAGGTGCAGAGATTCCCATTATGCTAATGGTGAAGAGTAAGCAAGCCTTTAAGTATCATACTGACATTATACTTCATATACAGTACTTACAATACAATGGTACATAATGCACATGGATGGGTACTACTGTATCTATCTCAACTCCTGTAGCTCTTTAATTGGATGTTATATATGAATAACTTTTTGAATCTTCCTATTTCAGGGTATCCAATGCCCCCAAATATAAGCATCAATAGGATTATTTACAACAGTCGTCAACGGATTGATGTTGACCTAGAGTGGCAGCTCCAGACTGATGGCGAACTCACTGGGTTCTTTATAGAGCGCCAGAGGCTCCCTGAACCTGTGAAGAAAAGAAACAGTGATCTTCCCTGGCAGAAATTGGTAGATCTGGAGCCTGATTCCCGAAGCTACCAAATCAACAATCTGGATCCCACAGGAACCTATGCATTTCGCATTACTGCCTTCAACCATCGCACCATTGGAAACCCTTCAGAGATAAAGAGCCCAGGTGAGAACACTTACAAGGTACAATCTGAGCATCATCGACATATAAACATGAATTACATGAAAATAGAAAAGCAGAATATAATTTGCTGCTGTTGGCAAATGTTTAAGATTGGGGTGTTTTTGTAGTTGGGATTTTTTTTATAGTTATCACTCACTGAAAATCTAATGCTGTTGTTTTTTGTTTTGTTGTCCATTCAGGTGAAATGCACACTTGACCACTTCCATACCCACACATCTCCATCCTTCTATCCCTTTCCTCTTACATGACCTGCCTGTTAACTTACCCTTTGACCTTTCCTGACATTACTTTTGTCTACTCATCTCATTCTCTGATAACAACTTACCTCTAAAAAAAAGAGAGCATATGATCATATATGCTAATGATGCTAAATAAACTAGTTAACTCAAGTAAATGTTTTTAAGCTTATTCCCAAAAACCAGTAACATTACAATTTATACTATGGAGTAAGAGCTCTTATAAGCCTCTGAATAAATGTCCGATTGCCATGGTATATGGTGCACTATTGTGACACTGATATTGTGAAGCTGATATAGGTATGCTGTCTTCCAGCTGAACCTCCCTTCAATGCCTACCCAGCTGTGATCGGGGCAGCCATCGGGGGCATGATCATAGCCACAATAATCACTGTACTGCTCTTCTTGTATGTGGTACGGAACCGCAACAATAACCCACGTGAGTTACTCATCCTTAATGTTGAAAGAAATACATGTATTTCATAGTTAACACTAGCAAGGCTGTATGCTAATACCACTTTCACACTTTACAGGGCTTCATGACTTGATATTTGGAAGGTATGCTTTGATAATTGATATTCGACAGTTATTTGATTGCTCTTTACTATTTCTTGACTAATTTACTACTATTTGTGTTTTTTAGGCAGAATAGCCAGTCTAGAGAGAACATTAACTTCCCTGAGGATGAGGTTCCTGGAACAGCAGAGGGGGAGAGCGGTACAGTACAGCCAAGCCCACCAGCTAGTCCAGGTAATGCACACCATTGAAACTTATTTATCCAACTCATACCAAAATAATTACAAACATTTTTGTTCACTTCAGCAACGAAAAACAAAAACAAAAAATACGCTTTCTCTTACAGCAGCATCGATGGCACTGCCAAGGCCAACTGCAACACCTACAAACCTTCCCCCTGGCGAGGAGCCAGTCAATGTAACTATTACTGTCATGGCCTCAAGCTAAAGACAAGGCTGGACATAACCATGTTTTTTACCATATATTTACTACTGGGAATCAGGAACACATTCTCATCATCAATAGAAGTAAACTAAGAAAGGCGGGAAAAATAATTTTGTGTTGAATGTAATTTTATAAGATCAACTTGCAAGTGTCTCCCATTTAGATAACATCTATAACAGATAATAGCAAGCCAACCTGGTTTTGGTATGACTAAAACACAAACAAATGTTGTTGATTAACAGCAGGATTGTTATATTTTTTCTACATTTACTGCTTGCTTCTCCTACACCAGTACACAGATTGAAAATGACTTTAGTACTTTTCCATTCACCTTTCATGTGTCTATTTACAATGAACTAAACTGATTTTAACTGCTTCTGAATCACATGGGTTGAGTTAAACCAATCATGTAAGGTAAATGACAACTTGATATTTTTGAATGAATTGTCTTTGTAAGCAAAATACACTCATTTCTGAACTCAGCGTTGAATAAAATGGGCAGAACATGATACATTTTTCTTCCATTTCCTAATTTAAACAAAGCTGTCTAAGCCAAACAGCATTATGAATGACAGATTTATTTTAAATTTTGCTTTCACTTGCATCTTTTCAAGGGGCAGCAGAACACAAACCCTCTTCTTCACTTCAGTAACGGAACACAAATGAACAGATAAACTAAACATGACAGTTTCTCCTCACTCCTTCACTCACTGATCAGAAAAACAGACATATACAACTACAAACACAAATCCAAACACATTCCACATTTATAAAACAACTTAGAGTGTGTGTGTGTGTGTGTGTGTGTGTGTGTGTGTGTGTGTACTGTATACGCATGTGTGAATGTAGACTTTGCATGTTAAAATGTGGACATGCATCAATTCAAAGGCAAAACCTTTTGGTTACTAATAATTTCTGACAGCTTCAGTTTCAGTTTCAGGAATATTCTCTTGAATTCCAAACCGTCACCCTAGAATACAAAAGAACAGTTTTCAGAAGACAGAGCTTTACTATTCAAAACAATTATATTATAAAAAATAAATACTAATTATAAAAATAATTATTCTTTATTCAAAGATTCTTGACAAACCAGTTAATTTAGAATCATCATAGTGAGGTAAATGTAATTAATAAGGCATAAATGATACCATAAAAGTAATTTGCTTACCTTTGACAGTCGGAAATCTACTAAGATGCGTTCCTCCATTTCCAGGAAGTGTACTATGAAGATCAGCTTATTATTGCGGCGATCCATTGTGGACACTGTCGCCTATGAATAGAAAGAGAGAAAAAGGGACAAAAACAAGAAGATCAGTGCATTATATGGTTCAAGATTTAGTGCAAAGTATTTAAAATACTTTAATGTAACAACTGATTGTTTTAACTAGTGACCTGATTGGTGCAGCTCTGTTTCCATGTGTGACCCATAGCAATGCAAGCATCACGGAGAGCAATACAAGACGCCTCTGCCTTCTCCGTAGTAAAGAACCTGGTCATCCTTCTCACCAACCGCTGCCATGGGTTCTGCAAAAAAATACAAATAAAATAAGCGACTAATTTTTTTGGTATTTAATTTAATTCGTTTTATTAAATAAATAACTGGGTGAATAAAACAAATGTAAAATGACCCAAAATGAATAATAATTTAGGCACTATATTTCAACAATATGAGTGACAAAATTGAAGCACTACTATTGAATAAGAACAAACATTTTTGACAGAAATAACGGAGACATAAATCATAAAGCATATGTAAACATGCACAAAAACAAAGAAGTGAAAAACAAAACAGTACGTCAACAGCATACTATCATTTTTATTAATTTTAAAGAATAGGTTACCTGGCTGGCACCCGGAGTGCCAAGTAGTTGGGTACCCAGCAACATGTGGTCAGGACAGGTAGGCTGTGAGAAGCTGACACTGACATCAGTGTGCACTGTAACCTCCTTCTCCCACAATCCCTGCGGTTCAGGCTGAGAGCTGGAGATCTGTGCTCTGTCATCACTGAGGAAACACATAAGTAGTGATGGATGTGGCCCTTAGAACGTAATATAGCATATACTAGTGAACACAGTTTCTCTTCATACTAACTGTCATTCAGCGGCTATTTGCATTAATTTGTCGTACTGACCTGTTTTTTCGTCTCAGCTGTGAGAGCTCTGAGTCAGCCCGATGCATCTTGGTTACTGGCATGTCATTCTGTCGTTTTACTGCTGTAGTCAAAAATACAGATCCAACAAAATCACAAAAATTATTGAAAGACTTAGTGTTGCTGAGCTAATGCTTGAAAGCAGTACCTGATTTGAAACTTCTGCAAAACCAACGATGCTTCTTTATTTCAGGAATGGTAAACCTTTCCTCTGGATTATGCAGTAATATCTTGGATAGCAGACCTGACAAAGAAAATAAAACAAACTTAAGCATCACTTATATTCTGATTCTTTTTTAAGATGTTTTTATGCAGTTTTATGCTAGGGTGTTCTGAGTAGTTGCTTTCTGGCCCACAAGTCAAAAGAGCCCACAATTATATGATATTCTGGTCTAAATAAATACAAAAAATATACTGGATTAAATAAAGGTAATCTACTTACTCAGGGCCACAGCATCTATTTTCTTCCACGGTGTGAGGTAGATCTTCTTCTCCAGCCAATCTAAATATTCCTGACAGTTTTCGCTCGGCTGGTCCCATGGTAACTCTAAGAGGAAATGCAGTATATGCTAAAATCTTGACAATAAGATGCTGTCTCTGAAAGCTAAAATCTTGACAATAAGATGCGGTTTCTGAATGACACTCAGAAAACTGTTGTCCTACCTCCAGCTAACATTGCAGTGAGCACAATGCCACACGCCCAAGTGTCCGCAGGTTGAGCATGGAACGCCGATCGTGACATCAGCTCGGGGGCAACATAGGGTAGAGTGCCACACAAACGGGACAGCGGCCGCTCTCGGCCACGGTGGCGGAACATGGTAGCCAGTCCGAAATCAGAGATCTTGAGGTTATCTGAGCAAAAATATGCATTTTAATAAAATTTTGAATATTATAAATTGAGTGTGTGTGTATACAAACACATGTGTATACATTATATATATATATGTGTATAATATAAATAAAATGTCAAAATAGCAATCTTTTCTAACAATGATTTTGCTATCACTTTATAACAAAACCTTTAACACATCCTTGCTGAATAAAAGTATTAATTTCTTTCAAAACAATAAAAAGAAAAATACCGACCTTAAACTTTTGAACGGAAGTGTATATTGTTTCAAAAGATTTTTATTTTAAATAAATGTTGTTTATTTAAAGGCTGATCAGGACCCAGACAAGAAGCAATTAACAATTTTTAATAAAGATTTTGTCACAGCTACCACTGTTGTGTATATTAGAGTGACTGAAACATTGTATTGCTAGAATTTGTTTTATATTGAGGAAACACAAAACCTTTAGATGTACCTTTATCATCAAGAAGAATATTCTCAGGCTTTATGTCACGGTGTGTAATCCCAATGCTGTGAAGATATTCCTTTAAGTGAGAGAGATTATCTAGTTTCACTACAAAGGCAGCTATGGAGTGAAAACTGTTCACAAAACAAACCAGAGTCAAAGAAAAAGTTTTAAAATCATAAAAAAAACTTACCACACCAGCTATTAACTGCTGAAAAAACCTGTGTGCCTCCTTTTCTGACATCCCAACATCCGGTTCTGTCAGAATGGGAGTCAAATGACATTTTGAGTAGAATCTTCTCGTTCGTCACAAACATTAAGACCCCACCAGATCTACATTACAGGACAAAGGAACTGATCCAACAACAACAAAAAAAAATGATCCAAATCTCACCGATTCGGTCAAAGAGCTCTCCTCCGCTACAGTACTCCAAGAAGATGTACTGTGTCGTCCCCTCACTCCTATGCCCAAAGAAACGTACAATGTTGGGGTGTGAGAGCATCTTGCATATGCAAACCTCCTTCTTCACATTTTCTGTACAATCCTTGGCTTTTGCCATGTCCACAACTTTCACAGCCACAGCCTCTTCTGTCTTCTTGTTGACCAGCAGTCGCACCCTACAATAATTTGAAGTAGATTCATATATTTTAAAACTTCAACTGATCAAGATGGGACTAATAAAAAAGTACACTAGTGGTCACTTACTCTCCATACGCCCCCTCTCCGAGCGTTTGTACCACATCCCAATCTTTAACAAAAGGCACAGACATGATCTGATCTGTGGACACAAGTCAGGACATCATTGAGAACTTGTGCAATGTGACACACATGCTAAATATGACGAACGTTAGGTTAGCAACTGTAAACAAAAGTAAAATGTCAACTCCGAGAATCAGACGCTTTCCAATGTCAATTTTATGTTACTTTGTCAAATAATCATACCTTGCGAGTCACCAACATCAGTGTTAAAGTTGTCCCATGTGAAGCAGGTTGTTTATCTGCTCTGTTGGTATATTTACACAGACAAGTTATAAATGCCTGCACTGCGCGTCCGTCTAAACTTTGGCGCGTTCTGGAGACTTGATATCACCGGAAGCGCACGGAGAGGAGACATTTCAAATTAAAAGCTTAGGGCGTCTAACTCCAAAAGCAAGTGGCAACTTTTCATATTAACTGGAGTATTTTATGGTAATTAAATTGCAAAAGGGATTCTGTTCTGTTAGTGTTATGTAACTATCACCATCGGATATACAAAAAAAGATGAATGCGAGTCATATTATTTTATGTGTTTCTGATCCTACACTTTTGTATAGAATTGTAAATAATATTTTTCCTAAAGAATATTGGTTAGGATTACATGTGAAATTTTTTGGCTTGTCTAGTTGCTTTCCTTTTCTTTTTTAATAAAACGTCTTTCTTTTCGATAAAACGTCATAAGTTTTGAGGGGGGAAGGTGGGTATCGTTTCATCGCTTGAAAACTAAAAGCTCGCCTGTCGCGGTGATTAAGAAAAATAATTTCACAGTCACAAGATTATTGGAGTTTTTGTAATAGGGCATTTAACTTTAGCATTAAACTGTATTTTAGGATAATTGCAAGTTGACAATCATCGTATCATCATCTCATAAGTGGATTTTGAAAGGCGGCTGATGTGGCTTGCCATTGTTATGGCAACATCAGTCCAGTTCCGTAAACACAACTAACGTTAGACAGTTGGAGGGTCATTTCTCTGAGCCTGAGAAAGTAAGTTAACGTTAGAGTTAAAAAAAAATTACCATGTTGACAGCCCACCGAAGAAGGACACGGGAAATAACTGGACCTGCACATTCCGTGGCAGTGGTGAGTTATTAGTTAACGTTATGTTTGCTTGACAAAATCAACACACACACACACACACACACACACACGTCTGGTCCGCTAACTTATCTTTGTGGGGACTGATTTTTATACTGTACAAACTATATATTCTATCCCCTTACACTAACCCTATCCCTAAACCTACCCATCATAGGAAACATTCTGTATTTTTTACATTTCCAAAAAACTTCACTCATTAGGATTTATAAGCTGTTTTCCTCACGGGGACCAAAAAATGGACCAAAAAAGCAAAGCAAAACCAAAAAAGGACCAAAAAAAAACATTTGGTCCTCACAACAATGTAATATAAACATGAGCACACATATACACACACACACAGATGATGATGATTATGAGACCAAATTTTCAAATATTATTGGGGCCTGATCACGGATGATGAAAAAACATTAATGAAAGATGGAAGCTAAACATTTTCTAATGTGTTAATGTACAGATTAAGTTATATGTATGTTTTTTAGACCGTATATTTCTCTTTGGGAAGACAGCAGATTTGATGTTACATATTATTAAAATTTTGGTTAGTGTTAATATTCAACTCAAATATGTACATTTCAGAGAGCAAGACATCCTTTATCCAAAGACATAGACAGCCTTTTTCTGAGGAGAAGGAAACAGGAGGCGACACAGAATGAGGTTCTGGAGTTTACCAAGGATCATAGCTCCTGTGATGTGAGAATGCGATGGGAAAGAAACACACAGCGCCGGATGGTGTCGGCCACTATTAGTAGACATCTACAGGAAGCAAGAGAGCAGTACCACATAGGCATTGATCAAAAGAGGGAAAGGTTTGAATGGAATAACCTCATAAATTATTAAGAAATAGTCTTTCACTGTAATGTAATGACATTTGTCTGGCTCTTTTCGACAGGCTTCGTGAGCTGCTGGAGTCAGAAGAGCAGGAACTCTTCAGGGAGATGGAGGCAAAAAAAGAGACAGTGTTGGAGAGGCAGGCTAAGATGCATGAAAGAGCCACGACTCTACGAGAGAGAAGGGAGAGCGAGAGACAGAGGCTTGTTGCTGATAAATTCGATCAACTCTTCAGGTAGAAGGTTGTATCATTAGTAGTTGGACCATCTTGAACTTTGGATTAGACATGATTTTCCCTCTTCCTGTGTTTTAGAGCGCAGTGCGAGGAGCTGCGTACCGTGCAGATGAAGCGCAGACAGGATGAGGTCTGCACTGAGCGTGAATCTCAGATACGTACTAAGGAGGAAGTGCGACGGATGCAACAAGAAGAAGACCGACTGTTCACTCAGATGTGGGAGAGCGACAGGCTGGCTAAAGAGGAGCGTCATAACCAGGAGGCTCAACGTCAGAAAGAGAACAACCTCCAGCAGAAGGCATTCCTGCAAGCACAGATGGAAATGGCTGAGGAGCAGAGAATCCAGGCCAAGCAGCTGAAGCAAGAGGAGGCCCAGTTACTGGTACTGATCATTCAATTCAATGAATCAATCAAATCAAGTTCGAATTATTGTTAGGGATGCACAGTATGTCTGTAGGTTATTAGTTATAGGCCAATATTAGAGTTTTTTAATTGATCCGTATCTGTCGATATTAAATATTTAATTATGTATGCTCATTTACTGTTTTTTTTTTTCATTCAGATGACCTTTAAAGGGATAGTTCACCCAAAAATGAAAATTCTGTCAGTAATTACTCACCCTCATGTTGTTCCAACCCCGTAAGACTTTCGTTCATCTTCGGAACACAAATTAAGATATTTTTTGATTAAATCTGAGAGCTGGATCACTCCTCCATAGGCCTCTTAAAGGAGTAGTTCACTTTTAAAAAAAACTTTTGCTGATAATTTACTCACCCCCATGTCATCCAGGATGTCTATGTCTTTCTTTCTTCAGTCGAAAAGAAATTAAGGTTTTTGATGAAAACATTCCAGGATTTTTCTCCATATAATGGACTTCAATGGGAACCAGACGGTTCAAAGTCCAAATGAGCGTTTCAGTGCAGGTTCAAAGGGCTTTAAACGACACCAGACGATGCATAAGGGTCTTATCTAGAGAAACGATCACTCATTTAAAAAATAAATAAAAAACTTTAAGTTTGATAAGCACAAATGCTCGCCTTGCTCTGTTCTGTGATGCGTGCTAGTGACGTCACGTAATACGCAATTACGTTGAAAAGGTCACGCTTCTTGACGTTTGTGGAAGTACAGAGTCAGTGTTTACAAGTTGAACGCGCAAACAAAGTCAAACGCCGTTTACATAAAAAGGAAATTAAAAGGTAAAACAACGATGTCGGGCGATTTTGAACTTAGAGGAGAAGATGAGATGCAGTTTTTCACCTTTCTGAACCGGAATACACAGAGGAAAAGCATGACCTTTTCAACGTAATTGCGTATTACATGGCGTCACTAGCACGCATCACAGAACAGAGCAAGGTGAGCATTTGTGCTTATAAAACGTAACGTTTTTTATTTATTTTTGAAATGAGTGATCGTTTCGCTAGATAAGAGCCTTATGCATAAAGCCCTTTGAACCTGCACTGAAACGCTCATTTGGACTTTGAACCGTCTGGTTCCCATTGAAGTCCATTATATGGAGAAAAATCCTGGAATGTTTTCATCAAAAACCTTAATTTCTTTTCGACTGAAGAAAGAAAGACATAGACATCTTGGATGACATGGGGGTGAGTAAATTATCAGCAAAAGTTTTTTTAAAAGTGAACTACTCCTTTAAGGGATCGAAACTGGCCGGCCCAAAAGTTATGAAAGACATCGTTAAAATAGTCCGAGTGAAGGATAGTCCCCCTTTAAAGGATAGTTCACAAAAATGAAAATTCTGTCATCATTTACTCACCCTCTTGTTGTTCCAAACTTGTATTCATTTCTTTCTTCTGTTGAACATAAAAGAAAATATTTTAAAGACCGTGGGTAACCACGCAGTTGTTGGGTGAACTATCCCTTTAACGCTCACTTAGTTTCTTAACATTAATGTTTCTTCTATAATTTTTTAGTTTGTTGGGGTTTTTTGTAATGTGTTATTAAATAAAAAATAATATACAATATAAATAATATATTAAATAGGTAATAATTAATTATACGCTATATTTATTTTTTTAAATGAATCTTTAAAAACTAAATTACTGTTAAATGTAATCTAATCTTTAGCAAATCTCAAAACGAATATCCATTTTTCATACTGTACATTATCATTTTGTGATTCCTAAATTGACTTGCAGGTGATTTTAGTTTTTAGTGTTTTGTTTTTCATTTATTTAGACAAAAGTTTATTGAATTTTAAAATCCAGCCTAACATTTGTACAAAAAAAGCTGCTCCTTTGATTCTCCTGAACGCTGTGTTCCTCAGAGAGACCAAAGGGAGATCCTCCGTCTGGAGGCAGAGCGAGAACACGGACAGAAGCTTCAAGACCAAGAAAAACGACGTAAGCAGCTGGACTTTTCTCTTCGGCTGAAGATGAAGCGCCTGGCACGAGATCGGCAGGATGAGCTGGCTCTAGATATGAGCATCCTGGAGAAGCTTCTGAGTGAAGAGAGAGATGAAAAGCAGGAGGAGTATCTCAAAAAGGTTAGACTTCAGCAGAGTACAGTGTTGTTAACAGAAGTTTTGATCTTCACTTCGTAGTTTATCCAAAAATCTAAATCTATAAAATGTTCTTCATGATCAGCTGAAGCGTAAAGAGGAGCAGCATAGGTACCGGGAGTATCTAGCAGAGCAGCTGAAAGAGCAGAAACGACAAGAAGCTGAGACGGAGCAACTGTTTGAATCAGAGCTCCAGCAGGCCTGGGCCCGCAGGGAGGCACAGTGGCGTCTGGAAAAGGCAGCAAGAGACAGACTCATGAAGGATGTCATGGATACTCGCCGGTTGCAGATTCAGGAGAAGTGTAAGGAAAATGCTTTAAGATCAGGCATTATATACAGTGCATATATATGTGTGTGTGTGTGTGTGTGTGTGTGTGTGTGTGTGTGTGTGTGTGTGTGTGTGTGTGTGTGTGTGTGTGTGTGTGTGTGTGTGTGTGTGTGTGTGTGTGTGTGTGTGTGTGTGTGTGTGTGTGTCAATTTAGGAATCACAAGATTATAATGTGCAGTATGAAAAATGGATATTCGTTTTGAGATGGCTAAAGATTAGATTTAACAGTAATTCAGTTTTTAAAGATTTATTTAAAATATAAATTGTGTATAATATTTATTTAATGCATTCTTTATATTTTATATATTTTTTTTATTTAATAACACATTACAAAACTAAACCAATTATTACAATTATTATTATTAATTTATATTTTTCATTAATTTAAAGAAACTAAGTGAGTTAAAGGGATAGTTCACCCAACAATGAAAAAATCTGCTTTCAATCTGGAGTCATGGTTTCCACAAAAATATGAAGTAGCACAATCACATAAAAATAAAACAAGTTGAACACAAAATTATCATATTTAAAATACAAAAGTAAAAAAAAAGTTATTATGAATTGTAATAATATTTTACAATATTACTGTTTTTACTGTATTTTTGATCACATAAATGCAGCCTTGGTGAACAAGACTTTTTAAAAAACGATATAATTTATTATTATACACTAATGTAATAATAAAGTTTTATTAAATGTTATTAAATGTTTTTTAATAGTTTTTTTTTTAAATTCTCTTTAGTGAACGAGAACCTGCAGAAACAGGCTGAGACTTTCAAAGAGAGAGAGGAGCTTGACCGAATCATTCAAGAGAACAAATTGCTGGATGACGAAGAAAAGACTCGGTAGGTTCCTGTCTCTCAAAGTTGTTTAACTTAATCATACCGTAGCAAAACACAAAAATGAATAAGATTTTGTTTCACGTATGTCCAGTTTAAGGGAGGCCTCTCAGGAGTATCAGGCTGATTTACTGGCTCAGATGCTGCACCGCCAGCGCATTTGTGAAGCAGAACAAGCTGAGAAAGAACACGAGTTCCAGGAGGGTCTAATGTACCAGGAACAGTACAATAAGAAGATTCAGGACATCCTTTCAAGGCCCATTTCCGGCACCACAGCAGTTCATCCCTTCAGGAGACGAGAGCGCAGTTGCTCCAGCTCTGGTGGACAGTTGGCATAAATCCAAACCAATTCTACTCACAACATTCTTAACATTAGTATACGATATTCTAAAAAGAGTATAAAAAGAAACAGATAAAAAAAATGAACTTTGTAGTGAAGTGAAGTTCCTAACTTACATGCTCTTTTCTGAATAGATGTATGCTGTTTGTTTTACACATTTGTGTTATCTGTGATCAGATTCATTATTCTGTGTCAAAGTTTGTATTCAGACATACAGTACACAATCTGACTGGATTAGCTTGTTTTGAGGTAGATATTTGCATGTTTAAAAGATTCAAGATTTCAATAAAGCAAATGATTTCAATGAATAGAATGTGAAGAGTGTCTTCACATAGAAGACTTCCTTGTACACCGCCTTTAACACCAACCATCTAATTAATAAATTGAGACACTGTCCACAGTTGCTATGAAGCATACAGTACACAATACCGGGAGAGCTCAAAAGGTTGAGGTTTAAAATGACACAGTTAACACTCTAGAGTATTTCCATAATGATTTGGCAACAAGGTTTTAGACCAATAAGTTGCTGGGCTAAATGATTAGTAGGTGAGGGAGTGGGCGGTTAACTTTAGACACTGCAGATTCCAAGACAGCTTGTGTATGTTAAAGAAGTTAGGCGACGCCCAATACCTTACCTAGGAGTGCTATGGGTGTGGGAGCAATTGCTATGATTTCATTTCTGTCTCCTTTTTTTATTTCTCACGCTGTTCAGATAGGTTTAACTTTTACCCAAGCCAGTTTTGAACTTTTGAAAATTCTCAGACTCTGCAAAGTACACTATATACAATCTTTTAAAGCATGACATGAGGAATATACTATATCTGAATAATTCAGAGCTCTGATGATCACTGTGTCTGGATATTGGCACAATTTTTAAGAGAAGATGAGTGAATATGAGCTTTATGTCAAGGTAAGTCTCAGCTACTCTTTCATTCTAGATTTTCTTATCACATTAATAATACAGCATGTGTCAGGTTCACTGGGATTTACAAGTTACAGCTTTATAAATAAATTCATTTAAAAACTATAGAAAGCTAAACGCTTTTTCTCAAAACAAAACAAAAATCACACCTCTGTTTATGGAATTTATGTCCTTATTCAGGATGTGAACACTACTTAGGCTGAATTTCTATTCCACCCTGTACTTTGCACATGGTTTGTGTTGTGTCCACTCTGCACCTTGTAGATAAGAGTAAAGAAGCTGCTGTGTTGGTCAGCTTTGTGTCTTTGATTAATGATGCAGACACTGAGCAAACACCGCACACTATTCGATTAGTCTAAGCAAGTTCTGCTCTCAAATATTTCTAAAAAACATAAGAAAAAGTACATAGTATATAGAGAGTTAAACTTCAAAGTATGTGATCACAGGGATATGGACCCAATCGGTTTAATCAGAGCAGTGTTATCTTGGAGCAATGATGTGTATTCTTCTGACGTTATACTGTATAGTGTATACGAACTAGCAGCTTACTTTTGCGCTATGTGTTACAAAGTTTAGCTGGAGTCAAAGATGTATTAAAAATAACAATAATTTCAGGGAGTTGGTCTCAGGTGACTATCAAAAACACAGAATTTAGTGATGTAAACAGGTCAATGATGTGATTTTTGTTTTCTTTGTCTGGATCAAGTAATTCATTCAAAAATTAAACAAAAAATAAAAATAAATGGCTAGAATACACATTTTCTAGGAGGAACATATTTCTGAATTAAAATTAATTTTGAATTTAACTCATTGTGATTTTAACTGTCCAAGAAAAGTCTTGAAATTCATGAAAAAATAAATGTTGGCATTATCTTTATTATTATGATTATTGTTTCTTTAAATGAGATCGTATTCTCATTTAATGAGAACCAACAAATGAGAACCAACACAAGTAATTTATCTTAAGACCCAAGTTCAGCAAACAAACTTCCCTGTAAATAACGGCAAGTTTTAAGTGTAAGCTTGTGATACACAAGTTAGAGGAGTGTACTGCAAAAAAGCAGATAAAAACAAGGATATTTTATATTTGGAAATGCCTGTTTATGGCTTTGGTTTGTTTTAAAATATTAATTTAAAAAAATCCATCAATAAGAAAGCTATTTTGTTGTCGTGAGACAAGAAAAGTACCCCCTATACCTTCATCACAATGTGTCAGTAAGTTTTAAGATTTTTAAACGTTTTCTAATTCCCCCTTGACACCCTTATTTGCCATTCACACATACGTATATTTACAGCTAATTTCCAGCTATAAGGCAAGTGCCTGTATCTTTGCATTTCTCCTCATTTGGTGTTCAGAACTAATTTAAATGTAAGCGGCACTTATACAAAGGGAAACCCTTTTATCTTAACAAACTGTTCTCGTAATATTTTCTAACTGCTGACAGACTTGAGTCAAACGTACAATCCTGATGTTTACAGTCTAGCATTTTTATTTCCGTCAACGTGATTTTAATGCAGTGCTGTAATTGGCCAGAGGGCGTCGCTGTAGACACTGAATTGTGCCATTGATCCATGATCCTCTGCCTCTGCGGTGCGGTCATGTCAGTCATGATCGAGAGTCCATGGAGACGAAAAGAAGGCTGGGCAGCAACTTCACTCCAGCATTTTTGACAATTACATATTTATCTCTTATTTAACCGATACCTTTAGGCCATTATTAGAAGTCTGTGATAAGTCGCAGTCATTGCTTATTTTAACTTGTAATTTGTTTATGCGGAGGATGACGCTTTTCTAACTGAACTTCAATTATGGGGGCAGACACCTGCCGTGATCAGGCGCGGCTAATGCGCTAACATTAGCCGTCAGAGGGAGTTCAAAAGTACAAACTAGCACAACATGGAGTGGTGACAGCTGACAGGACACAAGAGAGCCGGATTATAAAGATTGATGGGAATATCATCATATTCAGGCTGTAATATTTAACCTTACGTGTGCTGATGTGACTAGTTTAGGTGGGAGCTGCTGTATTTGGGATCATGTCTGTGACCGAACTCTACTCTAAGGTGAGTTGTTGTAACGTTAATAGTTTTAAGTTTTATTCCACCATTAAATAGATAAATAAGTAGTATAAAAATGTAATATGTCACAGATGGACAATAATATAATGTAATTTACTGTGTGAGATAGTAACGTTAAACGACGCCTTCATCAGTATTTGGACAGGGACCAGCATGCAATCTTTTAATTAATCCAAAGAAATTATTAAACCTCACAAAAGGTAATCTTCAACTATTTTACGCCATGTAGTTCTGCATAACTGCCTTTAACTTCCTATAAAACACGGAAGTATCGCGGACAGGTGTGCTCCTGTTGGTTTCGGTCTGTAAGTAAGTTAGTTTCGGCTTTCGCGGTGTCTCGAAACATACTGAGCTGCCTATCTAGACAGCACTTTGTGCGCGTTCTAATGCGGATTAGATGTCAAACAGTGCTGTCTGCGAAGGCAGCTCACTGGGTATTGAGACACAACCATGTGTTCATGACGAGTTCTTCCTCTTATTCTTTAGTGGTTCATATATCAAACATTACGTGTATGTCAAAACCAGCATAATCAATACTGGAGATATTCAGTCTGCTTTTTATTGGATATTGCTCTTGTCTTGGAGACATGATCCTTGTCTAGTTATAATGAACTTCATCCATTTGTAGATTACGTGTTATTTGCTGTTTGGGAATAGTATCATTAGTATGTAAATTTTTTTGGTGTCTCATTGAGTTCCTAATTTAAATCTGTAGTTTATTGTGCTTGTTTGAATTGTTAATATGACAATTGTAGATTTATTTTCAGGATTACCAGATTAGTTATGAAAAAACTGTAAATATTAGAGATTTTTTTGTCATGGAAATTTATCATTTTAGTAGTAGGCTAAATAATTTTTTCTAAGCTGTGCCTAGCTCTAAAATATTTCATAAAATATATTAAAAAAAAATTAATTTAATAATTCTTTATCAAACTCTCATCACAAATGACTGGAAAAGTCATGGGAATTAAACAGAAATTCATGTCTTGTCATTTCACAAATGTAATCAATTGATAGTTGTTTATTTTTATTATTTTATCTACCTCTGGTAGAAATATTTCAGAGAAGGAATGCTAGCTGTAAATATAATATTACAAATTAGGAAAGACCTTGGTGTAGCCTCGTGTTTATCGTCACATATTAATGCTGCAGGTGACTCAGTCTTTCCAAGTTGTTTGGGCCTGTATGCAAATTTAATATTGTTTCTTTTCCTCCTGTCCTCAGCCTTTGTTGAACTGTTCAGTTCATCCCAATTCTTATAGTGTCACCATAAGGGTGGATACATATTACACCAGTTCACTCCCTTATTAGGGCCCAAGCCTTGAAAAGGCGAAGGCCCTATTGTTTTCCTAAGGATTATTTCTTCTTCTTCTTCTTATTATTATTATTTTTGCCTTTGTGTTCTTATCAGATATTTAACCTAAGAGTATTCCACAGTTTTCAGGTTTTATTATTAGCTTTTGAGCTGTTATCTTAACGATCTCACGCAAAAGACCAAACCAGTGATGTCATCATAACCACCCTTGTATCATTGGTTACACTAACAAGTATTGAATAGACAGACATTTTAAGCAGTTTTCTTTTTTTTGACAGACATCATTTTAAAGTGACCCCCCCCCCCCCCCCCATGACCTAATTAAACTTCATAATCTACTTTTTGATAATCTGTATGTAAGACCAAGGAGACAATCTGCCATCTGTTTTTTCTTCTTATACCAACTTGCTAGTTTTAAAGAGGCTGTGTATACAATATTATCATACATCTAAGAACATAACATCTTATGGTGTTAAATATCTAATGAAATAAGTTTTAGGCAAATGTCTAAATGCTAGTGTCCACAAAATTATTTTTATATACACATTTAAAGTCTGCATGAAACAGAAATGGTGTTTTCCTTCATATTGTGACGTATATCAAAGTGAGTTTTGACATCATGGTAGCTTTAAAATTTCTGTGCTGGGAAAATACACCAATATATTGATGACTCATCCTGTACTAGCTATTAAAAAAGGACGATCCCTGATGTTTCCCAGTAAAAATACCTTACAAAATCTCCCTTTTTGAATGAAAAATAATATTATAAATATTATGAAATTTAGAGATGCACCTATTACAATTTTCTAGGCCGATTCCGTTTTCCGTTTTTTCATTGAGTTTGACCTGCCGATACCGATTTTAGCCGATTCTGATTTTATTTTTTCTAACCCCCATTACAGCACACACAAATGTTTATTTTCTATATTTTCTTTAACCCTTTCACGCGTAAATTTTAAATTTTCTAACTGACCCCCCCAGAGTGAGTTTTTTCAAGGCGACCGTTATTTTTAGAACGTTCCCTTTAATGTTTCCATGGCGACGCGTCACACCGAGGCCACAATAACACTATATGACAGATGTGTCGCTTTTATTTCGTTTTTCCCTTATTATTCAAGATATACACAAAATTGCTTACCATGTCATCAACTGTCTGATATTCCGATTCTCAAATACGTGTAAGTGAGTGTGTTTGGTCGTTTAAAAATCGGCGCCGCCATCTTGTTGTCCTGTCAGTCGGATATAAGTTGCAGCACGTGAACTTATCAGTTTTCCCCAAAATAAGTTAACGTTAGCAGCTACATGTAAGAAAGTGGCCGGTGAACTGTGAGAACAATAGAGTAAACTTTATAGTTACTTCCACTATGTTTGTCAGATATGAATAACACACGTCGGCAAATTATATTTGAATAGATTGTTATTGCTGCTTCCACAGACATCAGTGTATTTTACAAACTCCAAATGTATTGTTTTACTCGTGCTTATATGTATTTAAATGTCTGAAACATAAAATAAACATTATGTGGTTGAAAACACTGCATAGTTCAGTTGTGATAGCCTAAATGACAGCGATGAACGCGTCCGACTCTGGCTCAGCGCCAGCCAACGAGCGAAAGCACAGCTTGAATCTGGCAGTTTTCCGACGTCACTGAACATTCTAAATCCCATGTCATGTGGGACCGTATTGACAGAGGCACAGAAATAAAAATCCCATATAAGGGACCGTACCGCTCCAAAGGTTAATCATGCGGCGCCCGAGTGCATTTGACCGGCATAAAATCGGCATACCGGTATGTCACACTGACCGGCTGGTGGCCGATCACGTGAAAATCGGCAAATTCCGGTCACCAGCCGATCAATCGGTGCATCTCTAATTAAATTACGTTATTGTTTGATGCTCCCTGCTTTATGTAAGTTACTAATAGCCTTTTGTTGCAGCGTTGTGTCTTTGTTTGGTTATTGTTCTCAGAAAGAGGATTAGTTTCCCAGCCGAAGTTTCGACTCCCCCCTCCTGCTCCTAAATTGGAGGTTTTGTTGAATTTACCCCAGCACAACCTAGATTTGATGGGGCTAATGTATCTTTTTGTCCATTCCAAATAGATTCTCTGAGTCTTTTCTTCTGCCGTGCTGTTTTAACAAAAACACCCACTTTATTTTTTATTTGGGTGTAATACATGGTCATCTCTGCATCTCCTTGATTAAACCATGTGCTAAAGTACGTCACTGTTGAGGTCTCTCAGTGCCTCTGGGCAGATAAACAAGTCATGTGCAGGTCCAGGGGGAATGTACCTTGGGCTGGATGTGCGATCACACTCCCTGCACTCGTGGCTTGGCAAATGCCACTGCTAAGGTAACTGATGCAGAAACGAGTCTCTCTAGGATGACTGGGGAGAGAAATCTGAGAGAAGCACTTAAGATGTTTTATTTTTATGTTCATACTTTTTTTTTTTTTATGTAAGAAAATGATGTAGCCTACCTCTGTGAGTCCCTGTATAATTAACTTGTAATCTAAATTACGGCAGGTTTTAAAGATGTGAATTTTATAACTAATTCTATGTAATGGCTCCATCAGCACAGCTCAAAGTAATATGATTAACCCAGTGATAATGGGTGTAGTAGGCCACAAACAAGGCTGGGTGATATTGCTTAAAGTGTTAGTTCACCCCAAAATGAAAATTATGTCATTAGTTACTCACCCAGTTATGTCGTTCCAAACCAGTAAGGCTTTTGTTCATCTTTGGAACAAAAATATATTTTTAATAAAATCTGAGAGATTTCTGTGCCTCCATTGAGAGTCCACACACTTTCACACAATTGTAATGCTTTGATGAACAAATTAAAATTAGGCTTTAATTCACTTACTCTAAAAATGCGTACTCTAACCCTAAATGTGGACAAACCCAACCACTGGGTTTAAAAATTGTAATTTTTTTTACGCATATTTGGCCCAAACATGGGTTGAAACAACCCTGCAGTTTTTTAAGAGTGTTGACATTGACAGGCGAACATAAACAGAAGTTAAACTAAACTTGCTTGAACCATTAGAAGAAATCTCATTGGTTCTTACGGAAGCCCAAACATGCTGCATAAAATACGAGAATGAACCTCTGGTTCTCGCACATCAAGCAAACATACAGGTCCTTCTCAAAAAATTAGCATATTGTGATAGTTCATTATTGTCCATAATGTAATGATAAAAATTAAACTTTCATATATTTTAGATTCATTGCACACCAACTGAAATATTTCAGGTCTTTTATTGTTTTAATACTGATGATTTTGGCATGCAGCTCATGAAAACCCCAAATTCCTGTCTCAAAAAATTAGCATATTTAATCCAAACAATTAAAGAAGTGTTTTTAATAAATAAATAAAAAAGCCAACCTTCAAATAATTATGTTCAGTTATGCACTCAATACTTGGTCGGGAATCCTTTTGCAGAAATGACTGCTTCAATGTGGCGTGGCATGGAGGCAATCAGCCTGTGGCACTGCTGAGGTGTTATGGACACCTCATGCAAGGCCCAGGATGCTTCGATAGCGGCCTTAAGCTCATACAGAGTGTTGGGTCTTGCGTCTCTCAACTTTGTCTTCACAAAATCCCAAAAGATTCACAAAAGATTCTCTATGGAGTTCAGGTCAGGAGAGTTGGCAGGCCAATTGAGCGCAGTAATACCATGGTAAACCATTTACCAGTGGTTTTGGCACTGTGAGCAGGTGCCAGGTCGTGCTGAAAAATGAAATCTTCATCTCCATAAAGCTTTTCAGCAGGTGGAAGCATGAAGTGATCCAAAATCTCCTGATAGCTAGCTGCATTGACCCTGCCCTTGATAAAACACAGTGGACCAACACCGGCAGCTGACACGGCACCCCAGACCATCACTGACTGTGGGTGCTTGACACTGGACTTCAGGCATTTGGGCATTTCCTTCTCTCCAGTCTTCCTCCAGACTCTGGCGCCTTGATTTCCGAATGACATGCAACCACTGAGCAACAGTCCAGTGCTGCTTCTCTGTAGCCCAGGTCAGGCGCTTCTGGCGCTGTTTCTGGTTCAAAAGTGGCTTGACCTGGGGAATGCGGCACTTGTAGCCCATTTCCTGCACACGCCTGTGCACAGTGGCTCTGGATGTTTCTACTCTAGACTAGGGGTGGGAATCACCAGAGGCACCACGATACGATATTATCCCGATACTTAGGTCACGATACGATATTATTGCGATTTTAAACATATTGCGATATTCTGCAATATATTGCAATTTATTACCTTTTTTCAACTTGAATTTTTGCATTTTTTCCAAACAAAATTACTACATTTATATCGCCTAAATGTTTGCGCTCATTGCAAGTTTTACAATGGGGGTAATATTGTTAAGAATTTACACAACACAAGGAAGCTTGATTTAAATTAATTAAATTGAAAAAAGTAGCACAAATAAATACAATGAATAAAGATACAAATAATGACAAATAAAGAGAAAAGTTTTTGAATAGGTCTAACACTAGTATTCATAAATACAGAAACTGAATAATGTAATCAAATGGATAGACAACACTGTATATTACCCAGATAGTAACACTGGGTAGTATTTTAGTCCTGACTAAATTAAATACATAGGCTATTAATCCTGATTCCTTTAACTTAAAGCTATCTTTTGTTGTTTTTTTGACAGCAAAATTAATGACAGACACATATGGCTGCTGTCACTTTAAGAACTAGTGCACGGATCCTGTGTTCATTATACTTTCACATGCGTTTTATGCTTATTAAAGAGAAAACCGACTATGTTTAGAGTATACTCACGAAGACCGAAATTGACACAATTTTGCGTGTTAAAGCAATACAATCCGCGAAAAATAACATTTGTTACTGGCCAGCTGTTTTTGAGGCTGATTTTCTATGGCTGTGCGCTTAGAAAATAATCTCTCAGATAGCGCGCGAGATAACTAATTAAACTAATTAGTTTAAAATCGCTTGAATGTTTAAACTGGTAAGACTTAATAAGACGTGCAAATGGTCAACTTCAGTCAAGATGCACTGCTGGCCCGATTGTGCAAGTGAATATTCCGTCATGTCCCGACTCCTAAACGCTAGTGTGTATTATCGCCACAGCGCTTGATGCTTGCCTTGCACAACACATTTTTAGAGAAGAGAGATAGAAGACGCGGCACCGCTGAACACTCACGCAGACACGCACTCTACTACCAAAGTTAAATTCTAATGTGTAGCTAATTTAAATAATAAAAGATCGATACCTGGCGCCGTGTATCGATACAGTATTGCCACAGAAAATATTGCGATACTATGCTGTATAGATTTTTTTCTCCCACCGCTACACCAGACTCAGTCCACTGCATCCGCAGGTCCCCCAAGGTCTGGAATCGGTCCTTCTCCACAATCTTCCTCAGCGTCCGGTCACCTCTTCTCGTTGTGCAGCGTTTTTTGCCACACTTTTTCCTTCCCACAGACTTCCCACAGATGTGCCTTGATACAGCACTCTGGGAACAGCCTATTTGTTCAGAAATTTCTTTCTGTGTCTTACCCTCTTGTTTGAGGGTGTCAATGATGGCCTTCTGGACAGCAGTCAGGTCGGCAGTCTTACCCATGATTGCAGTTGAGTACTGAAACAGGCTGGGAGTTTTTAAAAGCCTCAGGAATCTTTTGCAGGTGTTTAGAGTTAATTAGTTGATTCAGATGATTAGGTTAATAGCTCGTTTAGAGAACCTTTTTATGATATGCTAATTTTTTGAGACAGGAATTTTGGTTTTTTATGAGCTGTATGCCAAAATCATCAGTATTAAAACAATTAAACACCTGAAATATTTCAGTTGGTGTGCAATGAATCTAAAACATATGAAAGTTTAATTTTTATCATTACATTATGGAAAATAATGAACTTCATCACAATATGCTAATTTTTTGAGAAGGACCTGTACATGAACTTCACTTTACCATATCTGATGTGTGCATTGATCAATAAAAGCCTAAATTCAATATGTTCGTAATACACACCGATCATGTCTTTCTATCTTCATTTGTGTTCCGAAGATAAATGAAAGTCTTACGTGTTTAGAATGACATGAAAGTGAGTAATTAATGACAGAATTTACAATTTACAGAATTTGGGTGAACTAACCCTTTAAATATTGCTTAAATAAAATATAAAATTGTATTTAGTTTTTCTTTGGGACTTTTTACAGTTTGCAATAATTTTATAGGATGAATTATTTTTAAATAAGCCATTTAAATCAATAAGACATTGTTGCAAATTAGATGAAACATTTTTCAATCAAATAGTCAAAGATCCAAGTAAAAAAATCACTAAATGAACACAAGAATATGAGATCATTTTATTTAAATGCACATTTATGATAATAAATTTGGCCATATTTATAAATTTGTAAATATGCAACATTATCTCTAAAATAAAATTCAGCATATATGTCACAATGCAATATAGCCTCCCAAATTGCATGTGTTTTTATAATGAAATGGGAATTTTATACAGAATTGGGAAAATAGGGACAGGAAAACTATTTTTCAGTGCACCTGCTCTGCTCCAGTCACTTTTCATCGATTTAGCAGGAAGTCTCGTGCTCACCTGTTAACCACTGCAGCAAGCCTCACTCTTTGGACATCACACTCAGGTAGTGGTGTCAGATTTCACAGGGATTCAGGCAACCAGCCAGACAGACAGTGGTCAGGACAAAGATCACAGGTGGAAAGGGAAAAAAGTGTGAGGCGTCCCCCAGGAAACACCTGATCTCTCCCTCTAGGATGTTTTGTGAGTGTGCTGACAGTGATTAGGGATTGGCTAGCAGAGTCGCAGAGCTTTGTTCTAACCGTTTACCCTGTAGCATAATCGGGAAAGTGTGCTGAATCAGTGAAACCGGAGACTTCCTAACATTTAGCTTTGCCTTGTAGATATATACTAGAGGTGTAGGAATAGTTTTTTAATTTATAATAGTTACAGCTGTTGTGAAATGTGAATAGTCTAAGTGTTATTAGATTATGGTAGCTTCCCTTCAAGTAATGCATGTCTTTAAGTTAACATGAGTGACATCACAAAATTGACCATGTGTAATGCACAATTCTGTTCTAATTGTGAACAATTCATTGGTGCACTCTCTTCCAAAAAACAAAATGTTTTTCTTATTTTTTCATTAAAATAAAATAATTTGCGATAATTTTGCATTGAATTTCCTTTTAAAATGACAAAAGTTTGGGCTCTGTAAGAATGAATGTTTTTAAAGAAGTCTCTTCTGCTCACTGAGGATGCATTTATTTGATCAAAAATACAGTGAAAACAATTTTAAATAACTTCCATTTGAATATATTTTATATAAGTATTTTTTTTATTATTGTATTGTCAGCATCATTACTCCAGTCTTCAGTTCCATCCTTCAGAAATCATTCTAATATGCTAATCTGCTGCTCAATAAACATTTCTTATCAATATTTAGAACCATTGTGTTGCTTAATAATAATTAAAAAATCCTTTTTTTAATTTGAAATAGAAAATGTATTCGTTTTTTTATTTGGAATAGAAATCTTTTGTAACATAAATGTCTGCTGTCTCTTGATCAATTTGCATGCATCCTTGCTGAATAAAAGTATTAATTTCTTTACAAAAAAATGGTAGTGTAAATACTGTAACGTGACTGTATATGTTACAATACTGTAAAAATCCTGTTTTACTCTTGAAAAAACACATTATGAAATAGTTTGTGAATTATGTTTCTTTGTCAGACCCATTTTTATGGTGCATAGAGCTGCCGCAAGGTATACTCATAGCTCAGTTAAACAGTTGACGTGGATGCAGGTCTTTTTGTCATGCAGTTCAGAGAAGCCATGAAAAACCCGTTGTGCAGGTCTCACCCTTGTTTCTCACCAGCTCCCTCCCACCACAACAGCTTTTCCAACCTTTATCTGTGTCCTTCAAGCCCAACAGATCAGAACACTAGGAGCTGACTCAGATAATGAAACAAGTCTCACACTTCTTCATAGACAGCTGAAATGATCGATCACTTATTTCTGATTTATTATTTGTGTCAATATGGAACACACACACACTCATAGATGATGCAATTTGGCTACTTCTGCTGAGGCCCTAAACTGTGTGACAGTCATTCCTGTATCTTGGTAGCCAGGCTCCCGTCTTGTAAATAACCCTGACAAACTTGTAGCTGATTGTATCGACTCTGTGTCCCGACTGTCTACTGAGAAGTTCCATCTCATTACGGTTGCTGGAAATGCTTTGGAACAATTAGCAGAGCAGTCAGTCTCACTCGATGACTGGAGAACATTGCTCAGGTGTGGAATGGCATGCATGCTAAATGCTGGGACTTTCTAGTCTGGTTAATCGTTTCCCTTCTTGGCCTTTGTTAGAGATTCCGTCACTGCTTCTTCATGCAATATCAGCTTTCATGGTTCAAAGATCATACCTGTTTTAACGGTAGATTTAGTCATGCTTAGTCATGCATGCTTTGCTTTGAATTTGTGTTCTGAATGTTTGTGAGAAAACCAAAATGATAGTCTACAATATGGAGTTTAAAAGAAAGAGAATGGTCTCTCTATTAGGTGTACAAAAATGTGTGTTTGGTTGTTTTCTTGGTTAAGGCCTTCATTAATACATTCTACCTTTATTTTTTTATATTTAGTTCAAACATACTAAAATAATATTTAATAACATTTAAAGGCATAGTTCACCCAAAAATGAAAATTACCCCATGATTTACTCACCCTCAAGCCATCCTAGTATGACTTTCTTCTTTTGAGATAAATACAATCGGAGCTATATTAAAAAAAATGTCCGGGCTCTTCCAAGCTTTATAAAGACAGTAAATGGGTGTTGATATTTTGAACCCCAAAAAAGTACATCCATCCATTATAAAAGTGCTCCACACGGCTCCGGGGGGTTAATAAAGGCCTTTTGAAGCAAAGCGATGCGTTTGTGTAAGAAAAATATCCATATTTAAAACTTTATAAAATAACTAGCTTTCTGACAGACGGTTTATTTTTAGGTTTATTTGTTTGAACCGCGAGAGGCGTCAAAGATTATGCTACTCCTACATCTGACGTTATACGCCGCGTCGGGGGTTATTCTTTTGGCATTAAGACTGCACGATTAATCACAATTAACATGAAATTGCGCTTAAACCGTTTTGGCTTATTGCGATTGTGAAATGGCAAAGGCTGCGATTTTTTTTTTTTTTTTTTTTTTTTTTTTTTTTTTTCAAAGTTTCAGTCTTCTGTTTATTCAGCTACAGCAATAGTATGATGCCCATAGGGATTTCCTGAAATTATGTGTGTTGTCTACTTCTGAAGGAATATTTGGAGTGTCTGAGCGAGAGTGCCCTCTGGCTTTCAGATGGAGCACAGAGCTGTGCTGCACTGACAAGCTGTGCATAAAATAATCGCAGCGCTTGCGGTTACATTTCAATTAATCGAGTGTATTTTTTATGTTTTTTTTTGGTTTGTTTCTTTGTCCAGACAGTGAAAGTAAATGGTATCCAATTTAGTTTGGAAGCCCATAAATATCCTCTCCAAGTTGAAATTTTCAGAACCTTGTTCCCAATACTTCCAAGCCAGTTTTTCTGGACTCACAGGAAATAGTTGAAAAGCAAGATGCTCAGTCAACTGGTGTTGATTAATCCCTGTGAAAACAGCATAACTGAGCCCTTCATAGGCGCTTATTCGTATAATCATTTTACATTTAATTCAAATTTGGTCTGATCAGCATCAACCATGCACAATAGCTAAATAATTAAGGGCATCCTAACAGAAATGTAACCTCACCAAGTAATATCACCAACAACGTCATAAAGAAGCATGGAAGAGGTGCATCCAAATGATTCCTATAGTCTTGTATTGAAGGGTTAGTTCATCCAAAAATTAAAATTATGTCATTAATTACTCACCCTCATGTCGTTCCAAACCCGTAAGACCTTCGTTCATCTTCGGAACACAAATAAAGATATTTTTTATGAAATCCTAGAGCTTTCTGACCCCTACTTAGACAGCAACGTCATTGCAACTTTCAAGGCCCAGAAACGTAGTAAAGACATTATTAAAATAGTCCATGTGACAACAGTGGTTCAACCTTATTGTTTTGAAGCGACGAGAATACTTTTTTTGAACAAAAAACAACTTTTCAACAACCCGGAAGGCCTGTACTGTGGTTACTATTATGGGATGATGTATCCTCTACAAGCTGTCAGAACTTGGTTAACCTCATACTTAATCTGCCAATCATGCATTCATTCTCTCCTTCAAAAGAATTCTTCCACACGGATTGTACACATGGACACTTGGGGCATGTTTTGACGTGGGGGAGGGGTTATTTTGTTTATCTGAGTTCTTTTTAAAAACGGGACATGATCAGCGCCGGGGCACAAAGTGACATTAATGTAATGTAAATTAATTAATCGAGTATGAAAGGGGACAGTGTTTCTCCCCACGCAAAAATAGAGGTAGGACCAAATAGACTCTTTTGTTTAGCGGTTGTTTATGTTGTCATTTGGTAATGAGGCATTTTATCATTCATTAAATTTATGAATGTAGAATTAGGCCTCAGTTTATTGTACCACATACCATGTTCTTTTGTTTTTCTAGCATCACTAACAGCAATTCATCATCTGAAACCATAAAGTAGTGAGAGTCAATATTTTTTTCACAGGTTTAGATTAGGTTTGCAACCTATATAGGCCTATAAATGAATATCAGTCACGTGACCTCTTACGTCATCCACTCTTTTTCCAGTTGACTGCCGCCATCTTGAGTACCGAGTACTGTCTATGGTACTGACAAACCTATTATCTCAAGTCTTGTTAGAAAACAAACAAAAAAATAACTATTCTTGAAACATTATTTGAATTCTTTTTTTTAATTATTGTATTGAATAGAATAGCTCTAGCACAACAGGTAGCATAAAGCTACATGACACAATTTAATTGATTAATATTACACTTTTACTTTAAACTCACTTTAAAAGACCATCGAGTATTTGTATCATATTTTTCTTTATCACGGATGTCAGAATGAGGAAGTCATGCAGGACCGCGTCATGCAGAAGAGGCAGGATAATGGTCACATTGAACCATGTGAGATGATTGACAGCTGTACAGCGAATGAGCGCATGCTGAGATCATCAGGAAGAGGAGACAAAGATCTCGCACCATTCGCTGTTTGAGCTCTTCAGATCGCATAATTCATTGGTAAATTAATAGAAATGTTATTCTGTTTGATTTAATATTTTACAAACGTGATAATCATTATTTCTCCAAAAATTCGCACCATTGGACTAATAGCCCTGGCGGATACTGTATATTGCATGTATTTGAACACAAATAAACCGGAGAAGACGTGAATGAATGCTTTGAGTGATGATTTCTATTCAAAATAAGGAATGTTACAGATTTATGTTATGTTACATTTATGTTATATTTATGTTACCCCACCGCACAACATATTGAAAGCATAGCTAGCTAGTTCCTTTGCGACTGACGTATCGATCTTGCCAAATCAGGAACTCAAGATGGCGGCAGACAAGTTTTAGAAGTGAGTGACGTCAGTGAGGAGACGTTGGTGACATCATCTGATATTCATGTATACTGTATCTCAAAAAAGTGAGTACACGCCTCATATTTCAGCAAACATTTTAGTATGTCTTCTCAAGGGACAATACTATAGAAATGAAACGTGGATATATTTTAGAGTAGTCAATGTGCTGCTTGTATATCAGTATATATTTTCTGTCCTCTGAAAAATAACTCAACATACAGCCATTATTGTCAATATAGCTGGCAACAAAAGTGAGTACACCCTAAGTGACAATGTCAAAACTGTGTCCAAAGTGTCAATATTTTGTGTGAGCACCATTGTTATCTAGCACTGCCTTAATTCTCCTGGGCATGGGATTCACCAGTGCCGCACATGTTGTTGCTGGGATCCTCTTCCACTCCTCCATAATGACATCATGGAGCTGCTGGATGTTAGACACATGGTGCTTCTCCACCTTCCGCCTGAGGACGCCCCACAGGTGCTCAATAGGGTTCAGGTCTGGAGAAATACTTGGCCACTCCATCACCTTCAGCTTCCTCAGCAAGCCAGTTGTCATCTTGGCGGTGTGTTTGGGGGTCGTTATCATGCCGTTCGGCCCAGTTTCTGAAGGGAGGGCATCATGTTCTGCTTCAGAATGTCGCAGTACATGTTGGAATCCATGTGTCCCTCAATGAAGTTCAGCTCCCCAGTTCCAGCAGCACTCATGCAGCCCCAGAACATGATGCTACCAACATCCTACTTGACTTTAGGCAAGACACAATTTTCTTGGTACTCCTTACCAGGGCAACGCCACACTTGTTGGACAGCATCTGAGACAAATAAGTTTATCTTAGTCTCATCAGACCACAGGATATGGTTCCAGTAATTCATGCTCTTGGACAGGTTGCTTTCAGCAAACTGTTTGCGGGCTTTCTTGTGAGCCAGCTTTAGAAGAGGCTTCCTTCCATGCAAACCGACTTGTTGCAGTGTATAGTCTGACCACTGACAAGCTGACCATCTGCTTCTGCAACCTCTAAAGCAATGCTGGCAGCACTTATGTGTCTGTTTTTTGAAGCCAGCTTCTGCACCTGACGCACTGGACGAGGACTCAACTTCTTTGATTGACCCTTGCGAGGCCTGTTCCGAGTGGAACCCATCTTGGAAATCCTCTGTATGACCCTGGCCTGTACTGTAACTCAGTTTCAGGGTGTTACCAATCTTCTTATAGCCTAGGCCATCTTTGTGGAGAGCAACAGTTCTAATTCTCAAATCCTTAGAGGGTTATTTGCCATGAGGTGCCATGTTGAACATCCAGTGGTCGGTATGAGAGAATTGTCCTCAAAGTACAAATTGTAACTGCTCTAATACAAGATACACAAATTTGTATGGTCCTGTCAAGCAGAGAAAAACAAGAAAATTGCATTGCATGGTTAAACGACATACAGCTATTATCACATAGGGTGTACCTTTTTTTTTTGCCAGCTGTTTTGACCTTAATGGCTGTATGTTGAGTTATTTTCAGAGGACAGGAAAGATATACTGCTATACAAGCAGCACATTGACTACTCTAAAATATATTCAAGTTTTATTTCTATAGTATTGTCTCTTGAGAAGATATACTAAAATGTTTGCTGAAATGTGAGGGGTGTACTCACTTTTGTGAGATACTGTATTATACTATAAATATAATTCCACATTCTGCCCAATGTTGTATGTACAAATTGAAGGCTTTGAAAACAAATAGAGAATGTATCTATGTGCAAAAAAAGGAAATTGTACTATTCTAAAATATAAAAAAGTGTTTGACCACGCTTTTATTATTGTTTACAAGTCTTCACTGTACACTAAGTGCAACTCTTAGTGCACTAAGGCCACCTGTGACGATACTCCGCTGTCAAGGTAGACTCCCAGGTTTTGTCATCAGAAAATGATTTACAAACCAAATAAGTAAATAGATCTCGCACAGCACAATTTGCATGTGGCCTACTCTACTGAAACACTTCTATATTAGGGCAACTATGGACCAATTTGAGGTCAAAGCATCATATTTCAGTTCATTCATTTCGCTTTATCTGTGTAATTTCCTCTACCGTGTGTACCTACATTTTTGGGCAAACTAGCCTTTTAAAAGCTTTATCTTTTATTTAGTCCTCATTTTATTACAGACCTATATGTCTCTTTTGTCTGTGGAACACAAGCAGTCATGAATGTCAATGTCTAGACGACTCTTTTTCATAGAAGTGAATGGTGACCATTAGCCTGACTTTGTCATACTCATATTCTAGTCAGAATGTGAGTCTGAAACTGCTCCATAGGGCTTTGATTATGAGGCGTGTCTTAACCGAACCAGGAAAAACAACAACTCTGCACTCAATTGGATAGACCTACAACCAATCAGAGCAAGCAAGGAAGGACGGCAAACACATCTTTACGATCGACAAATGCCTTGATTGCAGTTCTCTGTTCGTCTTTTAAAATTAATGCGCTGTCGATTTCTTTGACAACAGACGCGATAGCAGAATCTATACATCTCAATTCTCCAGCTGCAGTCATCCAGTTCAAGTTGTAAACCAGTTCAAACCAAGCGCTCTTTGATGACATGATGATTACGTAACTGCAGATCATCTGTCCATCATCGTTTAAAGCCCGCCCTGGCAATTTGATTGGCCCGACGATTTCTGAATCGATCATAATTACTCCTCAATGGAAAGAGTCCAGACCGAACTTCCCGACCAAAAAATGTTGTGGGCGGGGTTTGGGCTGGCATCCAGGCTAGGTGACCATGGTTGTCAAGGCAATATTTTCAGTGAATAACACACATTTCTGGCTGTCCTATGGCTTCGTACAATTTGGTATATAGCACACAAGACACATATACAACTTTTTGGAGCCCATGGTTGCTATTCACTTTAATTGTATAAAAGAAACAGCATAAAAAGTCTATAAACTTAATTGTTTCTGTTTCATGGATAAAAACGCTATGAGTTTGGAATGACGTAAGGGAGAATTATTGGTGAACTGTGACTTTAAATATGTAAAGTCTGTTAATTCCAGAGTGATTCCCAAACAAGTTTCCTTCAGCTTGTAGCTTCAATAATCGACAGAGATGATGCAAGACTTCATGGAATGAGGTGCATTTGCTTATCACACCTGCCCCAGATTCCTCAAACTTACAGTGTTCCTGAAATGTCAGTGATGTGCAACGTGTGTGTGCTTTTTGAGTATTCTTAAATGGACAGGTTTCTAGGCTTCGTCTATTGACTATGTTCATTTGACAGTTAAAACAGGTTTGTTTTGATCTGTATAGGCAATTGTAGATTGCTCATTTAGCAAATCCAGCAGTTTTAAGATGTTTTTCTTTGCACAAAAGTTTATGGATAGTTTTCAGGCTTTAGATTAATTCCAATTACAAATCACAATCATAAATGACAGACCATTCTTCAATATTTAGATCCTGTTCAGTTTTGTAGAGTTTTGATTTTTATGAAGGCAGATAGACTCGTACTGTACTTTAGCACCAGAGTGACTTTTTTTTGATAAGATTAAAAACCATATTTCAGAGTATTTGTGCAACTTTTGGAAATCCTTTCAGCCTCCAGTCTTCAGTGTCACATGATCCCTCAGAAATCATTCTAATTTGCTGATTTGTTGCTCAAGAAACATTTCTTATTATTACCAATGTTCAAAACAGTTGTGCAGCATAATGTTTTTTGAAATGCGTTCAAAAGAACAGCATTTATTTAAAATGGAAATCTTTTGTAACATTAGAAATGTATTTTGACCAATTTAATTTATCCCAACACGATCTCATAAAAGTGCTTATCTATACCACAAATTTAATTTCTCATACCTTATACGCAAAAATGTTTTTTGCGTGCATAGGCTACGCTCTGCAAACCCCTTGGGTAGGATTAGGGGTGTGGAGTGCGTGCGTATTACAGACCATAAAGTGTCTCATATCCACACGAAAACTGCGTATCATACACACAAGAAATATTTTTTGCGTATAAATGGTACGAGAAATTAAATTTGTGGTATAGATACGCAGTTTCATGAGACCGGGCTGTTTATCCTTGTTGTATTTTTTTTTCTTTGAACAGTAGTGCATCTTTGTCAAGTGCTTGTGCTAATGCTGCTTCATGTTATAAATGCCTCTTGTTTTGAAAAAGTGGCACTGGTTTTGCTAAATAAATGCTACTTGTTTTAAAATGATGTAATGTATGAAATTCATACATTTTAAGAGGTTGACAAAATCATCTTACACTCACAGCATTTACATATTTCTGTCTTATAAATTGCTATAATTTATAAATCCCACTGTCTAGCAATGGCAGGTAGCAAATTGTGACTTGTTGGTTGCTAACATTGGACCTTTTAGAAGACGTCTTGCTTGTTTTCCACTTCATGAAAATTATGCAGAGGGCTCCATTAAAAAGTTTCAAATGAGTCTGTGCTATCAGCTCTTGTTGTTATCATCAAGCTTCTTGCGTCTCTTGAGCCTTATTTTGTGCTGTATCTGTGAAGACTGAAACATTAAAAGACTGTGTGATGTAACAGACGGCAAAGCCAGACAAGACCCCTGCTGTTCGATCGAAATCTATTGTTTCCACTGTGTCTTGGTGAATCTCATTCTTTGCTCTTAGTTTTTCTTTTTATTTCTACCTGAGGCACAACACAGCAGTCTGATTTCAGTACGTCCTGTCATTTCACTCAGCTTGGTTAAAGTACGTCCCCATTGTGTCAGATCACATCAGTTGAGCCCAGTATATGCTGTGAATTTATTTATATATATTTTTTTAGTACTTTTATTATTTCAGGTTTTATTCCGATTTTTTTTTGTCTGATTGATAGATCGTAGATCATAGATTGAAAGATCAATCGATCTTTTTTATAGATAATTTGGCATTTGAACAAGCTGCAGGGGTCACCTGTAGAAGTTTAGCCTTTGCTGGTTATCAAATCTTTGTTTAAAGTAGGCGTGACCACAAGTACACTGTTCAAGAAGAGCAAAAATCATCCAATCACCTCCTTTCCCCACATTCGATGTTAACATTCAATTCATTGTACATACTCGCTTATTAACTAACTCCATATGAAACCGTCATATGAGTAATATCAGAAACCGCACGCTCAAAGTCGGCACTCGATCCATTCATGTCTTTAAATCATTCTGTACTATTGCTCACTCCGCCTCTAACTAGGATTGAAATCGCTGTTGTCAGCTGGGAAGGCTCTGGTAAGGAGCGACTTCCATGGAAAAGACTGCAAAGTTCAGCCTTTTAGTTAAGAGGTGTACCCGGACTGAGGTGTCCTTCCATATTACTTTATGCAATTCATAGTTTTTACATGACATCACACACTTACAGTATAGGAACACCCACCTGGAGGGCAAAACAAGGCTTTCTTCCATTGCCCACCATTCATTTTGACCAACTTTGTACTAATTTGGTAAGTCTGTTATATTAAAAGACCAAATTCAACATATTATTGATGATGCATTCTATGTACAATCAAGCAGATGAGCCCAGAATATAAACACAACGTGCAGTTTAAGTGTTTTTTCCACAGAGAACCATCATAAATAAAACGCTTAACCATTAAGTGCACTGCATTCATATTCTGGGCTCACCTGCACTCCTGTATGCATCATCAATAAGGTGTACACTGAATTTGATCTTTTAATATCACCGGTTTATTACATTTAAGGCACTTAAAGTTTTTTTTTGTTTTTTTTTTATTTAAATATCCCTTTGCTTTTGGTGATTGAAATACTGCAAAAGGTGTTGTATATGGATTAAACTTGCACAAAACTTGCATGTTGGTAACTTATTATGTTTTGCCCTCCTGGATTCCACACATGACTGAAAATTATGAATCAAGGGCAGCTTCTATTTGTGTAACATTTGTCAAACTATTTTATATTTTCCTTTTATTTTTGGGGTATCTTACGTTTAAAAATGCTACAAAATTCAATTGACATTCGCACAATCGTACCAGCGAATAGCCATACCAAAAGTTATTAATTTTGACACGACTAATCATTTAAGCTGTTACATTTAATAGATTCATAATATATTTGTACCATATTTTTTTTATTTGCATCAGGTAATATTATATATTATATTTATTTATCCATGGTTATTTAAAACCCTCACTTAAAGTTAATATTTAAAAAGCACTGGTAAATTTAATCTTTATCAGATCTTTAAATGAACATCCATTTTTCATAATTTACATTTGTGATAAAATATTTCATGTTGTTGGTAACCAAAATTTTGGTCACCATTGAATGGACAAACAAATAAAAACGTTCTTATGTTCCATAGAAGAAAGTAAATCATAGAAGCTTGGGACGACACAAGAAAGAGTTTTCATTTTTGGGTGAACTATCCTTTATATTATTCATCTTGGTTCCAGCTTTAACACTGAGGACTTTACAGCAGTGTTTGACTAGTTTGCTGCTTAATTTGAGAGCATGATTTATTAGTTAGCAATCTGTTAAGGCTGATCATGCAGAGTTGTGGATTTAGCAAATGAATGTGCTTCTAATAAACTTGTGGCTCTTTAAGCGGCTTATACCCACTGAGTTTATTTTGTGGATTTTTTTGAAGGTCGAAAGCAGTGTTCTTTACACACACAAATGCACACAGATCGCCAGCGGAAGCTGACTTCTAACTGCCTTCAGGATTGATAACAGCTCACTCATTACAGTCCAATCGATGACACTGACACTGCAAATAGGGATGTTAACCCCAGTATTGGAATGTACAGTTTGAAATGTCAGTTTATGAATTCCCAGGATAAATTGTTAACCCCAGGTAAATTATGAGCAGTGCGGAACGTGAAACAAGATAACAACCCAAGGTTACAAGTGTGAAAAGCCATATACTGTCTCATTTTTCAGGGTAGAAAACCTCAAACACATACGCTTTCCATTTGAGTAATCTTCCACTATTTTATTTGAAGGATATGGCAAATTCTACAAACACAGTCTACGTACATCCCACTGCGGTTCAATTTATCTCTCAACTCTCTGCTTGTACTGCTGATCCTCAATTATATACAGATTTTGCTGATAAAAGCACTGGAGCTCTTCTGTATTCAGCTTTTTTCTTTATTATGAGAAGATGAATGACCGCTTGGGTCATTGTCCTCATGGATAAATGAAACCATGATTGTGGTGTATGTTTAGATTATGTTTAATATGTCTTGTTTGGTCCTGTAATTGGCTTTGTTTTATTAAAACATGTTTTTTTTTTTTTTATCTGTTTTTCAGTACACCCGGGTTTGGATCCCTGACCCAGATGAGGTCTGGAGGCCGGCTGAAATCGTCAAGGATTATAAGGAGGGTGACTCAGTGCTTCACCTCAAATTAGAAGATGAATCGGTGAGCATACACCCTCCCCTTCTTTCACCTAATCATATATTTATACTGTAATGTGATTTTTATTAGAGTCTTATGGTTCACACTGCAGATAAATCAGATTTGCGTTCCAAACCCTTCTTTATTCTTAACTTCTTTATTGATCATAGTGGGGTAACATATACATATACAACACACACACACACACACACACACACGTTAAAGGAATTTGACAATTTGAACTGTTCATAACATATACTGTAACAAATAGAAAATGTTCATATAACAAATAGAAAAATACACCCATAGTTTATGAAATTGGTGTAAAAAAAAAATCTGATTTATGCTGCCTATCTGGACAAACAGTTTCATTCAGTTAAATGTGGATTTATTAGTGATTTTAAGCAGACTGAGCCATGCTGGGTTTAAAATCTCAGTTGTAACACAGCAGTTGTGAACTAAACCAGATCTTAACTAGATCTTAATGTTTCCTGCATTAGTTTGAGTTTCAGAGCACTGAGGAAAGTGTGTCGTATGAATCATTGATCATGTTTTGATGTGTAAGAAGTGCAGGCCCTTAGAGGGAAGGTTGTACGCCATATTCCCGTGTGTAATATCAAAAAAACAATGTTGGGGAAACCTGAATAAACCAGTAGATGAAATAAAGATCAGCATGACTTATTGAAGCTCTTGTGCCTGTAATGCATTATTTATAAAACACTCTCAGTCTGCCAAAATATTTTTTTTAACTATTGAAACCTTCGAAGTTGTTTCACATTGTGGTTTGAATCCAATCATTTTCCAATCTACTGTTTCTGCTTAATGGCATTGTTGTCTCTATTCCTAGACGTTAGAATATTCAATTGGTCCCAAAGACAATCCTCTTCCATTTCTTCGGAATCCTGATATTCTGGTAGGAGAGAATGACCTCACTGCTCTTAGCTACCTCCACGAGCCTGCTGTGCTCCACAACCTCAAGGTCCGCTTCATCGAGTCCAATCACATTTACACTTACTGTGGTAAGTCGTGTTTGTATGTGTTTTGAAGATAATGTTTCTGATTGAATGTAGTGATGAGAATATAGATAGATATAATGTTGTGAATAGGTTAAACATTTATTGAAATTAATAAAATGATACATTGCAATGCATCATTTAATCATATAGTTTTGATATTTTTTTTAAATAAAAAAAATGTCTAGCGTTTTTATAAATGTCATAAGCCATCCTTGTCTCTATATATTTATTTCCCTCATTTTTAAATTATTAAGATAATTATATTATTAAAGGGGTCCTATTATGCCCTTTTACGAAATCTTGATTTTGTTTATGGGGTGTACTAGAATAGGCTTTCATGCTTGACTGTTCAAAAAATATTATTTTTCACATATTTTACAATATTACAGCTCCTCTTTCCCCAGTCTGGTTCGAACACGCCGTTTAGTTCCTGTTTCGATGAAGCTCCTCCTGAAATACGTAATGTGCTGTGATTGGTTAGCTGGCCCAATGTGTTGTGATTGGTACCACTTACGGCATGTCACTCCGCTTACCATAACCACGAGTCTCATCTGCTCAGGTGTAAATATTACGGATGCCGTCAATTTCAAACCAATTCAAGCCTGATTCAGACTTAAGAATGTTAACAAGAGGTTTGTGCAGAACGGATTTCATGCACAGACTTTGCAAGCACAGATTTCACAGAACATTTAAGAGTGTTTGTTTTTTTGTAATTTACTTATACATTTTAGATACAAAGTTATACACAATTTAACCGTGATACTTGTCGGAAAACTATGGTAATAAAAACAGTAATCGATCACAAAACCATGGTTAATTTTCCCATGGGGCGGTGAACAAAAGTGAGAGCTTACAAAAGCTACAGTAAACACTTTATCAACACTATGTTGGCTAGCAGGAGGCAAAGCTTTGCTCTTTGTTTACATAGTAGCAACAACATAAAACTTATAATTGAAACTGTTGATATAAAACGCAACAAAAAATAAGACATACTTACAATTACAATCCACAAACAACAGATTGTCCTGACAAAGTGGGAACTGCTCTTTTTCAGGAGAAGCTTTTGTGCGTAGCCTGCATTGTCTGGAAGCTGTTCTCAGTGAAATGTGAAGCACACAGATAAACGTTGGGGTTATAATGTTCAGGCACAGTGTTTAAAATAAGTTTGAACCTCTCTCAGTTCGTTAGTCTTAGGAAGGTCAGACAAATGAGTTTTGGGAACAGGGTGGAAAGCGTCTCTGACATAGTGACAACACTTCTCTAATGCAGCTCAGCCAGGCATCCTCCCTTTTTTTTTGCGTATTCCGTGTGCGGGAATTATTTAAATGAGTAACATTGTGACTCCATACAGCCCGAAAAAAATAGTTTTTCGTGGTAGTTCTTGGAAAGGGGATTCAAATCTCCCTTTGGAGTGGACTTTTGAGCTTTGTAACCTTGCAGATCTCTTTTATGCTCAAACAGCAACATTACACACTAACTAAAGTTGAAAATTGAAAAAGCACAACAGGAACCCTTTAAGATAATAACATTTAAGTGACTTCAAATTACATGTTTAAATACTTAACTCCTTCAGTTGTTGTTCTAACCTCCCACAGATTTTGAATGTTGAATGTATGGCGGTACAGAGTTTTACCCCAATTTTGATTGTAGGGAAGCTGTAAATGTTGTAATTAGGTTTCCAAGGTCAACAGGCTTTACTGGAGAGGAACAAAGACTCTGTCCAGTCTACACACGTTTAGTGTTTCTGTTAGGAACTCTGTCCCTATGACAACATACCCATGTTAATAGGTTGTGGAATTTTGAAATTGCGTTTTATTTGTGGGTGTGTGTTTATTTCCACTGAAAAGTTGTTTTGGAGAATTAGACACATTATGCAATGTATGTTTGAACCTCAACACTGAATGACGTGTCCTGTCAGACAATTAAGAGCGTATCTGCTGTTTAATATACACCTATGGTACGACATGTTCATACGGTCTAACAGATATTTGTGGTCTTGTCAAAAGACTGTCCAGGTCTTGTTTGTCTTGTTTTATTGTTGGTTCCTGGTCTGCTGTGACTGAAATGACTGAATGATTCCCATTATCGTCACAACAATGCCCATTGGCTCATAACTACTCTTTTATGTTTTGTCTTTTATCTTCCTTTTCACTTTCACAGACGTGTCTGTTTTGTGTTCTCTCTTTTAGACTGACACATCACACATTAACGTCATTTTGCTTGCTGCGACATCATTCGATTATTGATGTCACATGATATTTATAGTCATGAACAAATATTTAAACATTTATCTGCATTATCATGATTTTGTCTGATTTAAATAATGCAATTCTGTCTATTAACTGTGCTGCACAGTTGTAGGTGTAAACCTGGTGTTAATCTTTCCTCAGGGATTGTTCTGGTGGCCATCAACCCATACGAGCAACTGCAGATCTATGGAGAAGAAGTCATCAATGCGTACAGCGGCCAGAATATGGGGGACATGGACCCTCATATATTTGCTGTAGCAGAGGAAGCGTACAAACAGATGGCCAGGTTTGTGCTTGTTTTTCAGTCTTATAAGATGACAAGCTAATTAAGTTTATTTGTTCACCGGTGCTAGTGGTCTCAGTCGGTTTGCTAAATTTTATTGTGAGAAATTTAACCCCACCCCCTCTCTCCAAAAACCCACCCTCATAAAACATCAACAAACTCAAAAACACATTGTTTCTGATTGACTAATTTTATAGAAATAAATGTTTTTAATAATTTCACTTTAATATACAACATGGTTGAAATGTTTGGGGCCAGTTAATGTTTTTTTTTTTTTTTTTTTTCTTTTATTCAGCAAGGTCACATTAAATTGATCAAAGCTATAGTAAAGACATTTATAATCTTACAAAAAGTTTTTCTTTCAAATAAATGCTGTTCTTTTTAACTTTCTATTCATCGAAGAATCCTGAAAAAGTATCTTGGGTTCTGCAATAAGATTAGGCAATATTGAACTGTTTTCAACATTGAAAAGAATAGAAAATGTTTCTTGAGCACCAAATCAGCATATTAGAATGATTTCTGTAGGATCATGTGACACTGAAGACTGGAGTAATGATGCTGACAATTCAGCTTTGCCATCACTGTAAATAATAATAAATTACAATTTGAAGTGTATTGAAATAGAAAAGCAATTATTTTAAATTGTAATAATATTTCAACTGTATTTTCATCAAATAAATACAGTCTTGGTGAGACTTTTTTTTAAAAACATAAAAAAATCATACAGATTCCAAACTTTAGAACTCTAGTGTGCTATTACATTCAAAATAGTATTATAAATATGATAATACTGCACCTGCTATTTTAGTAGGTATTATTTTATTTGTAATACTTCTCTTTTCTTTTTCAGTGGCTAAAAAATAAACTCTTTTTTTAGTAAAAGCCACCCTGGATTACCGTCATCTCATTTTATTATTTTTATGGGACTATCGGTGATTATTAATCATTTCTCAAGAAGAGTTTAATAAGTTATTTGCATCAAATAAATGATTAAGCTGTTGGTTCAGTTCTGTTATGTAATAAAGAGCACAGGTTTCAGAGCAGTGATTTTCACTGGCCGTAAACAGGAAATGACAGCATGCGCTTTGAAAGCTGTGAGTTATCTGAAAGTTCCACTCGATTTAATAATGGATAGCGTGGGCAGATAATCACAGTGCACGCAGCATCATTCTTCGAACCTTTGTATTTACATGGGGTTTTTTTGTAGCTTGAAACAAAAGACAAAACCATTTGCACATCAGGTTTAAGCTTGTGCTAAACATCCCACGCCGAGACATCGTGACTTCTTAATGACTGGTGTAATGCTGAGGTCCCAAAATAAGCTCAGCCGAAGGAGGAAATCCAGGTCTAGTCCATATAGGCTGTTAAAGTCCGACCAGCGGCAACTGGTGTGATTTTGATTGCAGATGTCAGAGTATTGGAGAATGTTAACTGCAGTCATGAAAAAATATCTGCAGCTGACAAAATGTGACTGTAAATCATACACTTTCCTTTGTTAAAAATATAATAAAATCTCAAGCCAACATCCTCTTGGTTTAGTCATTGTGTACAAAGGTCACCCAGAGGTTTCTGCACACCCTTATTTTTTTTTATTTTTATTTTTTTTTGCTTGCTGTGCACTGTAAAATGTCCCTGATCCTTGCAGTTTAATATATACATTTACTCAAAACATATATTTTACATTTATGTATTATGTTTTGTAATTTAATTTATTAAATATCAAAATATGATGTGCATATGATATATGTATATGATAACAAATTCAGATACACAATTCTAAATCAACATTTCATTAATTATTACAAAAAATTGTCACACTGCAAAAATAAATGTGATATATATTATTCTGACCCTCTCATATTTCATATAATCTATCTCATATAATCACAATTTTCCAAGGCCTGTTGTACTTTTGATTTTGTTTTAATAGACCTCCCTTTTCTGTAAGCATCATTTGATTAGTTGAATGCACTTTTTTTTATCATGTATGTCATCTCAGGTATTCATATAGACACTGATTCTGAATGTAAATCTGAACTTTTTCCTGCAGAGATGAGAAGAACCAGTCGATAATCGTGAGTGGCGAGTCTGGAGCCGGTAAAACAGTTTCAGCAAAGTATGCCATGCGCTTTTTTGCCACAGTGGGAGGTTCAGCCAATGACACCAGCATTGAAGAGAAAGTACTGGCCTCCAGCCCCATCATGGAGGTATGTCTTGACACTCCTGTATTTCAATCATTCTTGAGAGAAAAATGACCCAGGTCACCACATAATGTCAATGAGTTAAGAACCACTTAATTCAGACACATTACCAAAATAATCAGTGTTCAATTTAATAAACTTGTGCCACCAAGTACTTCCAAAGTGTGCAGCGGCTGTGAAGGTGCCCTCGCTTCTCTCATTGCGACACTGGCACACTTAAGCTGCGAAATGAAACCCAAGAATCGGCAGGCCTGTTTGAACAGATAAGAGCAGAGCTGGTTTTTGTGCCCTTCAGGAAGATAATCTGTATGCCAATGAGAGTGGCCAAATCTCACAGTCAATTTAGAGATATCATTACAGGGGAAAAGAGCACTGGTGATGGAAGGGTATCTTAGAATGCAAACCTAGAGATACTAATACTAAGGTGACTCATAACATCCCGGCTCAGACAAACAAATAATCTGAAATCACAGTTATAATTACTCATTCTAAATGATGCTGCAAACAGGATTTTAGGTGTACTCCTCCTCAAACATGTTACACCCTCTGTTAAGAAACTCTGAACTTATGGATCAGTCATTTGATAACCTCCTGTTTCAGCTTATACCAACCAAAATGTGAGTCAACCATAATTAACACTCTTTTTTTTTTTTTCTTTCCTCTTCTGTGCAGGCCATTGGAAATGCAAAAACCACCCGCAATGACAACAGCAGCCGCTTTGGGAAATACATTGAGATTGGCTTTGATAGGAGATATCACATCATCGGTGCCAACATGCGAACGTATCTGCTTGAGAAGTCCAGAGTAGTATTTCAGGTGCGTCTCACGTAGGAAGGAGGCTTTAAGATTTAATCGTAGCCCCTTGTGCTTTTCCATGTGCTGAACGTCAATGTTTTTGCAGGCTGAGGAAGAGAGGAACTACCACATTTTCTACCAGCTCTGTGCTTCATCATCTCTGCCTGAGTTTAAAGATCTTGCCTTGTGTAAGTGACCCAGTGAACACGATGGTTTGGTTACCTCCCGTATGATGGTATATACAGTTTGATGGCAAAAATGTCACAAATATGTGTTAAAAATGTGGTCCTCGTGGCACGAGATGATATTTTTTCTGTTACAAAACGCACTATACCATTGCTATAAAATGAAATTACCTCCTACCAAAAAAATAGATTTTAGGCATTTTTTGATCCCAAAGCCAACTGCTACCACTGACAGTTTAAGTTTTGCTCATTCAAATTGTCCATTCACCCTCATGTTTTAGCCAGCGCAGAAGACTTTACCTTCACGTCTCTCGGTGAGAACATTTTCATCGAGGGTGTGAATGATGCTGAGGACCTTGTGAAGACAAGAGAAGCTCTTGGAATGCTTGGTGAGGACTACAGCAATAAAAATGACTATAACCAAGGAGTTGCAACATCATACCAAATCCATACTGAGCGTCGATCGTAAATATTTATCATGGTGGCATTGTGTGTTGTGCAGGTGTGAAAGAGATCCATCAAATGAGCATCTTTAAGGTAATCGCCTCCATCTTGCACCTGGGAAACGTGGAAATTGTGGCAGAGAGAGATGGAGAATCCTGCCACATCACCGTAAGTAAACGATAAACAGTGTGTCTTGCTGCATGTTATTTGTTTTAGCATAAAAGCATTAAACAGATGACTATTCTTCACTTGCCTTAGCAATCACAATCTCTTTTTTCTCCTGCAGAAAGACAACACTTATCTGCATAATTTCTGTCAGCTGCTCGGTATAGAACAGGAGCAGATGGAGCACTGGCTGTGCCGCAGGAAGCTGGTGACCACTGCCGAGACCTACGTGAAGAACATGCCGCACGCTCAGGCGGTCAACGCCCGAGATGCCCTGGCCAAACACATTTATGCCCGTCTCTTTGACTGGATTGTGGAGCACGTCAATAAGGCCTTGCATACATCCACTAAACAGCACTCCTTCATCGGGGTGCTGGATATCTACGGGTAATGGTTGTGATTATGAGAAGCCATACTTGTAAAGATTTGGAAACTTAGCTCCCTGGGTTCTTTATATATAGTACGGTTGGGTAATATGTCTCTTTGGGCCACTGCAAACTGTCATGTTTTGACCTTCCCTTAGCAGAAACCTCATTGAGTTTTTAGAGTCAGCATTTACTTATAAGCCTTTTTGGCCATGGGACTAATTGCTTCCTCAAATAAGGGAACTTATTGATCAGCACTAGAGTAAATAAGCAGAGAAGTGCCAAGCTATAGGATGCAGAGAGAAGTGCAGAAGGTGTTTAATGTGTTTTCAGTCAGTGTTAACATGTCTTCATCTCTCAACAGATTTGAAACATTCGAGATCAACAGCTTTGAGCAGTTCTGTATTAACTATGCCAATGAGAAACTACAGCAACAGTTCAACTCGGTCAGTAATAGAGGATATCTAGATAACTTCTTAAAAAAAAAAAAAATGTTTAAAGCCATTGGAGTCACTTCTGCGATGCTATAGATATTTAGATGTATACTATGTTGTATAGTCTCATAATATGTTGGATAAATATAATTATAATAAAATATATTCTCTATTTTTTATAGGTTAAAAAAATCATATTAGTTTTATTTTAATAATACATGTTTTATATTATATTATTTTAAATTATATATTATTTGTTAAATAATAATAATAATAATAATAATACAAATATTTTTGAAATATTAAACAATAAATTAAAGAGTTTTCACAACACATTGCTGACTAAAGCATATTAGTTTTAATCCGTAGCTACTATGTATTTTTTAGAAATCTAACTTATAATTTAATATATTAGACAACATTTTTAACAAAAGCCAGTTCCTTAATGAGGTCATCTTCCACGAAGTGACATAATTTTAGAATTGCATTTCAAATTATATAGTTTATACAGTATATGAAATATTTCATTCAATAACAACAAGTTCAAAAATGTAATGCATAACAGGAATGATCTATGTGTTTGTGATCCATGCTGTATTTAGTTGCAGGTTTCATGTGTTTGATGCATTTACCTAATACATGTACATAATCTGTCACTCAGCATGTGTTTAAACTGGAGCAAGAAGAGTATATGAAGGAGCAGATCCCCTGGACACTTATTGATTTCTATGATAACCAGCCGTGCATTGACCTCATTGAAGCCAAGCTTGGTATCCTGGACCTTCTTGATGAGGAGTGTAAGGTGAGCCCGAGCAGAGGAAAAAGGGTGATAAAAAGATTTTGAGAGGCATATTGCCTAAACAACTGGAGATCCGAAGTGTTGTGTGTGTGGAAAAACTAACCTATAGACACCAGACAAGACAGAATATAACGGGAAAGCGTAGACCTCTTCCGACAGGCTTTTGAGGGCAGGAACGGGACAAAACGTGAACGTTTCGAGCGGGATAACATATCTTGGCGGAAGCGGGCGGGAGTGTTAGATAATCTTGCGGGAGTGGAAAACTCCATCCCACGCAGACCTCTAGAACAGAGCCTCTCATTTAGTTTTAAACACCCCAGCTCTTTGAAGTTGTTGAGTAGGAACCGGAGCAGCTTCAAAAGGGTGAACGTGCTATTTCTGCTACAGGTAACCCAAATGATGTTTTCAGTTCAAAGTATTTTTCTTTTCTGCATCTGACAGGTTCCTAAAGGAACAGATCAAAACTGGGCGCAGAAGCTGTACAGCAAGCATTCAAGCAGTGAGCATTTTGAAAAACCTAGGATGTCCAACAGGTCTTTCATTGTGGTCCACTTTGCAGATAAGGTGGGTTCAGCTTATATTATTGAGTTAAGTGCTATAATGACATCACCAATCCAATCATTTACAACTTGACACTCTTAGAAATAAACCAGGCTATATCATGCTATAAAACCCAATTGATTATAACCCTTTAACAGGACATTTCTCATTTTAAAGACGAGGTTTATGCCTAGTCCCAGATTAAATGCATGTTCGAGGTGTTTTAACTGAAAGCAATTTACACTGACATATCTTAAAATGCCATTGTTTGGTTTTAAGATGCACACCAGTAATGTTTTTGTCTAAGGCACGTTTAAAAAACCTTCTTAAATGTCCTAATTGAACTAAGGCCTAATCCTGGCTGAATCTAAGCCCTGTCTGTGAAACCAGGCCTATGATTGCCTAGATGACTGATCTGAAATTGAACTTGAGTGACATGCATACTTTTTGTGGAAATTATAAATTTGTGTGTTGCACAGCTGCGTTTTTAGGGCAAATCTGCTCACTGAAACCCAACTTGTGAGGAACTTTGTTACACAACACAAATGATTGTGTTAATAATGCATGATGAATCCAACAAAAATGCCTGATTATTCTCCATGCCAGTTGTGGGTCACAAAAATTAGGTTATTAGTTATTTTTAGTGTGGTACTTAAACTTGTGACATTATATCATCCCTGGCAGGTTGAATATCAGTGTGACGGCTTTCTGGAGAAGAACAGAGACACTGTTTATGAGGAGCAGATAAACATCCTCAAGGCCAGTAAGGTGAGCAATGGGTATTTTTGGTAAGATTAAAAAATTATGTTTTAAAATTGCAAAAGAATAGAAAAAGGAAATAATAATAATACATCTTTTTTCCAACTCATATAGTTAATTAATAATAACAAGAATATTAACTATTATATTAAATATAATTCAATTTCGTGTACTAAATATAATGAATATGAATATAATTAACAGTTTTTTATCATAAAATCAAACATTTTGGATTTGACAATTTGTTATTATTAATTCAAGGCAATACCCGTAGTATATTTAGCTCAGTTATGATATTCTTTCCTTCTGTTTATACTTCATTCTTCCTCAAGTTTGCATGATTGAAATCACACTTTAGCTTGTGTTTTAGCAGTTAATTGGCTTAAAGTTTTCTGGCAAACAGAGGCCTGACCTTGTCTACACCTAGCACTGTATATCACTCGAACAGCCAGATCCATCTTATCTGAGATTTAATAGGATATCCATTGTCTTTGTCGATAATGATCTCTCTCTCTCTTTCGTATTGTTTTGTCCTGAGGTTTCTTGGCAACAGTATTTGCTGGAATCTGAGTTAAGTTAATTTACAGACACCAGCACATCAGCAACTACAAGTTAAAGATCTTCCCTGCAGGACAGTGTTGAAATACTGTTGTGATAATAGTGAAGGCTTAGCTTATGCATATTAATTAGGTTGTACACAAATAATTAAACATGATATTTTACTGTTTTAATAAATAGTCTATGTGATGTCTATAACTTCTTTCTTATATCTACCACTGATCACTTAAAAAGCCAAGTATGAACCGCTGATCTAGTGGTAACGTTTTCGTTTTGAATGTGAGGATTTTTTTCGAATTAAATTAAATAATAAAGTGCCTTTTTATTTTACTTGACTGGTGTCAAAATGTAATACTTGTTAAAATGTTAAGGATATATTTCACTGGTGACCGAGGTCCTTATTAAAAATAAACAGTATTTTTGTCTGTCTTGCTGATTTAAAACAGCCAGTGAAATCCATTTCAGTGTAAAATTGTGAAAGGCCATGGTGTAGACTAGAGCCTTTCAAAGTCAGGATATGGAGACAAATTTTTTCTTTAACTTATAACAAATGATTAAATGTTATTTCCCATTACTTTATACAGCCCTGTTCAAAAGGGGCCTACTTATATAAGTAATCGGGATGCAACTCGGGAGACCATTGCCACGCACACCTTTAATTTGTATTTGCTTTCTGGTTTAACATCTCTGTTTATCATTGTCATCTACAGTGTCAGACTTATAGTGACGGCAGTTTAATAATATGATCTCTATTCTGTCTTAGAGTGCTGATACTTGGCAGGATCATGGTATTAGCGATGCATTGAAACGCACTGTGTACCTGCCTTGCGGTGGATGCTCAGGGAGTGGATTTTAAAGGGCTTCTAAAAGTGCTTTGAAGTGCTGCTGGAGTTGAATACAAATGTACTAGTCTAGCTAGAATAAAAAAAGGGGTTCTTATGCCTCTTATGTAAGATGTGATGCATCTGTAATGTCACTGAAAATTCATTTTACAGTTTAAGCAGTCAAGATTTCTTCATGTGATACTTATATAATCAAATATAACCATTTTTATTAATATTCTTGTCTTTTTTTCTTGTCTCTACAAAAATATATTTTCTTTGTTTACCTAAAATTGTTTTGTTTTGTTTTGTGCAGTTCCAGCTGGTTGCAGATCTCTTCCATGATGGTAAAGATGTTCCCCCTCCCTCAGCCGCCAGCAAGACCTCCAGGATCAACGTCCGGGCCGCCAAACCTGCTCTAAAAGGCCACAATCGTGAGCACAGGAAAAGCGTGGGCACCCAGGTGAGGCTTGGTGTCAAAGGCCAGTTTTTGATGGTGAATCCACTGAAGCTGTGTTTATTATGAAGATGAGGAAATTCACATAATGACGACATGAAAAAATTCTCTCCTTCACAGTTCAGGAACTCTCTACATCTTCTGATGGAAACGCTGAACGCTACCACCCCTCATTATGTGCGCTGCATTAAACCCAATGATTATAAGGAATCCTTTGTGTAAGTTTGGTCTCTTTGCCTCAGTTTTATTCTTCTTTTAGAACGTATCTAGTTTATCTTGGCTATAAATAGCGAGGTATAGCAAATTAATTTGAGCTGCCAGAGAACATTCGAGTCATGCTGGGAGTGAAGTTTTAAAGCTCTTCTGAGAAATGAGCCTATCAGGTTATATAAAATATAATTAGACCTAGTTTTCTCAGATCAAAATCAGTAGAAGTGCTTCCCATTTGCTAAATTCTTGCTGATTTAACACTTCTGTTAGTTATTTTTCCTTGAAGTGTCTGCATGAATGAAAACCTGACAACATTGACCTGTCTATTCCAAATACTATGATAAAAATGAATATTTCGCCGAAATTTAGATCTTGTAAAATAAGATAATATGATAATAAACATAATAAAATGTATTTGATTATGATAGATTGTAGATGTATATAGTAAATGTATTTATTTACTTATTTTTCTTGGAAAATTCACAAATCTGAAAAAAAAGGGTAGTCTTGTTTGGCTCTGTTTGTGCCCTCTGCGAATTCCTGAGCACAAAGGATGCCCTTCAAGGATGCTAAATTGAGAGGGTTTTGTCAGTCACATGCTCTCAAGGTTGTGAACACACAGTCACAGCGTTGTGAGTCAGACTGCCTTCTGTCCCAGAGTGGACTGCAGCCTCCCAATGCCTCTCTCACGGGAGATGTGCTCTATGCTCAAGAGAAAGATCCGGTAGGTCTAGATAACCTCCCAAATCTCCTGTGGTGTGACAAGTACCCAGAAAAAATGTCTAGATCATCTTGTGTTGGTTTTTGTAAAGATCCCTCACTTCTTTGGCTGATTTCTTGCTTTCTCTAGATTTGATTCTAGAAGAGCTGTTCAGCAACTGCGAGCATGTGGAGTTCTCGAGACCATCCGCATCAGTGCCGCTGGCTATCCATCCAGGTAACAGTGTCTTCGGCTTCCTTTTCTCCATCAGTCTGTCCTCTATTTATGAACCTCATGTTCTCCTTAAAATAGTTGAAGATGAAGTTCCATAATCATTCTGAAGCGGATGGAAATTAGTTTATTTAGTGTAATTTCTTCATCACATCTGATGTCGTTTTCTTAGGTGGACCTATCCAGATTTCTTCAGCAGATATCGGGTGCTCATGACAAAAAAGGACCTGACCATTGGGGATAAGAAGCAGGTCTGTAAGAACCTGCTGGAGACATTGGTCAAGGTAAGATTAACGTTGCTAGAAGCTCAAATGTAATTTGTATGCATAATGTTCGCTCTCATTCTGGTATTGTGGTAATACCATGTTTGTCTGGACAATTACCACCGTTTTTTTTTTAAAGCTCATTGATACCATTGTATTGGCTTCTAATACCATCCCTATATCATGGTATTGTCTTATTAGTGCTTAAAAAAGCAGATAAGGTCAGACCATATTCCAGTAGCTTTATTTTACAGTTCTGTTCCGCATGTACATACTATGTTCTTATTATAGTGATTGCAATAACTGTGTAACAACTAGGTACTAACCCAGAACCTGCCCTTAAACCTACTGTAACCTTAACCAATGTAGTTGCCTTATAATACCCTGTACTTTCTTAGGTAAGTACACGTAAGTGCAATAATTTAAACTTTAAAATAAAGTGCAACCTATATTCCTGTATTAAGAATTAAAATATTTCATAAATACATTCTTACAAAAGTTTGGGGTCTGAAAGATTTTTTTAATGAAAAAAAAAAAACTTTTATTCAGCAACGACACATTAAATTGATCAAAATTGACTGTAAAATTTTGTAATGTTACAAAACATTTCAATTTCAAATAAATTATGTTCTTTTGAACTTTCTAGTAATCAAAGAATTCTGGAAAAACTGTTTTCAACAACAATAAGAAATGTTTCTTGAGCACCAAATCAGTATTTGAATAATTTCTGCAGGATCATGTGATACTAAAGACTGGAGTAATGATGCTGAATTTTCAGCTTTGCCATGACAAGAATAAATTACATTTTAAAGTATATTGAAACAGAAAGGTTATTTTAAGTTGTAATAATATTTCACAATATAACTATTTTTATTAAAAAAAATAAATGCAGCCACTGTGAGCAGGCTTTCAAAAACATGGAAAAAAAAAACCACCAACCCCGAAATTTTGAAGTGTCATGTATTTGTTATATCAATGAATGCAGATTTTGCACAAATTGAGTTTTGTTAACATCTTGATATTTTAACACCTACTGCTTCTGCTTGTACAAAATAGCATCTACAACATGACAAATATTTTATTACTGTTTATTCAAGTATATCATTAATAAACCTTAATTGTGACTCTTTATCTAATTTCTTCTTCAGGATCCAGATAAGTTCCAATTTGGAAAGACAAAGATTTTCTTCAGGGCAGGGCAGGTGGCCTATCTGGAGAAGCTCCGAGCCGATAAGTTCCGCTATGCCTGCATTAAGATCCAGAAGACCGTGCGAGGATGGCTGCAGAGAATTCAGTACCGCAAGATCCGCAAATCTGCCATCACTCTCCAGAGATACGGCCGGGGTTACTTGGCACGCAGGTGAGTGTTTAAGTAAACGGCTCTTAGCTTGAACTTTACTGGCACATTTTTCGCTTTCCTAACAACTTGTGTTCTTTCACTGTCTCTCAGACATGCAGAGATGCTTCGCCTGACCCGAGCAACAATTATTTGTCAGAAGCAGTACCGGATGGTACACGTTAGACGGGACTATCTGAGGATCCGTCGGGCTGTGATCACCATTCAAGCGTTCGCCCGGGGCATGTTCATACGCAGGTTATATCAGGAGGTACTGCACTGCACTTTATCTTGTGTTTCACTTTCTCCATGTTGTTTCTTTAAAGCACAGTTTTAAGTTGCATTTTCTGTCTTTTACAGTTCCTGCTTCATCACAAAGCCATTATCATACAGAAGTCCGTCCGTGGTTGGCTTGTGAGGAAGAAGTATCACCATGCCCGATATGCTGCCATTGTCATCCAGTGTTTTTACCGTCGCGTACGTGCCATTCGTCAGCTCAAACAGCTCAAGATAGAGGCCCGTTCGGCCGAACACTTTAAAAACCTCAATGTCGGAATGGAGAACAAGATAGTGCAGCTTCAGAAGAAGATGGATAACCAGGTACAGGAAGATAATAGGATGCACACATGATTACTGTCACCAAAACAAACTGCCATTATGTTAAGCAGCTATCTCCTTTTCTTTACAGTTGCAAGATTATAAAAATCAGAAAGAGCAGCTGGCTGTTGCTAACACTGCTCTGGGATCAGAGGTCAATAAGCTCCAGAAGGAGCTGGAGACCCTTCGCAGTCGGCAGACTGCTGGTACTCCGGTGGCATCACTGCAGGAAGAGCTTGAGAAGTTGAGGGCGGAGCTTCAGAAAGCCAACGCCCAGAGGAAGCAGATAGAGGAGGAGTTCAGCAGCGAGAAGCAAGGGCTCCAACAGGTGAGAAGGGATGCCTAGTCGATGTTTGCTGCCATTTTTAGTATTTGGTATATTTTTTGTCTCATGTATTTTTTTTTCTTATTTCTTTAGGTTTCATTTAAATTGTCTGGGGGTTAATGGTTGAATGTTACAAAAATAGATCAATGCATTAGCTTTTCAGTTTCCACACAAAAAAATACACTCTGGCTTTCATAACAGGGCAGCTGTTACATAACTAATGTCTGTCACCCACAAGCAAATTTAATTATGCATGGAAATTGTTTAAGAGCTTTTGACTCGCTCTCAAAAGGTCTTTTGAAATGACATAATCAGCGAGTGTGTGTTTAATGTGACTTGATAGTAAGATCAAATAAAGACAGAGTTAATTAAGTAAGATAAAGTAAATTATAAATATAAATTACAGTAATTACAAATAATCTTAAGTTATAATAACTAGATTTAAAGATTAGTGATGCACTCAATTCTTTATATTTATATTCATCATTTTTTTTGTTTCTTGTCATGCAAATATATATATATATATATATATATATATATATATATATACACGCACGTGCATGCACACGGAATATATATATATATATATGTATATGTATGTATTTTTTGTATGCAGTCTTCAGTGTCACATGATCCTACAGAAATCATTCTAATATGCTGATGTACTGCTCAAGAAACATCTTACTATTATCAATGTTGAAAACAGTTTTGCTTAATATTTTTTCTGGATTTTTTGATGAATTTAAAGTTCAAAAGATCAGAATTTATTTGAAACAAAAATCTTTTGTAACATTATACATTACTTTTGATCAGTTTAATGCTTGCGGAATAAAATTATTAATTTCTTCTTATTTGTTCTTTTTACTGACCCCCACATTTTTGTTGTAGTATATAGGAATATATATATATATATAAATATATGCCCAAAAGGGGACATATCAATTAGTAAGACATTCTGAAATAATAATTCATTATTTTAATTAAGCTTTTCTCTGAAATTGATGTGCTTATAATATAATTTATATTTGTACAAACATTTTTTTAATATTAAATCGGGGAAAAAACACCCCACTATATTCAAATTTGCTTTCTTACAGTTAAACTTGCTTGTTTATTTGATGGTTTGAGCTGAAAAGGTCGTGTGACTTTTCTTTCTTTTTTTGTGTGTAGAGGGTAGAGGAGCTGGAGAAAGAGAACACGCTTTTGAAGAAGGAGAAAGAAGAGATGAACCGCAAAATCCAGTCCTCCACTCATGGTAAGTTTCACGCTTCACAGTCACACACACTCAAAGCATCTGGAGGAAGGGGTTTGAGGAGTGAGAGGATGTGTGACTTGCCTGGAGGGCTGGGCTGGTTTTGTTTGACGCACAAGAGGGTCTGTGTGCAGAAGTGGGACGAGAGAGACAGAAAATGCATTGGATTTCAGAGGAGAAATGTGACACTGCTTCTTTACCTGCGCAACTAAAAGCTGACCATTGTAGCAAGGCTGTTCACATGCTAGAATGCTATTTGAAACCAGAGGTTTGGTCTCAATCCGCTTTTTATTTGTTAAATGTCGCTTGTTCCTTAGTGCTGTTCTGCTATCCATGCTGTTTGCGTTGTTCAAAGCGCTGTTATGAATGTAGTGATTGATTTTGCAGACTTTTAACAGTTTGTTTTGTTAGAGCTTTTTAAGTAGGAACCAGAATTTTTTAATCTCAGAACTGTCACTTCTGGTTTGTCTTTTTCTGTCTTTTCGGCCTACTGTATCTAAAGAGGCTATTATTCCATTGAGGTTAAAAGTGACAAGTGCCATTTACTCACCCTCATGTCATTCAAAATGACTTTGTTTCTTCTGCCGAACAAAAACATTTTTTTTTGAGGAATGTTTCCAACATATTGTCCATACAATGTCAATGGAGTCCATTCAGTGTTGTTTTGGACCCCATTAACATTCATTGTATTGACAAAAACAATTAAAACATTCTTCAAAATCATTTATTTTGTGTTCCATAGAAGAAAGAAAGTCACGGGTTTGGAACGACACAAAGGTGAGTAAATGATTTAGTTTTTTTGTGTGTGAGAACTATCCCTTTAAAGACAAGTCTTCTGGAGTTCAAGTGAATAGGACAGTTAAAGCTGGAGGCACAATCAAGCTTTTATGTGGTAAATAAGATCAAATTAGATAACCAATGGTCTATAACAGTTAAATAAAACCAAAGGAAATTGGGGGAACATTCAAACATTTTTGGGAAATATAGAAGAAGTTTGACATGTCGGACCTTCTTTATCTTGTATGTCTGATATAGACCTTTAAACTGAAGGGCCAAAGGATCACTTATCTCTTTGAATTGAAATTGCCTGTTTTATAGATGGCTGCTTCATCAAATCACTATCAGGCCAAACGCTCTCAGAATCTGTTCAAAGGATGTGATTAGAGGCTTTTATACTGTATATGCAACTTGGAGTACAGTTGAGAAGTATCTGATGCAAGTCTACAGTGCTGTTTCGGTTATAATATGCATCGTGAATGAAGAGTATGAGAGAAGGTCCTTGTTTTATTTCTATTGAGAATGAAGAACAAATTGTAACCTACACATTGACCCTCAAAGGTCTAATCAGAGTAATAAAGATCTTTTATTGTTTGATCAATCAAACCGAAGATCAATAAAAGGTGTATTATCATCATCAATATTATATTACATAATATTCAAATCAAATGGGTTACACAAAACCTGTAGTGTGAATGTAAAATAGTCAAGTCAAGTCAAGTGTATTTATATAGCGCTTTTCACAATATAAATTGCATCAAAGCAGCTTCACAATATCAATCAAATAACATGTTTGTTTCTTAGTGAAAAAACATCCACGTTTGGTAGGGCTGATCAATGGTATTAATGCTTGGCTAATTAATTTGAATATCCCCAGAGACCTCACATCTAAAATGGACCAAAAGAGGTCTCAGTTTTTCCTACCCTGAGATACTTTAGAGACCTAGATTATGAGAAAGATTTGTTGTTCACGCATAATACAAAAATACTCAAGCTTGTGAAAGTGGATACATGCAAAATACGAGTGAATGAGAGCAGCATGTCGTCTGCCTCATTGTTTATTTCCTGTGTATGAATGCCTGTGTTGTGTCTCTCAGGTCAGGCAGGTGATGTGTCTCAGAAAGAGAGCCGCCTGCAGGTGGAACTGGACGACGAGAGGCAACGATATCAGAATCTGGTGAAAGAATATTCCAGACTGGAGCAGAGATACGAAAATCTGCAGGAGGAAATGTCCTCCTTGAAGGTAATAGTCTGACTGAGTCTAAACTTCTGGAACTTAGTTTTTGTTGTTGTTTTTAACATGGGATTTACACATTTTAGTTCCATCCCGGCCACCGAAGGATCCCCTCTAACCAGAGCAGTCTGGGCTCGGACTCCAACTACCCCTCCATCAGTATGTCAGAGGCAGGAGACACTGATGACACCATCCAGCAGGTGGAGGTAAAGCTATTTGGCTGAATCTGCCAATCAAGTTTTGTAAAGGGTGTAAAGGTACTTCAGGATGAGCATTAATATGATTGTCTTCCTGCAGGAGATGGGCATAGAGAAGGCAGCCATGGACCTCAGTGTTTTCATGAAATTACAGAAGCGTGTGCGAGAGCTGGAGCAGGAAAGAAAGAGGCTGCAGACCAATCTAGAAAAAGTAGAGGAACTGAGCCAACACAAGGCATGTGTATTTGTCATGTCTGCTTTGCTTTCATTCTCATCTCACAGTTGCCAATGAAACAAAACAAAACAGAAAATAAAAACAAACAAAACCAAAAAATAGAAAATAAAAAAAAAAATTGTACAAAATAAAATGATGATGATTACTCTCTTTTTTAGCTATATATTTTAAAACATTAATCAAAAGTCAATTGGTCTTAACTGGAAATATGTCAACACGGGAAAGAAAACTGACCATCTAATTATTTGATTGGGCCTTTAAGGTAGTGAATGTATGCATTAATCAAAATAATCTTGAATAATCAATATTTCCTGTTTGTTATTGTGTTTATATTTTCTCCCCCTGCTCTCATGATGTTTGTAGCAACAGATCTTTGTGTTGTTAAGCAGTCATTCAGGTTCACAGTTCCCACATTTTGGATGTAGGTTGCAACATAGCCGACCGGTCATAAACTCCAGTTATCTTTTCTGATGGTCCCTCATCTGTACTTGCAACAGCATGGTCCTCTGCTTTATCAGCTTGTGTTTACATATTTTTCTTTTTTTCTTTTTTTTTCTTTTATCTAGCAGGTTAATGAGCCCAAGAGCTCCACGTCAGATGAGGATATAAATGCAGACCTGGCCTACAACAGTCTGAAGGTAAGAGTCAGTCCCGCTCAGGGTAATGGTCACGGCGCTAGTCAAATGTCTGTCTTAGTGCTACTCATTGATTTGTTCTGCACTGGGGCCGCTCTGCTGCTGCTGCTGGTCACGCTGCCTGTTAAACTCTGGGTGAGTGGGACGTTACAGAAAATTGAGACTAGGATTTTGAATAGACTAGCTGAATTATGCCAGGATGGCACATGGGATTAAGTTTTACTTTCATAAAGCATCTCAGTTCGTTGTTTTATTAATCGTTATTTTATTAAATACTTTTATTTTCGAACAAACATTGAGATGTGCCTTTGTATAAACATTGAATTTGATTCAAATGAAAAGGCTGTGTGGAATAGACAGGATGTTCAGGATGATATACTGTCTGTTAAATACAATTTATTTCTTAATCTCTCTTTTGATCATTCAACACTTAACTCTTTTAACAACCTTGAGGCAAAGGCAGGAAAGCAATAAAAATGACTTTCAATGCTCTGTCTAACTTTGTCTGGCCAGAAATATTATAAGCAAGAAGTAATTAATAATTTAAGCAAAAGCAATGAAGAAAAATCTGATTTTCAACAGTCTCTTGTGACCTTAAAGATTTTGAATTAAGTTCTTATCTCCAAGTTGTAAAGATAAAAAATACAGAACTAAATTACTAACACTTTTTAAAATGAAAAAAATCTAAAAATAAAAACTAGTTAATAAAAACTATAATAATATCTGAATGATACTAAAATAGCAGTTCTATATGTATGTATGTATATACTCTTGGACTACTTATGGAGCCACACTTTGTGTGCTAAAGTTTTTTTGTCATCTAATTTTCTCAAAACATGATTTCCTGAGTCTTTCCTGTATATTCTGTACATCCTTTATAGCTTAGTTTTCACTGACGTAAAATTAAATATGTGTCTATTCTGAGTAAGGCCTGTAGCCTTTAGGAACTCTGTCATATCTGGAGATCAGTTATTTATCTGAGCACATGGGTGTGGTGAAACCTCAACAGCATGCTCAGTTTAAAAGGTTTGACTGACCAGAGAACAAAGTACAAGAATGCAAACACCAGAGCCAAATGTTGATCTGGTGGCTGTGCAGCTGAGCTCAAGTGAAGCTCAAGGCAGTAGAATTACATAACTGATTTGTTTGTTTTCTTAAAGCACCCCAACATTGCACTGTGAGCTTATATAATAATTGCAGATGGTTCTTGTTCTGCAGGGCTAAAACACTCATTGCGTCTGATCAAAGCTTTAGCTAAAGGCGTTCGGTTAACCTGGATAGAATTACTGCAGTCAGCAATGCTTGATTTTTTTTTTTTTTTTTTTTTTTTTTTTTGTGAGTCCATCTCTTTCTGTTTCAAAGTTTCTTTCTCTCACAGAAACACACAAATGCTCTGACTTATTTACAACTTTTGATAGATTTTAATCAAAATCAATTCTTTAAGTGGTACAAAATATAGACTTTTTACCCTCTTTCAGACTCTATTTATAAAATTTGTTCTGCTTACAGCGGCAAGAGCTCGAAACTGAGAATAAGAAGTTGAAGAATGACTTGAACGAGTTGAGGAAAGCGGTGGCCGACAGGGCCTCCGAGAACAACTCTTCCAATGAGCTTCAAGAGGGCTACAACCTGCTGCTCAATCAACTCAAAGCAGCCAATGAGGAGCTGGATGTGCGCAAGGAGGAGGTCCTTATGCTTAAGACCCAAATTGTGAACTCTACGAGACAGTCAGAGAACATAAACCATATTGTGAGTCTGAAAACATTACCCACACATCAGTTGACGTACACATTTTATAAATTTGACTTCTAATCCATTTTTTACAGCTGTTGTCTTACCAAATTGAGCTATTTTAGTCTGTCATTGTCATATTAGACTTTCTAATCCATTAGTATTCCATCAGTCTCCAGTGGAGCAATCAGACATGGAACCATTGCATGGGATAGATGGCATATAATAGGCTTTGATGGAGCTCAGAGTCATTTAAATTCAACGAATGTTGAGTGTAATAGTGATAGTTTGTCTGAGCTTTGCAAAACCTGCACTGCTAGTGGAAGTGGCTTTATATCCACCTGCCTGTCTGAATCTGCTGAGGTGGGCGAATCAGAGTCAGTATTGATTTTCGCTCGGAAAGAAAGCTCTTTTTCTTGCTCTCACTGTTATATTTGTCCCACACCGATATATTTTTCCTGTCCATAAGATTGAGTTGCTGAAATGTAGCAACTATAAACATCCACTTGTTGTTCCCTATTGATATCTTTGTTTCATCCATACAGAATTCCAATGATGTATCAGAATGGACCAACAACAAGAAGCCCGTGGACGCGGAGGACATTGTGAAAGCGCCTGATTCAAAGAAGTAAGGCAGTCCAATCTGCATAATGAAAAGCTTTTAAAGTGACACCAGCTCTCCTCCACGTACTCATTTGTCCTTTTTTTAATGAAGATGGAATTCAGTGGTATTGACCGTTTGCTAAATCCAGAGCAGCTCTCTGATTCAGCTCTTCATGCTGTCTAATTTCATTTTCAGCAGTATACCTTAGTTTACGGGAGAGCCAATCACCAATCACGTGCTGTCACAGTCTCAAAGCTAAAACTGTAAAAGTTACCTGAAATGTTTCTGTCAAATTTATAGATCACCATTGGCTCATGTTGAGTTGATGGTGACATTTTATGCCACAAAACTTTATTTTGCATTATTTTCATGCAAAACAGTCACATTTTTTATATTAGTATATTTTGTTGCACTACAGCATCTTGTCTAATTATCTAACAAATTCAGGTGAATTTTATAAAGATAACCAAGCAATTATTTAGTGACTACAATTTCTTGGTATAAATTGAGTTATACAGTAGTGGGCAAAAATGAAGTCCGGAGAGGATATGTGTTTTTATTGAGCCTACAAGTTCAATTAAACCATCAAAATATGAGGAAAATATTTTTAAAAAATTGTTTAAATATTTTAAGAAGGATAGATCAAAACAAACTTGATTAAGGTATTTCTCTGACAAAATTATTTGGCAATTTGCAAAAACTACATGTTTTATTTTACAATGCAAAAAAAAAAAAGAAAATCCATAGAGAAACCAAAGCCTCAGAGGAAAAATAATGCATTGACTACAACATAATTTATTAATATTTAGTTTTTTCTCTCTTGTTTTTGCATGTTTTCATATTTTCTTTGTGTGACAGATGGTCACACTATTGTTTTTACAGTTACATTTAAACAAATTATTATGTTGCAATTCCTTAAGTTACTGACCAGCTAGCAAGTACTTTATTTTTTTAACTCACTGAAGCCCATTTTTCTCCCATTTGGCACTTACTGAGGGTTAATTTTGGAGACTATATAGGAGTGTTATAAAAAGGTACCTTAGTACAGTCTATTTAAAAAAAAAAATTGGCCAGTGTACCCTTAAACCTGAACCTGAAATCTGTTCAGTATTCACCCAGGCTCCTCTGACTTTTCTCTCTGTCACAATTTTAAAGTGGTCCTTTGAAACAATAAGAGTCAGAGAGTGACAGATTTTAGATGAGGTGCTGATTACATGTGAAAGAATACGTTTTCGTCCTTTGTGGTCTCAGGACTGGGCTCTGATTTCTCATTAATGTGTTTTTCCTACCTTTCTCTATTTCTCATTTCCTGAGATTGCCACATCTCCTTACAAATATTGCTCGGGCAGGCAGCTCACCTTAAAAAACAAAAATGAGAAATAATCCAAGTCATAACAGCTACATGACCTCTTTACTTGCAGATAATTCAGATGTGCCCTCATGCTTGACGTCTTCACAGACTAATGCCATGACATGCTATGTCACAGATCTGCCATGCCTTTCTTTGCTAAACTAACTGGTCCTGCCATCTTGTCATTCTTCTCTTCTGCCTTTTTCCTCCTCTCTGTCTGCTGCCGCTTCTCTGTCTCTTTGGCTCTCCGTTACTCGAACGCCAGTAAAGCACAAGACTGGGTTTATTTGAATGAAGATGGGGAGCTTGGTCTGGCATACCAGGGTCTAAAGCAAGTTGCCAGGTTGTGCTTTAATTTTCTTTGATTTCCCTTCAGCTTTAACTGGCTTTTCTGTTTCAAGGTCTCTGTATATGTCATTGTTTTTCAATCAGTAAAATATCATTTGGCATATATAGATTTTTGTCTCTTTTGAGAAATGTTTTGAGGGCTAACTGTTAGAGAGTTAAGTATGTACACTGTTTACTCCCAGTTATACCATAGTATGTCATGTTTGAATGTGTTCAGGCTGCTGGAGACCCAGCTTCAGACACAGTCTCGACAGCACAAGGATGAGTTAGAGGCTCTCCACACGCAGGTCGAACTGCTGAAGGACAATCTGGAGAAGAAGCAGGACATGCTGAACCACTTTTCCACGCTTTCTCCTGAAGCTCTGGTGGAGTTCAGCATACAGCAGGAAATCACACGCCTCACCAACGAAAACCTGGTGAGGGCTCATCTAAAAAAGCGGCAAAAATAATTTTTTTCGTCTTTTTTTCCCTAAAATTATCTAGACATCCTTAAAATAGTACACACTTGTTTTCAGATAATATATTATTTAATATATTATGATAATATATGTATTTTTCATACTTTAATGGCCAATTGATAGTCTTGTTTTAGGCATAAATTTATGTTAGATTTATGCTAAAACAAATATAAACTATTTGAAAAATAATACAAGACGACAACCTCTAAAAAAATTTAATTTTACACATCAGTTTTGCTTCTGAAAAATGTTAAATTGATTTAAAAAATGAATTAAAATCAACTTGTTTTAATAATATATATATAAATTGTGTGTTTATTTATATATATATATATATATATATATATACATACATACACACACGCGCATAAAGTATATATATAGACATTATTAAAACAAGTTGATTTTAAATATTTATATATATATATATATATATATATATATATATATATATATATATAATTATTTTTTTATTATTGGAAAACAAGACAATTATTTTTCAATGAGCCCTCAAACTACTAGCCACTAATTCTACAAGGGCAGTAAAGTATCATTGCATCCAACACTATTGGCTCACTCAAGATGACGGTCATGATTGTTCTCCAGGATCTAAAGGAACTTGTTGAGAAGTTGGAGAAGAACGAGAAGAAGTTGAAGAAGCAGTTGAGGATCTATATGAAGAAAGTGCAAGAGCTGGAAGGTTAAATGTTTACTTTTAAATTTGGTCTCTGTGTTTAACATTTAACTTTTAGTGGAGCCTTGTGCTGATGTGCTGTTATTTTTTCTATAGTTTCTCAGGCCACTAGGAGCAGACCAGAGCTGACTCGTCAGGTCACTATACAAAGGAAAGAAAAGGACTTTGAAGGCATGCTGGAGTTCTACAAAGAAGATGAGGCCTTGCTGGTCAAGACTTTGATTACTGGTATGTGTGGTTGCATGCAGGCTCGTTTGAATGTGGAGGTTCTGTGGTTGTAATTAATACACAGGTCTTGTCTTTAGACATGAAGCCCAATGCCGTGTCAGCCACTGTCCCCTGCCTCCCCGCCTACATCCTTTTCATGTGCATTCGTCATGCCGACTACATCAACGACGACCAGAAAGTTCATTCGCTCCTTACTGCAACCATCAATGCCATTAAAAAGGTCCTGAAGGTATGTATATTGAATACAATCACATCAACACACTCCCACTACCGTCCAAAAGTTTGGGGTCAGTAAGATTTTTTTAATGAAATTAATACTTTTATTCTGCAAGGGTGCATTAAATTGATCAAAAGTGGCACACAATATGTTTTTTTTTTCAGTGTTTCTGCTTGGTAAGCATAAGATACATTTTTCAAAAACCTTATATATCTTGCCTACCCCAAACTTTTAAATGGTAGTATATCAGCTCATAAGGAAAGGTTGTCCATCATCCCTGTTTTTATTCATTCTCCAGAAAAACAACGATGATTTTGAGATGACCTCCTTCTGGCTGGCGAATACCAGTCGACTCCTGCACTGTCTGAAGCAGTACAGCGGGGACGAGGTGAGATGTCTCAGTCGTTTTACATTTGTTTTTTTCCTTGCATGTTTGTTCATTGGATATTTTTAGGGATGCACCGAAATTTTTTCTACTGAAAATTATCAGCCGAAAAAGAAAAATGTCCAAAAACATATGCTGCCCCATCCTTCATTGTTCAGCACTCAGGTTTCACTCTGGCTCTAGCCGTTATCGCTGCGCAGTTTGACGCTCCGCTCAATATTCCGCTATATGCACGTGCGCTTCGCTTAGTTGCTCATGGCCCATACGAACGCTTTGGAAAAGCAAAGTTCCCTCAAATAACGTGCTGACATGAAATTTCTATGTAGTAGTATACTTGTTTCTGTTTTCAATAGACCTATTGGGCTGTAACATGGTTTTTGGTTTCAGCCCAGAATTTTCATTTCGGTGCATTGTCCGATGAAGATTTCAGCTGCAAATAAGACCTAGATCCATTTAACACATTTTAACATATATAACCACAGATTCTGCCATCAAAAGCCCCAGGTGTCTACTAGTCTACTAATCTTTGGTTTGATTGTGCTGTTGCTTCCTGTCATAGGCGTTTATGACACAGAACAGTCCCAAGCAGAACGAGCACTGCCTGAAGAACTTTGACCTTGCGGAGTATCGGCAGGTTCTGAGTGACCTTTCCATCCAGATCTATCAGCAGCTCATCAGAGTGGCGGAGAACATCATGCAACCCATGATTGGTGGGTACATAGAGACACATTAAAAATTGATTTGCAGATTCTGATATATCATAAGGAGTACATGTTTTTGTGTTTGGTTTTGGTAGTATCTGCCATGCTTGAGAGCGAGAGCATCCCCAGCCTGGCCGGAGTGAAGCCCATGGGCTACAGGAACCGCTCCTCTAGTATGGACTGTGAGGATGGAGGTCCGGCGGGCTACACGCTGCAGGCTCTGATCAGGCAGCTGGGACAGTTTTACACCACCATGGCAGACCACGGCCTGGACCCTGAGATCGGCCAGCAGATGGTTCGCCAACTCTTCTACTCCATCAATGCAGTGACCCTCAACAACCTGCTGCTGCGCAAAGACGTCTGCTCCTGGAGTACCGGCATGCAGCTCAGGTATACATTTGATGCTTTCAGGCCAATCCGTGGCCTAGTTATATCTTCAGGAACATCTAATGAGTGTAACGGCCATCACCTCCACTGGTTTTGTTTCAGGTACAACATCAGTCAGTTGGAGGAATGGGTCAGAGGTAAGAATCTGCACCATGGTGGAACTATAGCCACCATGGAACCTGTTATCCAGGCCGCCCAGCTGTTGCAGGTGAAGAAGAAGACCTCCCAAGACGCAGAGGCCATTTGTTCGCTCTGTACCGCCCTCAGCTTACAGCAGGTAGACATTTAACATTCATTTAGCATTCAACATTTGTTTATTAATTGTTTTTTTTTTCATTGACTTTTCATGGTCTTAATCTTGCATTTACTTCACCTCAGATTGTGAAGATTCTGAACTTGTACACGCCACTCAATGAGTTTGAGGAACGAGTCACTGTGTCCTTCATAAGAGACATACAGGTAAAACTATGTACACACACTTGCTAGGGTGTACTAAAATCTCAGTAGTTGATAACCACAGCAAAAATAATATCCTACCGAACACTCCTACTTAAAAAGTTTAATATAAAAAAATGTAATGTTTAATTAATAGTAAGGTATACTTATGATTAATTTCATATATAAATTATAGACATATTATTAAAGTTAAAATTTTAATTTTGTGTTTTAATATATTTTTAAATAGTATAACTTGAATATTTCCATGACCAATGACATGCATGATTGGTTGCGATGCTGTCTTTGTACTATGGACATAGATGTTTTTGTTTTATCGTTAAAAATCATGTCTGCCTTGTTCTCCATACATATTTTCTCCCTGAAATTATTTTTTAAAAAGTATATGGTAAAGCTGAATTTTCAGTTGCCATTACTCAAGTCTTCAGTGTCACATGATTCTGCAGTGCATAAGAAACATTTCTTATTATTGTCAATGTTGAAAACAATTTACTGCTTAATTATTTTTGTGAAAACCATAATACTGTGGTAATTTTTTCAGGATTCTTTGATCCTGAAAGTTCAAAGTTAAAAAAGCAGCATTTATTATATATATTTATATATATTATATTTTTTTTTTTTCTTTAAAAAAAACCTTACTGACCCAAACTGTTAAACGTTTTGTTTGATTGACTTTAATTGTATTTTTAGATAAATCCCTGCACATCTGTTACTTATGTTAATGCTACAAAGTCTGTAGAGATCATATATTTAAGCATAAATTTCATTATTTTATTTCAATTTTTATTCCCCTGCACATTAACTAAAGACAGCCTGTTTACATTAATACCTCCTCTAGACAGGCTTTTTTTTTTTTTTTTTTACAAGTGCATTTGATCATTCATCAGAATTTTTTTTTTCACATACAAGCGTTCAAAAGCTTGTATAATAAATTACTATTGTTTTAGAATTTATTATTGACTTCTTTGCGAGTATGTCTAATTAATATTCTTATTTTCTTCTGCAGAATCGCCTCAAAGATCGGATAGAAATCAACCAACTGCTGGTGGACACAAAGTACACCTTCCCTGTGCTCTTCCCCTACACTCCTTCAGCGCTCACTCTGGAAGCCATACACATCCCTGCCTCCCTCAGCCTGGACTTCCTCACGCGGGTCTGACATCTCAATCTCTCCGTCTCACTCTGAGCTCTATCGAGTCAGACCTGCGGCCTGCAGAAATGAGAGCAAGCCACGTCGCAGATCTGCTAACCCATAAACTAACAACCAAACGTGTGGGATTTACAGTATCGGCATTTAACAAGACTTGCAGTCTCCGACCGACTAACTGTGGTGTTGAGATGTGGTTTCAGTGAGTCCCAATGATGAGTGGTGTAAATAAGCTGTCTGCCTTTTGACTTTCCTTCTATAACATTCAACCTGTTTTTTTTCTGGGCGTCCGATTAATACAAGCAAGAATATTGTTTGAAGAAAGTTAAAACTCTATATTTGGATCGGGATGTGTTTGTCTTTGACTAATTCTTAATAATAATGATTAGTTATTTGACTAATAATGATTAAGTTTAATCTAAATGAAAGTAAGAGGGTTTTGGGCTACTGACATGAAACACTACTGCAAGATGTGCGTGTCCGCACTCGAGTATCTGTATTAGTATGCACTGATTTATTTGTGTCTGTAATGTAAAAGTGTCTGTTATTTAGCTTGCTTGTGCTGGAGCACAGTCTCATCTCAAACATGGGCCCCCACTGAAGCAACACCACCATCTCATTTTTTTTCTAGGAGAACTTTTAAAATCAGCTGCCAAGATTCATCCCCACAACCTCTTACAGAAATAAGCAGGAAATCTCTGCATTGCAGTAGCTGTTGCCAGTGACCATTTCAGGATTAGTCTCTACGAACAGGGACTTTTAAAGCTTATTTCTTCTCCCCATGTTTTGAAGAATCAGTTGAAGAGACTTGGAGCCCTGAATCGGTTATGTCACAGCATCAACGAATGGTGCTGATCATGAAAGTGACATTGACAAGTTGAAGTACGTGGAGCAGAGAAAATGAAGATGAGGACAATGAGAGTTTGAGCTAGGATATTTAATATTCTATTGAAATAAATATTTCTGTGATTGTTGTTTGTTGGTGGGATCTAGAATGTGCTGGAGGGCATGTGCAAGTATGATGAAACATCTCAGGAGGCGTATCATAGACTGGGATAAGTTGTTCGGTGTACAGAAAAGACATTCTCAAAACTACCAGGTTATTTCATTAAAGCAATTGTCACAATTTACTTGATACATTTGCACAGCTCTTTAAATGTTTATGTGCAATTAAATAGCAATAACCATTCACTGTTTACTTTAAAAGTTAAGAAAAAAAACTATTTTATATATTCTCTTACAATTTTGCCAACAGAATGGGCTGTTCTACAGGAATAGTGCATCATGTAAATGCAGCATACTGTACTTTGTGTAAAAGTGATCATCTTTTAGCTCTAGGTTTCAACATTTATACAAAACAGTCAAATAATCATGTATTATGTATCATTTTCTGGATGTAATTTTCAATGCCAATAAAGGACTGTAAATTTTCATATTGGTATTCTTGTATTATTATTATTTTTAAATATATATTGGATATATATTTGGGGTCTGATGCTCTCTGCAAGGTCTCTCGCTCCCTCTCTGCCGTGCGCGCGCTACGCGGTTTTAAGCACACCCTCGGTCTCGCATGCACGCTCACTCTAGATTTCGGGAGATTTGAACTATTTTGCGGTATAACTAGTCGATCTCGAGTGGATCAACAGGTAGATCTATAGATAAACTCATCTTTCAGGCATTTGACCGACCGGGTCGACACTTAAGCGTGAGAAATCGGGGGTGTGGTGTGTGACCGTCGTGTGTAACAAAACTCAAATACGTGTGCATCACTGCGTTGGCAGATCTGCTATACTGCTATTTTCTAGCACGGAACTCGCACATTAAAGTTCACGCCACTGCTGTCGCATTAACCGCTTTTTTTTTCAGGCTTTATTTTTATGCCCCACAACATCACACTCCCTGATTTAATTTTAGCCTTAACATTTAACGTTAGACCATCCGTTATAACTTATAAGACTTCTACATATCAAAATCTTGTGAATATACTCAGAGAATGTCTAATAGACGGGCTCTACGGTGGCCGGGAGGTGCAAAACAAATAACAATTATAAAACAAAATAATTCAGAAAACAAAATAACAATTCAGAAAACTCAACGACAATTCAGAAAACAACGACAGTTCAGAAAACACAACGACAAAACGGAAAAGGTAGGTACATTTTGAGAATGGCATACTTGTCGCTGATTGGACGAGACACCTGTCAATCAAGCCAGAACCGGAATCAAGCGATTACTGGAAGTACCGAGGGTAGAAAAACGATTTGTTTTGGTATTTAATAAAATAAACTGTCAAATCATGTGTACATATTTTTTCAGTACCGCATGAGCTCATATTAATTTAATATCAACTATCTAAAAAGTGTGCATCATGCCTGAAATCTACATCATGAACAATTTACTGATGGTTTTATGACTGTAAGTCATTATCTTCAAATGCTATTGAAGTTAAAAACGTGTGTACCAATGTCGTGTGTAACTTTAGAGAAGGTTCCTAAATGTACGAATACCTAGGCCAGCAAGTAGCCCATACTTCACAGGGAATCACTTAATTGGCGTGAAACTTTGCGCGTTACGTTCATATTCTGGTCCATCTTACCTGTAGCCTATTAATATACCGTAGCCTAATCCCCAATAGGGTGGGAGTTTGGTCTTTTATCGTACTGTGTTTTGTCCATTGAGTTACTTTAAGTGTCCTGACTGCAGGGGGATCTATCCTGGAGAATGACGTATTGAGGGAATCCCCAGTTCTGCAGCACAGCGCCGAGATATAAAGTTAAGGAAACTAAACAACCTAGAGAAATATATATCTACTACTTCAGATTTAACGTTTGATGTGTACATCAGCATCGGGGAATAACATTATAATCTCGTTCACGGTAGAGAAACCTGCATGCATGTACAAAGAAGACTTCAATGTAAAACGACTCGATTTTCTACCCTCGGTACTTCCAGAAATCGCTTGATTCCGGTTCTGGCTTGATTGACAGGTGTCTCGTCCAATCAGCGTCAAGTATGCCATTCTCAAAATATACCTACCTTTTCCATTTTGTACGAATTGTCGTTGTGTTCCCTGAATTGTTGTGTTTTCTGCATTGTTGTTTTGTTTTCTGAATTGTTTTATTTTTGGATTTGTTATTTTGTTTATAATTGTGATTTGTTTTGCACACCTCTGAGCTTGTGCTTGTGACAGTGATTCATGCGCATACATGTCAGTCAGCATGGCATCGCATGTCAAGTTCTTAAAGAGCTTTATCCAGTCCATTTTAAAATCTAATTTTGGTCATCTCTCAATTTCTCAAATGCTGGTTTCGAGAGAGAGAAAGGGAGGTTGCCGCTTGTTAGTTAGGAGAAGCAGCGTCTTCTAAAACCTTACCATTGATAGGCGCACAGTAAGGTTCTCGAATTTGATTGGCCTAGCGACACTGCAACAGCAGAACTGAGGCATTTCACTATTTGTGCGTTCACTTCCAGACAGACTCATTAGTCATCACTCTGTGCATTAGTGGTGGGGATTTTTCAGTGACTATAATCTTTCGTGTGACTGTCTTTAAGTGAGTGAATCACTGAATCATTCGCTTAACTTATTCAGTCAGGAATTAAACGGCACTAGCGTGCATTGCTCGCTTGGCACTATTTTCTTTGATGGGGCAAAATATAAAGAAGCTAGTTAAAACGTACATCGGCATGAAACTTAAAGGTGCAGCAAGGTAAGTGATTTCTGAGAATAATTGTTGAACACTAGCCTGGGAAAACCCAGACAGCTTCCGGCAAATTTAGATTTGCTCTGAAAGTTAGTCTGGCAAAGAGCCCATTCAAGCCCATTTCCAATCCGTCGAAATCGAGGCACCAATCAGAAACGTTGGGGGGGGGGGGGGGGGCTTTACACAATGACGACAGCGCTGGGATTTTGAAGCAGATTTTGTAGCCTAAATTACAAACATGGATGCCGCCGTCAAACATCACTCGTTCGAATCAGCTATCGCGTCTGTTTTAAGCGATTTGAACGTTTCCTTTTTGTTAAGAACCGAGCAAAGAACAACACTCGAAAATGTTTCTCCTCTGGCCGCCGCTCTGCCTACGTCATCTCCTTCAGCGCTCTAATTGGTTTTAGGTCTACCCGCGACGTCCGTTGGTGACGCCCCTTTGGAAATGATTTGTCTATGACGCTTTGCCAGACAATTACTCATTTACAACTGAGAATGGTCTGGTTTTAACCAGGCTAGTTGAACACTTGATGTTTGGATTTCAACCCTGGATGAAGACCCTCCCTTCATTGCCCCGACCGGCGCCCCCAAAATGCACAAACATGCAATGCAAGAGCAGATGTCACAATCGGAAAGATGCAAACAAAGCTTAAAGGCCCCCTGAAATCAAAATTTAAAATTTTTAGCTTTTAGTATATGTTAGGCTAAAGGTTATGAATAAGCTGGTGTGGTGAGATATTAAAAGACATGTTTGTCTTTTGATCCTGAAATGCGATGCAAATGCTGGATCACAATAATTAGGAACCACAGTTTCCACAAATCCCTTCACTCGATTGGGATGTTTTCTTTTATTCTTGACGGCAATTGCAGTGACTGTCTGTAACATTGAGCGTATTATGCAGTATTAAACACATATTTATACCGATTTCATCAGGCTCTGAAAATTCTTCAAAAAGAACACAAAGAATGGCCTTCTCAGCTGCCATAGTTGCAACTCTTGCGTCATCAGAACAAGGTGTTCAAAAGCACCACCATTTCCGTTTAAAAAACGTTTTGTAACTTTTTGGCGGGGCTGAACGCAGCCCTGTTCAAAGCGACCATCGTCGTTGACACGTTGCAGAGCAATATGGATTTTTGCCAGGGTCGATATTGTCCCCACCACCTTTGAAACAACTCGCAGAACGGATGTACCTTGTCAAATAAGAGGCATTCTAGCGCTGAAAGTGTTTGTTTTCTAAATCAAGTTGCTGAGCTTATTGCCGCTGCTATCAGTGGTATGGATACAGTGTTCTCTTAAGGCTCATCTAGGAGCCATTCAATATGTCCCGCCTTAGCTTCCTGTTTCAGTGGAAATTACCTCAATGCATCATACAAAGCTGCGCATTCCAAGGCACTTCGGTGGGCCGAATATAAAGCGAATATGACAAACGAACGAAAAGGAAGAACAAAAAATTAACATACAGTACAGAAGATATATAAGCAAGAGTCAGCTGCACACACTCAAAACCATTTTACTCAATTATGGAGCAGAAACAACACTGTAACCTCTGCATCCGGTTTCAGGTCGCTTAGGTCTCTCCAGCCTGGGAAGCTTTTCTAATATTAGTGTGGGTCCTAAAGTTCTTGCCTGTTCATAACTCTTCTTTTTTCCAGTGATATTCCTCTGACCTTTTATTTTTTGGTAATGTCTCTCTCAGCCAGTCTTTCTTTAAATCTCCCTCTTGCTCACTCTCTCTCCTCCCCCATCATCATGAGTGCACACGCCCCCTACTGCTGATTGGCTTCAAGCTTGTCGGGGTGCTAATGCTGCGTTCCAGGCAGGTTTTGAGCACGTAAATCACAACTTCAAACCATGCTTCAAACCACGACTCACGACTTTGTAGCATTCCAGGCCAGTCACGCCACACTACCTGAGCGCAAGGAATTGTGGTAGCTAGATGTAAACAAACCAGCATGGCGGACCTTACGGGGCTTATGCGCATTTGTAATAATTTAATATTTTCTCCTTGTTTATTTGAGGGAAACGGAGGAGGAAAAACAGCGCATAAGGCAAGATAAGCTGTTATACCTTTTATTTTACTTTTATTTGTATATTTGGAAATGTATTTGGTATTAATTTATCTTTGCACTCAATCGACTGAAAACCAGTTAACTCTAGAATAGCTGCTGATAATGCATAAAATTGGCGGAAAAGTTCCGCTTGCAGAAACCTATGGCAGAAACACTGCATCTGTAGGGGCTGCCATTGTTGTTTTGTATGGTTTCGCTGGCTATGTGACGTCAGAGCTCGTAACTGGGAGTACATCGATCTAGTATGAGTTCACGGGTGGGAAGTCACGGGTTTGACTGCTGTTCCAGTGCACTTTCACGGGTATAAGGTTGGAAAAACACGGGTTACAGGTTGCCTGGAACGCGGCATTAGTCCGATCCACTTTCAATAGTGTTTTTCAGAATTCACTTACTACACCTTAAACTATGATCGAAATATGACATTTATAATATATAAACGTAATGTATCGGGTCAGAGGTTACTTTAATGATGGATGCGCTTTTTGGAGCTTTAAAAACTCGGGCTCTATTCAAATGCTATTACAAAGCTTGGAAGAGCCAGGATATTATTTAATATAACTCCAATTGTGTTCAGCTGTATGAAGAAATCATTTACACCTATTGGATGGCTTGAGGTTGAGTAAATTATGGGATTTTGAATTGGGATTGATTTTGTCCATCGGGAATTGATTGGATAGTTGAGGGAGGGGAAGTTATTTTGATTACAAGGGCACATAAAATAAAAAAATAATAATGTGCATGGATAAATCATTTATAATAAATTCTGCAATATTTTATTTTGATTTCAGGACGACTTTAAGGTCTTGTGTATTGAACTGTGCAAAATAAATATTGTGCAAACTTGTGCTTAATATAGCTTAATTTTAGGATGGCTCAAACGCTGTGTGAACCACATTTTATAATGTCCAAATATGTATTTAATATGCCAAATCCATACTTTTTAATATTCTAAATTTTAGAACAAGTGTCAAGATTATGAATCAAAAAGGAAGTTAATATTTTGTCAGTGTTTACCACTTTTGAATCCATCCTTTTAATCTTTTGATCTGTTTATCTCTTTTTCAATCTCTCTCACTGCTTTTAACTTCCTCGGTGGGGTCTTGTGAATGTGGCTGTACGCTTTTTCCCAGACATATGAGCCTTGTGGTAACGGTTGTAGGATGGCAAGACACGCCAGCTTGATCATTTGACTTGTCTGCTCAACTTGTTTGTGGTAATGTTTTCACAGGAAGTCTTCACATTTTGACAATGCAAGCTCCTGATGGTATTTTGCAACTTTTAAAAAAAAAAACAAATTTGGTGGATCAAACATCTTGCAATAATAAAACATTTCAACAACAAAAAACAAAAAAAAAGACATGCAGTTGTTCAGCGCATCATGTTTTATACAAAGATCTGCTGTAGTCAGTAAAAGCTGTATCCATAAAGTGACTTTCTCTTACAGAAAGCTCATCTCCTCCCTCTGTACCACCTGCTCGCATCACAGGGGTGTGTAGAAGTTTAAAGATCCCAACCTCAACCCAAAAGATGAGGGAGAAGAGTACAGAGACATTAAAAAATAGCACCCTACAGTAAATAAGCCTTAAGCGTAGAGTACAGACAACAACTGTATGCAGAGAAACCACCCATGCTGTTGTTGTGAGATGTTTTTGTGCGATAGGGACCCAGAGCGATAGAGTGTGGTTTCAGAGGCGAGGGGGAAGGGGCTCTCACAATGCAAGTCAAAGTGCTTGTCGCATTTTTGCGCACCACGTTATGCTGCTCCAATGAAGCCCTTCAGCCACGTGGTGACTTAACAACCTCTCTGGTTATTGGCACCGACCAAAGGAAAAGATGTTGCACTGTTTCTGTGAAAAACACAAATGACTGAGCTAAAACACACATGCTTTCTCCCCTTTCCCCACCTCGTTTTCTTGTTCTCACATGATCATCACTGAGCTACGGTGCGTTAACCGCAGTAGTCGCCCACGGACGCATTCGAGAGTAGCAACCCTGAAACCCTCCTCCTCCTCCCACTGATGCTGCACAATCCTACTCTGTGTGCCTCAAAATCTCTTCACAACACGGGACCTTAAGGCCGTCGATCCAATGGCAGCATTCGATTAGCCGGGAAGGTCCACGCGTGTTCCGTCTTTTCTCATGGCAAAGGGATTTTTGATTAAATGCTATACATTTTCTCATTAACTCTTTATTTCATCTGACTCCATACATGAAAAGGTTTTAATGATATATGTGCATCATTAAATGTGAGCGAATGTTTGACTATTCTTTTTTTAACTCTTATTTATATTTTACCCACTAAGATCAGGGCTGCGTCCCGATTCGCCTACTTATACTACGCCCTAAAATTATGTACTCTTTTTGTGAAGAAAAAGTACTTTTGAGTGTGTAGCAAAAGAGTAGGCAAGCTTTAAGACATACTACTTCGTCATCATTAACGGACAGATCTGTCGCGTGCATCCTGTTACCGTAAACTACCTCTCATTTCAACCAGATGATCCCACAGTAGCTGTACGGATCTCAAGCTGTCTGGCGGACATCTCGGCATGGATGAAGGAACATCACCTACAGCTCAACCTGGCAAAGACTGAGCTTCTCATCCTCCCTGCCAATCCGTCTCTACAACACGACTTCACTATCCAGCTAGATTCTTCCTCAATCACCCCATCAAGGTCAGTCAGAAATCTTGGAGTAATCTTTGATGATCAGCTGACCTTCAGACCACATCACAAAGACAGCTCGATCATGCAGGTCTGCTATGCACAACATCAGGAAGATCACTGCTTGATTACTGCAATTCTCTTCTGCCTGGACTTCCATCATGTGCAACTAAACCTCTACAACATACAAACTACAAACCTCTGCTGCTGCTCGTCTGGTCTTCAACAAGCCCAAAAGGGCCCACGTCACTCCTTTGTTTATCTCTCTGCACTGGCTACCACTCGCTGCTCGCATCAAGTTCAAGGTGTTGACACTTGCATACAGATTGATCACAGAATCAGCTCCCTCCTACTTCCACTTACTACTACAAGTCTACATCCCTACCAGAAGCCTACGATCAGTCAATGAGCGACTGCTCGTGGTACCATCACAGAGAGCCTCAAAATCACCAGAACATTCTCCTTCACGGTGCCATGCTTGTGGAATGACCTGCCCACCCTCATCCGGAATGCAGTATCCCTGACAGCATTCAAAAGACAACTGAAAACTCATCTCTTCCGTGAGCACTTAACATAAATTAAAAAAAATGTAAAAAAATTCTCTCCTTTTCCTTTAAATCCCTGCTTATCTGGCTTATGCTACTTCGAGCAATGTCTGAACTTTGTATTTTGAGCACTTCTTGCGTTGTTTTTGTCTCTTCACGATGACTCCCTTGGTTTAGTCCTCAGTTGTAAGTCGCTTTGGATAAAAGCGTCTGCTAAATAACTAAATGTAAACTGTCAATCATCTTGTCACAGTTAAAATCCTCCAATCAATCTAATTTAATTTCCTACCGTTTCGGAGAGAACTAGAAGCACGTTCATCTGCCAGTCGCGGGTCTTTCATGAGGAGACTCTCCTCGTGTGTTTGCAATTTGAATGTAATGATGCATTTAAAAGTTAATGGCTAAACGTATCTTTACAAAAGTTCACAATGCTGCTGCAGATGCAATATAATGTAGACAGCATTAAATAAATACATTTTCGTCAGGTTAGATACTGATTAATCACTCGAACCCCGTTATGAAAACCTCTCTACATAACCGCAGGACTCGCTCGCCCTCCATGTCTGTAGTTTTTTAACACTTTTCACTTGTGTTTGTAGATCTGATCGAATCCTCGTCCAGCGCGCGATGGGTTGTGGGCAATATCAGCATTAGAGTGCGAATCGATCTGCACTTCGGATTCTGACCGGAAATAGTAGATCATCCGGGTACCTTTGGAACACTCATTTCAACATACTACGATTTGGGACGTACTAATTCTATTTTCGAATTCTATTTAGGACGGATAGTATGCGAATAGGGACGCAGCATATACCACTTTGAGGTCCGTGCGTCAAATTCTCGTCAGTTTCCGGTCATCAAACATTGGCGATTGGTTAAATATCTGAGATTTGCCTTATTCACACGTACACAATCAACAGATAGGCCTACTGTAACAACCCCCTTGGAATGCCACCTCATGAATTTAATTCAATCGTTTACTTCGATAGAGATTTTGGCCAACATTAAAAGACCAACAAGACCAATTAGTTGATCAACATCACTTCTCCTAAAATGTCTTGGATTGGCCAAACCCGTGACACATATCAAAAGACCATTTGCCTATCTTCCTTAAAAAACGTCTACAACTTCTAAAAAAACTTATTACCTTGTGTTTTACTCTTTGGGAATGAGATATCTGTACCACTCACTCTGAGACATTCCAAATGATACTAAACACAATACTCAATGATAATCATTCACATTAAACCATATATATTCTTGGGTGCACTTTGGTGATCTTGCATGAAGGGGAAGGAGTGGGGGATGAGGGGAAGAAATGTAGATTAGGATTCAGAGGTGAGATTTTAGTCTCAGATGGTGATGCTGCCTTCACAAGAGTGAGTTCAAATGCTAATATCCAGTATAGGTTCTTTGTCTTCTCAAGAAGTGTCCGTTCCTTAACCAGTTTCTCCAGTCTTACAGGACTTTTCTGTCTTTGCACAACTTTTTCCCATCTATCTACTGATTTACAGAGATAGTTGTCCAAGGACAAAATGTTAGTAACATTAAGGTCACAAGTTCAGTTGTTGCATGTTGGTTTCAAGCACCTATAGTTAAATTAGAATGTTCTGATTTATAATTGAACCAAAAGTGACAATAAGTGCCCTTTAAATGATATGTTTCAGTGTTAGCACTGAAGTAAACCCATTGTTAGGATCAAGCAGATCAGATTACCATGTTGATTACCCAAGAAAGCACAAGTTTTCTGCCAGATTCAAGACAGCATGCTGATTTCTTTGCCCTTTGCCACACCACATCCATTTATGCGGTTACTCGACGGGTCAAAAACCCAATTATCAGCTATGATCGGTTGTAAAGACCTTTCTCTGCTTATTGCCAGAGTGTTTGCCAGATAGAAACACATGTAGAGTCATACTGTGAAGATCTAGTATTGCTCATGCAGTACTGCGATTTTTGCATAGGTTTGCACATTTTTAAACTTTGGCAATTCCTTGGATCAAATCTTTTTTTTCTTTTCTACATGGAAATTCATATATATTCTTAATGTATCACAACTAAATGAATCAATGTACTCTGTAGATACAGGAAATATGCAGATATACAGCTGAGGAACCACAATCTCTCCACAACACAGTAACACTTATATAGACAACACTAGGAAAGAATTATATACTGTTGTGTATCCTCAAGACTTTTAATTTATGTGTCATCAGTAAAATCATTCATTAGATCATGCAAATGTCAGTAGCCTTTAAATGGTCGTAATGTTTCTAAAATACAGTAGGCTACAATCTACAGTAGTTTTATGGCATGATTCATTTTGATGACCTTTAATATTGAAAGTCTGTTTGATTTATTGGACATTAATCCAGTCTTGTCTGTGACTTTTTCACTTTGTTTACAGGACAGGTAGCAGCTCAGATTGATGATGTGGCCTCATTTTTACATAAACTCATTTGCTGGAGGCGAATGGAGGAAGTGGGTTGTAATAGGTTACCACTTGTTTTTGTTTTTCAGATTAAAGGTACATGCTGAGAGAGGACTTGTTCATTTCATATTTAGCTGCACTTCTTGTAAATAGTCTGTAAGCAATGCCTGATAATTTGGTAAAACAGTCTTTGTTGATACAGTATATAGTATTTTTTTTCTTGATATTTTTGTAAAGATTTATAATTATTATTATTATTATAATAAAAACAATGACTTTTTCATTCATTAAACTAAATAAAATGTATTATCTGATATCTGCTAAATATCAGTGTTTTGTTGCTGTTCCACTCTTCTCTTACATGTCATTTTGTAACAAGGAGTAAGCAGATATTTACTATATCTCCTTTTTTTCAGGCATCAGATTCATTCCAACTACAAAAATGTTTGCAACATAGTTTTGTTTCAGTCAAAACCACAACCTGCTGTTTTGGTCTGCCATTGTCTGACCTAAATAAAGTGCTGACTGTTCTCCTGCAAGATGCAAAACTTATATGCTACATAACAGCTGTGACGTATATTACGATGGTAGTCAATAATTCTATCCTTTAAAAGTCATCTTTGATCACCAAAATGACACATTTAAACTTCATGCCTTAAAATACTCTAAACCCTACCTCACAGAATACACTGAACCAATGAATATGCAAATTAGCTCCGCCTACACTCACTCACCAGCTCAGACCCAGTCTTGTTGATGATCTCACGTTGCGTTTAGACTGTCTTTTTTCCACTGAGTTTTAAGGAGAAAATTCTCAGCAATGGTGTTGCCTTGTGAATTTGCACATGGTTTGTCTTAAAGCATATTAAAAACACCACATAGACATAGTATAAAAACATCGAAAGACTTTACCAATGAGTCAATACATCCTCAATCCTTATTCCAAAACGTGTTTTGTTTTACAGTGATTTACTATGGTAATACTATGTGAGTATGGTGTATGGTGTGGGAGTGGCATAGGCTAATAAATTGCCATCTGTAGCTCTCTTAACAATTAAGTTCATCATGGCATTATTGTGAAGGGTCATTTTACTATGGTTTGTTGTAGCGCTGTAGTGGAATTTATTTTCAAGAAAGTATACCATGTCTATAATTATTAGGTATAGCTGCTAGCCTACAGTGACGTCTTCAGCTTGTCAGCTTGATATCCTTTCCATCGAAACAGGTTATATCTAACCATAACCATATTCATCCACACGTCATGCAGAGCCGAACCACAACCGAAAAACGCATGCAATTTTTTTTAATCGCAAGAGGGCCAAAGTTGCAAAGTGCCTATTATGTTGAATTTTGTTGAGCCTATCATGTAAATTTCATATTTGATTTTCACTGTTACTTTTTACGCCAAATAATTTTGGTATCCGCTCTTCTTTAGGTTGATACAATTTATAAGATACTTGAAACATTGGACATTTCTGCGACATTTTGTTTGTTATTTTCAGAGCAGTTCCACTCCCAACACATGTAATGCTCTCTTGCATGTCTCTTTCAGTCACATATCCTGTTCTCTCTCTCTCTATACGTCTCTCTCTCTTCCTCTCTCATCTGAAAGTACAACTGAGAGTTGAACTGTGAGCTGTCATTTGTCAGTAGCCTAAATGTGTATGAGTAATGAAGAAGAGTCTCTTGAGTGATCTATGTCTGTACTGCTGGATGAGAGATGGCGAGTGTTTTACGGATGCTCTTGGTTGTTTTCTGTCCTTTAATTCTGTCTGAGAGTGGAGATGACGGTAAGTGGTTTGAAATTGTATGTAATAAATCGAGAAATTTTGGGTAAGTTAAAATGTAGCGTAAATAAATTAATTGCTACTAATTACTTACCACGAATTATTACTAATTACTACAAATCTTTAACAGTGTAATTACATTTTATCATTAGGTAAACATTTTAAGTTAAATTCACTATGAAATCTATTATTGTTTTATTTAGAATTGTTCTATAGTCTATAATAGTCCATCGGCATACCCTGACGTGCACCTCTCCAAAAAATGTAACAACGCGTCATTTCTACGCGGACGCAAGCGCTGTGATTGGTCACTGGAACCCCTCCCTCGGGTTTCACATGCTCCCTCTGCATGTGTAATTTCGCGCGTAAACGCGGACAACGACGTAGAAGTAAATGAAAACCAACGCGTAATCTATAGCGTAGAGGCTCCGGCGTAGGTCCGACGCATAAATCAGCCTTAGTGTTCTAACTAATTAAATTACAGTATAATTATAGTTATGCATCACATCACACCCAACACTGGTTCTGAATGGGAGCGATTATTATAAGCGGTTTAGTCTCTTCAGTCAAATCACCGGCAAGTGCTCCAGCATTATGACTGTAAATAGATTGTGTATAGCGATTTATTATGATATGATCATAAATAAATATGTCTTTGGGGGAAAATTCATATGTGAAACGTTAATTTAAGGTAGTTTTCATTGAAGCACACTAACAAGGATGACTAGAAAAACGTTGGTTTATGTTTTTCTCCTCTCGATTCATTTTAGATTGGTCTGAGAAAGAAGTGACCTGCACATCCACTTTGACCATCAAAATGAATAACCTCACCTGTTCGCTAAATGATGAACCCAATGAGGAGGTCAAATTTGCAACACTCTGGTAGCCTATTTCATTAGACATATTTACTATAATGGTGTGGAATATTGGCCTCAGAAACTGAATATTTAAAAAACGCTTTTGTTACTATAAAGTGTTTAATGTTTTGTGAATCAATGTTTGCTCTAAATTCTGATGTTGAACTGGAAATGACATTTTTTTCTTTTCCGTTTAGCAATGAAGCAGAAATAAAAACTTGTACAAATGCTACTCTAGGACCAAAAGACTTTACTTTTGAGAGTTTGGCGACGCTTACTAATTACAAGCTCAAAGTACACACAGGAGAAGGGGTTATTGAAAAAGACATCAGCCTGATAAAAATGGGCAAGTCTATCTATCTATCTATCTATCTATCTATCTATCTATCTATCTATCTATCTATCTATCTATCTATCTATCTATCTATCTATCTATCTATCTATATATATATATATAGATATATATATATATATATATATATATATATATATATATAATGTAATCTGTCTTTGTCCTTGCAGTCAAAATCCCAGCTCCTGGAATAAAGCTTGCCACTTACATGGAAGACACAGATGACGTTTCCATTTTGATTGAACACAGCCATGAATATGTTACCAACCCTGCCTTTGAAGTTGAAATCTGGGGGGGGAAACTTGCAAACAAGGTGTTTTTCACAACAATTAGTTTGTAACACTTGAACTTTCTTAAACATTAAGATAGAATCATTTCGAGTTCATTTAACAAATAAACAACACCCTTTCTTTCTTTACAGCCCATCAAGAAAAGTATTGCCCTTAGGAACTTCAATGTTCCCAGGGACAGTTTAGGTGGAGTTGGTGTTTACTATACACGTGTTAGAGCAAAACCCATCAATTATTTTGATGGCGACTGGAGTGAGTGGAGTTCAACTGCCAATTTCACTATAAAAAGTGAGTGGATCATTGATTAAATGTCAGTTATATGAGAGGTTACATGTGAAAAAGGCCAATAGGGTTATGAGTGAATGCTGTATACTATTTTTAGTGTAATAAACGCCTAGGAGGACTTAATCTGAAGGAGCAAAGAACCCTTGTTGGGCTTTTAACGCGCATTATTGGGTAGGCGAAGAATCAAATAGCTTTGGCATTGAGAAAATGTGGAAAAACACATTTTAACCGTTATTCATCATGTCTGATTAATTGTGATGATGTAAATTATGACACACGTTCTACATTTACTATCAAAGCAAATAGTACTGACCTATCATCACTTCACATCACCATCGGCTTCTCTGTCTTTCTGGTGCTTATCATTTTGGGGGCCTTGCTATGGAGAACGCAGTGAGTATTTTTTCATTTTAGAGATGTATTTTATTGTTTAGTTTTTTTTAAATGTACCAATTGTTTTCTCACCCAGTATAAAAGACCACATCACACCAAACATCCCGCACCCAAAGGCAACTCTCGCACAAATGCACAGAGCAAGAGAGGTAATTCAGTTTGTCCTGTGTCTTATTGCTTCACTTGACGCTCTGCGAGATTAAACAACAAGAAGTGCTCGATGTCCTCATGCAGAATGTTTTTGCATTTTCAGGGTCTTCCTTTCACTTTCAGTCCTGAGATATTCAGCGATATCTTCATACACCGTGTGGATTACGTTGATGAAAAACCATCTGTTCTGGAGTTTGAAGACGGTCCGGATGAATGCTGCAATAGCCAAACCAGTTCCTTAAATACATCATTGAGTGAAATGGACATGAATGATGAACGGCTTCCAAGAGAGCAGTCCCACCTGAAAATTAGATTGTTAGATGAATCAGATTTGTCAAAAGGAAGAGAAAACAGTGGCCGTCAGGGTGAAACGGCCCCTCAACGAGAATGCAAAGACGAAGCCTATGTCACTATGTCCAGCCTCTTCAAAACACAATGAACAACTGTAGTTTACTGGTTATTTTACAGACCCTCGGTAGAGGAAGTTATTCTGCGTATATGATAAAAGGTTAACTAACATTGTATGTGATGCATTTAAAACCCGAGAAGCCGGTTTTGTATAACGAGACGCTTTTAAAATTCACTAGACGTGTCCGGTTTGTTGCTCTGGGCTAACCATGTTTGTACATATCGTAGCTGTCATTCAAAGGTTTCATTTTCAACCAAGCATCATGCACAGCTGTGGTCTCCACTGTGGTAGCCAATTTCCTTCTGAATGTTTCAGAAACACTGGCATTAAGTGTGAATCATAGATAAATCCACATTTCTGAACTCATCACACATATTCTCGGACCTCATGTAACTGCTGCTAGCCTCAGTGTTCTCTTTATCCATGGATATTTTCATCCGTATATATACGTGAGCTAAGAGATTTTTATCCTCTGTTAACCTCGTTCAAAAGTAATACATACAGTTCAAGTGGCACTTTTTTAATGAGCAGAGGATTTATTTATAATGATCAGAAGAAATATTTTCTGTGTATATAAAAAAGCATCTGCTCCTAATGCTAATTTTGTAATGCATTTATCATTATATATATAATCTTAAACAGATGTGTAATAAAGGAATGTATTAAAATTATATGAAATATTCCATTGATATGTCCAAAGTTGCTAGATTTGTTCATAAAGTTGTTAATTTTAATTCTGATAGAACATTTTAAAAGCATTATTACAAACCATCAGTCCACATAACCATAGAATATATTTTCACATTTCATGCGAATCATCTCAAGGAACTTTTTTTAATAACCATAATAAAACATTTATTAAATGAGTCACTTTTTGTAAAATAGCATTTGCCAGAACATGCATAACTAAATCTGAAGACTCACAAGACTTGCATATATCACCATATATACCACGCTGGTTTTAGTTATGATGAAAAGGTGTTTTACTCTAAAAAACAATTAATTACCAGTAACACAAGCAGACACATTTTACACATAATTCAAGCTTCTACAATACTTCCATAATTTAATTTTCCAGATTTATTGTTAATATCCTACACATTTTTTTGTCAGATTTATTAACCCTAACTTGCTTTGATTTCACAAGCATTATCAATTGGTTTACAAGCATAACCCTTCATAACTTCCATGCGTTCTTCATCATTAAAATAAAATACACATCACTATCGATAGAAGCACTGACTCCACTGTAATAGTTCCAGAATTCATCTTTTGTCACCTGTAGATGGAAAAGAAGAAATAATGTTATTAAACAAACTGGTAGCCCTTACATAGACCTAAACTACACCCAGAATGATAATCCCAACCTGGAAAGATAGCGAAAAATTTCAAAGTGAATTAAAAACAGACTTAATTTGTATTCGAGTTTTTGAGTGTTTCTCACGTAGGGATCCAAGCAGGTGCAAAGGCATCTTTCATTAGCCAAATAAAGAGGATGCACGCAATCACAAGACACAAAGTCTTGCAACAATACCACACCACCTGCATTTGTTAGATGGTGTGTGGCTGATTCTGGAATAAAACAATACATGCATTAGTGCAGCTGCTTGTCTGCAGTGAGAAACACTCTGTGCGATTAGTAATTGGTTGATTTCTTTGATTGTAAGAGGTAGATTCCCAAAACCCCAAAGTTAGTAGTTGTAAGAGACCAAAGGTAAACTTGTCACCTTATTTTAGACTCGACCCTGTCAAAACTGTGCCTGTTGCTTTTAACCTCTGGTTCAATATACAGTATATGTGGAGTGTGTAGCTTTTACTTTCTTACACAACCATGTAGGAAGACACATCATGGCCATATTCGAGGATGACAAAGCTAAGATTTATGAGTCATACAAGACCTTTACCAAAAAATGATGCACCCCTGGATGGAAATAACACATCATACAATAACACAACATAATCACAACATTTATTTCCATCAAGAGGTGCATATATTTTTGGTCAAGATCTCGTATTGACGATGCAAGAGTCAAGCACTCCACACATCCCAGCGTTCTGTCACTTCTGTCTAGTCTATTTCTTGGTTTTGTGACATAGCCCTGACACTCCTGTTTTGTCTTGTCTGTGTGCCTTGTTTCATGTGCCTTCATGTCATTTTTTGTCTTGTACTGTGTAGCACGCAGCTTGTGTTTTACATTAGCTGTGTGCTTTCATGTTGCCATGTTTTGTGTGAACACGTGGCTTATGAGTTATCATTGGCTGCATGTTCATTTATCGTTTTGTATTAGCACATGGCTTGTGATTTGTTTTACTGGCCATGTGCTTGTGTCCAAGTCCAAGTCCAAGGGGTAGTTTTTGTTTGTATTTTTTTTAATTTTTTTTATTATTAATAAAGCCTGTTTTCCCTGCAATTGAGTCCTCGCTTCATCCCTCACCCACAACCCTGACACCCAAAGACTTTCAATGAATTTAAGGTCTGGACTCAAAGGTGCCAATTCATGTGTGAAAATTATTCTTCATGCTCTCTCCTGACCATTCTTTCACAATATGAAGTTTTATTAACTAAGTTCGGGAGGAGCACTTTCAGATAATTAACACGAGTGGACAGCAATCAGCAATCAATGATAAGAGGGTACATATAGACTCAGCAGTCTTACCTCGATCCATTGACAGTTTGCAGCATCCCCCCTCCACCCCTTCTCAACACTCCTAGTTCTAAAAATCACTTACATACGGGGGGAGTACTCTGGGTTCGGGCTGAATTCCGAGCTCGGAGCCCTCCCTCCGGACAGCACGCCAAATACGCATTAAATCTTACTCCCTCAAAATTATATGTAAGTGTGAACTCGTGAAATGATCTTGATGATCTTGGCTTTGTCATCCTGGAATATGGCAATGATGTGTCTTCCTACATAGTTGTTTAAGAAAGTAAAATCTACACACTCCATCAATTAGGGTTAGAATACCTATTGCCAAACATTTATCAACATCTTATATATCTCATATATCTTAACATCTCATAAATATCCAGACTTTTGTCTGCAATGGACATGTTTGACAGGGTCAAGATATGTTTTTGCTTAAGGTTGACCATCTTTGTTCTTTACCCTAAAATAGATCCCTCAGAAGTTTAGTCAAGCTTCCATGCATTTTTCATCATTACTATAAAGTAGATATCTGTGTCAATGGATGCGCTCACGCCGGAGTAGTAGTTCAAAAACTCCTCTTTTGTGACCTGATGTATGGAGACATATCATGATCAAAGAAAACAATGCAGAAATTACTTCTTATGGTGCCACCGATTGAACTGGGTGGTGCTTAAAACAAAAGCAATTTTATTCTAAAATGTAGGCCTGTTAAATATTAATACATTACTATGCTGGATACTGTAAATTTTAGATGAGACAACTTTCAGCATCTTCATACCTTCCCATCCTTGTCATCCGGAGAGTCAAAACTGTCCAAGAATTTGCGGAATACTTGGTCTTCGGTCCACTCACCGTTTTGATATTTGGGGTGATGTTTGACGTTGTATAATCCTCTCAGATCCTCTATTGTAATAACACCATCTCCGGTCTTATCCAACTTTTTGAATGCCTGTAACACCACCTCCTTTCTGGCGTTAGACATGGCTGGCTGCAATCACAGGAATGAAAATAATACCACAACTGCCATTGCACCGGTCAACTAAAAACACATCATCGTTCAATGCGTTTACCCTCAGAGACAAAAGAAACTCATCAAAGTCAATATATCCACTGCCGTCCCTGTCAAAGTGCTGGAAAAGTTTTATAGCGTCTTCTTTCTCGATGAGCACACCGTAGTCACTCAGGCCTTTCAGGAACTCCTTCATGTCTAGAGTGCGACTTTTGTCATCATCCATGATCCTAAATGTCCTGAGAACATCAAACTGTAGTCAGATATCTGCACTTCAGTCTATATGAAGAAACACATCTTATGCACACTGTACCTGCCCAGTCCCTTGATGCCTGCGGACCCTCGTGCCAAACACTGCAGCCTTAGTTGTTCAATGGGGTCTGAGCAACCTGCCAGCTGCTTCTTGGCATTGATTGTCATCTCTCGGTCATGCCGCGATGTACCTGCCATCCTACACCTATCTGATCTGAAGGTGACAAGACTGATTTTTAGGCTTACTTATGTGGGTGCACTCTTCTTCTATTGCAGAGATGACCCCCTGTTGGAACCTTTATTTATGAGTGTAGTTGATGCATAATGGACTGTGTGTGTGTGTGTGTGTGTGTGTGTGTGTGTGTGTGTGTGTGTGTGTGTGTGTGTGTGTAGTCCATTTAAACTACAAATATTCCATATAGTCTCTGAATATGACCTCATAAAAACTGCATGCATAGTAATTTTAATAATGTACAATTATTTTATGTAAGGGATAATGTAGAGCGAGGCGGTTGTTATAGCGAATACAACCAATATTAACCAACTGCAGAACCGCAGAACAAAACGTCATAGCAGTGTGAGGACGACAGCGCCAGCCTAACAGTCTGATGCTGGAAATGGACGGAGTTCATGTTTAACTATGGCGGAAAAGAAGAAGAGAAGAAGTTAAAAAGAAGTTCTATCTTTGATGGATGCAACATACTTAGCGTTATACGCTTATTACAAAACGGCTCTAAGTATTTTGTAAGTTAATATTCAACAATATTATTGATCTGTCATTGACACCATTATATGAGAAGTGAACTGAGCTGGACGATGATATCACTGTTTTCTCCAGAATGGCTATATAGATTAATTAACTGAATTAATAACTTTTTTAAAACAGATGAATCAACAATGAACTTACTTAAGCTGGATTATGACACTATTTTGTTCTAGATCAGCAGAGACAAACTTTGTTGCATTATTTTCCTAGAAACATGCTGCCGTTGATGTGCAGGTGCCACCTAAAGCACAAGAGACTGAAATCGGCGACAAGGTATGTTTTTATCGTCTCAAACAGGCACATGAAAGAGCATAATTTCAAAACATTCATTTACATGCATCCTGATTAAAACACAATGTATTGTTGAGGACACTTCCAATCTCCCCAGGGACAACAGATGGAAATTAGCTAGCAGCTAAATGTGGTGCAAACTATCTCTTTTCTTGTGAGAATAATTTCTTTTAAATGAATTAAATATTTAATTACTTTTTTGTACTCTTTTCTCTCATGAAGGAACCACAGATAGTCAAAGACCTCAGGACCGCAGTTGGATGCCACTCATTCAGAGGTTTTGTGGAAGAGCCGAGGTATCTGAACTTAAAGAAGGAAGACCAGAAAAAGGCCCTTCTTAAACTTGATCAGGCGGGAAAAAAAAGATTATCTGGAACGGGCCAAAGAGCCTTTCATGTTTCGGTTCCATTTTAAAGAAGATATGGAAGTTTTTCTTTGCAAGTGTCATGATGAAAGGTACCTCAGGATTAACTCCATTTGTATGGAGTTTTGATTTATTTTATTTTTCTCTTGAGAATTAGTTAAATGTGTGCCTGCATAACTTTTATAAGATTTATTTTCTTTGGTTTGATTTTGTTTTATATCATTTTATTTATTATTTAGTTCGATTTAGTATTTTTATTTAATTATATTATTTATTTGGAGCAGGTACAGCTAGTGTGTCATTCTTTTGATATTTCAGAGGAAAAAAAATAATTTTATTTAAATTAATCATTTTTGTTTTTTTAGTCCATCATATACAGGTCCTTCTCAAAAAATTAGCATATTGTGATAAAGTTCATTATTTTCCATAATGTAATGATAAAAATTAAACTTTCGATAGCGGCCTTAAGCTCATCCAGAGTGGTGGGTCTTGCGTCTCTCTACTTTCTCTTCACAATATCCCACAGATTCTCTATGGGGTTCAGGTCAGGAGAGTTGGCAGGCCAATTGAGCACACAAATACCATGGTCAGTAAACCATTTACCAGTGGTTTTGGCACCGTGAGCAGGTGCCAGGTCGTGCTGAAAAATGAAATCGTCATCTCCATAAAGCTTTTCAGCAGGTGGAAGCATGAAGTGCTCCAATCTCCTGATAGCTAGCTGCATTGACCCTGCCCTTGATAAAACACAGTGGACCAACACCAGCAGCTGACATGGCACCCCAGACCATCACTGACTGTGGGTACTTGACACTGGACTTCAGGCATTTGGGCATTTCCTTCTCCCCAGTCTTCCTCCAGACTCTGGCACCTTGATTTCCGATTGACATGCAACCACTGAGCAACAGTCCAGTGCTGCTTCTCTGTAGCCCAGGTCAGGCGCTTCTGCCGCTGTTTCTGGTTCAAAAGTGGCTTGACCTGGGGAATGCGGCACCTGTAGCCCATTTCCTGCACACGCCTGTGCACGGTGGCTCTGGATGTTTCTACTCCAGACTCAGTCCACTGCTTCCGCAGGTCCCCCAAGGTCTGGAATCGGTCCTTCTCCACAATCTTCCTCAGGGTCCGGTCACCTCTTCTCGTTGTGCAGCATTTTTTGCCACACTTTTTCCTTCCCACTGAGGTGCCTTGATACAGGACTCTGGGAACAGCCTATTTGTTCAGAAATTTCTTTCTGTGTCTTACCCTCTTGCTTGAGGGTGTCAATGATGGCCTTCTGGACAGCAGTCAGGTCGGCAGTCTTACCCATGATTGCGGTTTTGAGTAATGAAACAGGCTGGGAGTTTTTAAAAGCCTCAGGAATCTTTTGCAGGTGTTTAGAGTTAATTAGTTGATTCAGATGATTAGATTAATAGCTCGTTTAGAGAACCTTTTCATGATATGCTAATTTTTTGAGACAGGAATTTTGAGTTTTTATGAGCTGTATGCCAAAATCATCAGTATTAAAACAATAAAACGCCTGAAATATTTCAGTTGGTGTGCAATGAAACTAAAATATATGAAAGTTTAATTTTTATCATTACATTATGGAAAATAATGAACTTTATCACAATATGCTAATTTTTTTAGAAGGACCTGTAATTGTTGTGTATGGTCTATGAAAAAAAATGTTAGTTGAGTATTAAAAATTATTTTCAATTAAATCAAATGTTCAAACGCTCAAGCTTTGTTTTCATTGCATTATTTTTGTTTTGTTTTAAGATTTGTTCAATTTATATTGTTATTTGACTCAACAAAACAAATGGATAAAAAATATAATTTTAACTTTTAAAAAACTATTAACATTTGTTAAATGTCATCTTAAATATATCTTTTCAATTAAATCGTTTAAAAAAGTCTTTATAATAACGCTTTAAAACGTTCCAAAACACGGAAGTAGCGCAATGCCTTGCCGCGCCCACTTCCGCCATCAGCACTGTCGTCCACACACTGCTATGACGTGTAGTTCTGAGGTTCTGCAGTTAGACCTAGACTATTAGTTAGACCAGACCTATCTCAATATAACCCAGACAGGCTGGGTCTTGAATCAGCCTTAAGGGGTTGTATTCGCTATAACAGCCGCTCTACATTATCCCGCTTATTACATGGCTACCTGCCAAATAAATCATTAATTTGACATAAAATATTAATTTAAAAATGAGTTTATTTATTTAAAAACGATTGTATTGCTTCCGCTAAAGAAAATAGTTCGTTCCGTCTCTACTACGGTTAGAATCCTGGATCCATGCAACGCTGTTTTTCATGGCAACGGTGCGTTATACTTAGCAGCGGTCTGTTATCAAGAAATAACAGACCGCATTCTACATTAGAATTCAACCAAGCCTTGTAATAAAATAGGCTACAATAAATGTAGCTTTATTACTTACACAGTTTAGTCTATGAGTAATACTAGCTGTATTGTACTGTAAGGAAACAACATGCTCTTAAAATATACTGTAATCCAGCAAACAGTACATCATGACTTTGACTTTATTCATTCTTAATACTCTATTCGCAGCATACTCACATAGAGAAGTGAAACAAAACGATGATAAATGTGCTAAAACCACCTGGATTTCCGTAGCGCTGCTTTGGTCTTTCCTGTTTGAGCGTTCACCGTTTCCACGGAGACGAGTTCTTGCATTTGATTGGTCAGTCTTGCTACAGGTGTGAATTAGGTGGATAGATCGTAATGTTTGACCTTCCGCTGTTGTTCAAGTTAAGTGGTTGCTGTTTAACAGCCAAAGGGTACAAAAACAAAGCGAAACATAATTTTGAATATGAAAAAACTACGGATATTTCTACTGCAGATACCTCAGGCCGAAGTCTTGCTCGAGAGTCATAAAAAGGTGTTTTGTGCAAGTAGGCTACCTTCACGTTTAAAGACTCACGCAAGAGATTTCGTTATAGAAAAGTTAACTTTAAAATATTGGCATAGAAGCAAATATGATTTAATCAATTATTTATTAATAACTGCAAGATTACATTAAGTATGTGTCCATTTGGAATGTACCACAATTAACTTACACCAAATATACAAATCAACAGATTCCAGCATCAGATTCCAGTTCCAGCCTTCATCATCACATTACTTGAGGACTGACCAATTACCATATCAAGATTACACCTCATTGGCAACATAATTAATATCTTCATAAATACACAGTAAATGTGAATACATTTAGCAGTAAACCAAAAGGTATGAATGAAAAAACGAAACGAAAACAATGCCCTTCTTATTTATTTAAACCTAAAGGGCTACGTTTACTAAGAAAATACATTAATCTGAGATTAAACCATGATGCTTGACATTTGTGAAGAGAATAGACAAATGTTTACAGTGAAATATAACACTATTTAGAGCTGCTACTGCACTTCCTGTGAGAAACAAGATTAAGACTCCTCATCATACGCAGTAGAATATCATATCATGCAAACATTTACATTTGATATGCTTGATGACCCCTATGCACAAGGAGAATTTCATGTATTTAAAAAAATGTGATTCCTTCAAATCTTGCCCTGCACTCATTAGTCTTGTTTTATAAGCTTATGTTGCTAACCAGATTCCTTCAACACATTTGTATACTGAAAATCTCTTTTCTATAAGAAAACTGCACTTGTAATAAAGACATGCTTATAAGTCTGGAAAATCAGCCCACAAGTACATGTTGTAACCCATTTTTTAAACAATCAGATTGCGGCATTCTTAAAGCTATTTCAACAGTTTTGCCTATTCTGAATAAGTGACAAAAATGACAAAGCTAATTACGAATGGTCTATCTGACATTCATCCACAAGACTAGTGCTAAAATAAGGTAACAAAGGTAACTTGATTATAAAGCAGATGTGCAAGGTCTAAATAATAACAGTCATGTGAAACAAGAAAAGCAGCAGGTTATTTGTCTAAAATCAAAAGACAAATTATACAACTTTATGTACCATAAATATATAAAAGAATAGAAATAATGGAAAAAAAATACTTAAAACTAAATTACACCAGGACTTAATTAAATATATATATGAGATGAGAAACAGCTAAATCCTGTCTGTCTGTACTACCTTTCATGGCTCAGTGTTTCGACAGTTCAACTTTACATTTGACTCATTTCTTGAAATGGATTAAAGAAACTAAGCAACAACCAAAAAAAATCCCATTTGTCACAAGCAGCAGTCTGAATGCCTGACACTTCAAAATGAATGTGTGCATTTCTCTATGTGGCTGCGAGTTTATCAGGACGCATGCAGATAACTACACTGCATTACAGGATACAGGAAGTTGAAGATGTTTGAAAAGAGAGGAACAAACCACACCTGTAGAGATGAGTGTTTTTAGAGGTAAAATTCATCTAATTTCCCCAAGACAGAGTTTTTGACCAAGAAGAGATATTAAACATCATCAAAGATTCGGCTTCGAGAAGACGACATTGAGAGGTACCTTCCACCGCCATGTCTGTGGGAGAAAAAAACAGACAGACATGTGAGCGCACAAGATAAACCTTGTGACAATAGAGTGCTGCAGGTTTCATCATCCCCAAAATCAATGGGTTTCTAGAATGTTTTTTTTGTTAAACACCTGAAAAAGTGTCGGTGGTTAACAAGCTCAAGATATTTTTATGTTTTACGACATAAAATACCTCAGTAATAATGCCTAGTGTTTTTTTAAAGCTTTTACTTTCTAACAAGCAGGAAACGAACAGGAAAACTCATCTACTCACTAGTCCGCTTTTACAGCCTTCTGTGTTTATAACTCAAACTTTCAGGGAAAATGTTTGGAGAAAGAGTTGTCAGAAGCTTAGTGAAGGCCGTGCTGTAGTTTATAGCCTATGTTTAGCTTTATACATCTGCCGATTGCATTTAGGTTTATTTGTGAAGATTATCATGATGAACAAAATGTGTGAGAATCATAAACTTTTGTTGGTCACAGAGTTTATTTTTTGCCAATAATCCAAAAGCCAATTGAAAAGGGGAACTAGGGTGATGCTAACTTCCGGGTTGGCCAACAAAATTCTGTCATGCCCACAGCCCTCAATAAAACTCGATCTAACCTGCCAGGGTCAGATTGCAAAGGGTCATCAGTAAGAGTCTCAGCATTGAAGTCCAATGGCTCAGCGTCTTGCAACAACTCAATGCTGTCTCGCCCTGACTGGTTGCTGCTACGTGTGTACTTGACCTCTGCGAAGAAAAAGAAAAAAGGATGACATTCAAATTCCTGCTTCTTTTTGAAATTCACTTGAAAACGAACCCCCTATAAGAATACTACAGGACACACGTCTTATTGGGCATTAAACATACGTCGGTTTGTGTTTGAATTTAGGGTTTCGCCGTAGTTTGTTTCCTTCATCTCTGACATGGAGGTCCGGTTTCTGGCAGCAATATCATCTCGCTGAACATAACGCTCTCTCCATTCCTGTCACAGGGAAATATATATTTACACACTGGAATAATCAGACGCAGAATGAATTATAGAAATAATCTTACTCTTCGTCTGTTTTCCCCATCTTCTATTCTTTGCCGTTTTCTTCTTTCTATGCAAAAGACAGCAAAATAATAAGTCACATACATTTCCTTGATTAATGTTGGATGGGACCGTTTTGACTGTCAATGTTTGTGTCAGTGGTAACTACCCCTCTGACGCACTGAGGTTTTCACCACTGCAGATAGCTGTAGCAATGAGAAAAAGTGATTCCTGTTTGAATCTGCATATATATCTGTTTACATCTAACCATAGCAACCACAAGAGACTGTTTGACTTAGTTTTTAAACTACCGGTCGAACATTTAGATTCGCTTCAAATGACATCTTTCTCATTTTAAAAACCATTTGATTATAGTTTTGTTTTGTGTTTGTTTGAAATTAGTTTTGTTGATCAAAATAAATTGGGCTTGAGTGAATTTCTTTATAAAATCTTAAGAAATAACTTTTGAACAATAGTATATATAGAAACGTATAAAGTCAAAGTCCGGACTTGAATCCTATTGAATAAATTTGGGTTTTAGTGGATTACACAACAGTTTTAACAAAAACAAGTCTTTGGGAACAGCAAGAAACTATTTGGATGTCAAAAATAACAGAGACTGTGGGAAAGTACTGTATATAAAAACAATACCAGTAAGAATGCAAGATGTTTAAAGCAAGATGTTTATGCAAGAATGCAAGGCCAAAGGACGACATTCAAAATATTACGTTTTTTTGTTATTATGTGTGAATAAAGACTATTTAGTTGTTTCGGTTTGCCTAATAAATGACAATAAAAAACAAGTTTTAACAACTTTTTGACAGATTCCTAAAATATTTGTTTTCTCTTTATTATGACAGATGGTCAAATAAATTTGTTAAGCACTATATATATATATATATATATATATAGTGCTTTTTGAAGCTTACTGTTCAAAAGTTTGAGGTCAGTAAGCGAATACTTTTTTTCAATAATGTTTCTTGAGCACCAACAATATTTGAGCAGCAAGTCAGCATATTAGAAAAATCTCTAATACCAACTGGGTGACTGAAGTAATTAATGGCTGTTGAAAATTCAGCTTTGCGATAACATGAATAGTTTCTTTTTCCAAATATATGAAAATAGAAAACAGATATTTTAAATTTTAATATTTCATAATATTGCTGTTTAATTTGATCAAATAAAGAGACTTCTTTCAAAAATATTTTACTCACACCAAACTTGCATTTTATATTTACTGTATATATACTATTGACCTCTTTGCAGGAGTTCTCTGCCTTCATCTATGAGGTCAGAAGTCAATTCGTTCTCTCCCATAAACTGCTGGAAACCCAGGAGGTTCAGACAACGTGTCCCAAGACTGGACAGAAAGTGAAAAAAGATTTTTTCAATAAGCCAGAAACTACAACATAACATCTCACACATAATACCCATCACACATGAAATTCTGTCTGATAATTCATATATAATATTAGACACACCTGAAGAATGTAGCAATACAAAGAATGACGATCAGCATGGGGTAATATATGTAGAAGCCATTGGCAATGAAGGACAGGACCCGCATGGAACCCATGATCTACAACATTAGAGAAGGTTCATTTAAAGCTTAATAGTACATTCAAAAAGGGCATTCTGCACCATTGAGGCCTTATTCTCTAAATTTCATACTTACAGAGGTGTATGCCGTCTGCTCCTTTGCTTGGTGGGATATGGCAGAATCCATGTGAATCAGTCCCAGGAAGTTTAGACAAAGTGGTGGAGTCAAGCGGCAAAAAAGCCTAGTAAACAACACACAGGCTTTGTGCTTTATCAGAGAAAGACTAATGACAGAGTTTACTGACAATACAAGTTTAATACACTTAATACTGCTATGCAAAACATACATGCCGCTGAACTGCAGGCTGTAGGCATCGGTTTGGTGATGTGAAGCCAGGTAGTAGTAGTTGAAGACTCGGATGCGAAACACAGTGGAGTAGACGCAGGTGCAGAGGAAAAAGATTGTAATGAAGCACGCCATCTACAGGCCAAAAATGACAATATTAGCTTATGTTTCTCACCAGGTCAGACTGTCAGTAAGCTCTTAGTTTTGGTCAGAGCCATAGAGAAAGAGTTGCGACACTCTTTGATGTCGCCGCTATGGCTGTCAAGTGGTTCATGTAAGCCCCAATAGTTCCAAAACATATGCTGGCTGTCATGTTCTTCTATGGGACAGACAGCAGCGATTGCATTATTGAACGGTAAATATAAAATAAAACACACACCCAAGTACTTTTTCAGCTGTTATTGCATTATTGCATTTTGTTAATGTCAGATTTGCATTTGGAGAGGCAGGGTGACAACGAAATACTGTATATTACTTACATAAAATATAAATAATTACGCTGTGCATGTACAAATGAAGACCAGTATAAGCATCGCAAAGGGCGACTGATACAATATAGATAGTTGACAATTCAAAAGAGGTCGATATTTCAGAAACTCACGTTACCTCTGGAACAACTCAACGCGCAGCATTCACCAGTCAAAACTCAGCAAACACGTCACATAATGAAAAGTTAGTATATCCCAAAAATTAAATTAAAGTTGCTATAAAGGTGGTAGCAATTCATTACCGAACTCTTATTGTCACAGGCTCAGCTCACGATGTCGCGCTAGCTAACTGGCTAGCAGGCGGTGCTTGAAAATTGGTTGAAACAACCAACATAAAATTTAAATAATTACGGTGTGCATGTACAAATGAAGACCAGTATAAGCATCACAAATGGCCTCTGATACAATATAGACAGTTGACAATTCAAAAGAGGTCGATATTTCAGCAACTTATCTCTGAAACAACTCGACGCGCAGCAATGTAAGTGAATGGAGTCCAGAGCCCAAATGACTGTGTTTGGAACTAATCAATCTTCAAATTGATCTTCAAATCCCGGAAGTAGGCGGTTAAAAGCGCCGCCATTTTTTACAACGGAGGTCTATGGAAGAGTCGCAACTCTTTCTCTCTATGGCTCTGGTTTTGGAGTATTGCAGGAGTCTGCAACATTGACACAAAGTGAATAAAATAAGTACATATATCAAATAAAATCATATATTAAAATAATTTAATTTAACTATTTTACTTAAGAAGAAAAGATAAGTTCAAATTTCTAATGTCTTTACATTTACTTTCTAATATATAAAAAGTGTACACACACACACACATATATATACATATATATATATATATATATATATATATATATATATATGTATATATATACTACCGTTAAAAAGTTTGGGGTCAAATTTTTTTTTTTTTTTAAGAAATTAATACTTTTCTTCAGAAAGGACGCATGAAATTGATATAAAGTGACAGTAAAGACATTTATAATAATGCAAAATATTTATTTTTTTAATGAAATGCTTTTCTCTTGAACTTTCAAAGAATCCTGAAAAAAATGAATCACTGTTTGCACAAAAATATGAAGCAGCACAACTGTTGTCAACTGTGATAATAATCATAAATGTTTCTAGAGTATCAAATAATCATATTAGAGTGATTTCTGAAGGATCATGTGACACTGAAGACTGGAGTAATGATGCTGAAAATTCAGCCTTGATCACAGGAATAAATTACATTTTAAAATATATTAAAATAAAAACATTTAAAAATAATTTAAATTGTAATTTTACTGTATTGTTGATCAAATAAACACAGTATTGGTAAGCATAATTTTTAAATAATTTCAAATTAATTTTAAATTTTAAACTTTTATAAAAAATATAAAATCTTACCAACCTCAAACTTTTGAACGGTGATGTACATAATTGAGTTTATTGACGTTACCTCTCCCATCTATATTTTTATCCATTTACTATATTATCGCCCAGCTCTAATCTGCTAAATGTTACTTAAGGCATGAAGATATAAAAATGTAATAGACATTAACATCTTGAGTTTCTCTAAAGTTGCTTTGAAACTATGTGTATTGTGAAAAGAGCTATACAAATACATTTGACTTGACTATTCACTTTTCTTAGATTACAGAGCTCAAGTAGACTCACCTCAATATACAGGTAGTTGTAATCTCTCTCAGCAAGCTGGATAAACACAGCAAAGAGTGACAGAACGGGATGAGTACTGAAGAAAGTGCACTCAGACCAAACCACAGCCACCGAAAAGAGTGACAGAACCACAGCCAGTATACGGTAAAACCACTGCTTCAGCAAACACTCCCAGTACCACTCTGATGAAGGAAACAAAGGACAGTAAAAGCAGGGTCAAAAGTGACACTTGTTTATCTAGATCTATTACCTACCTACTGTGGGAGTATAAATATAGCGTCTGAACCAGCCTAAAGGTTCTGGAGGGGCAAAGCTGTGAACGAACTGCCGAGAGGTGCTGGTTTCATTCTTGGCAATGTCCTCGAGATGTAAAGCCTGTTCCAGCAATATCTGCCACTGAACTCTTGTGCGATTGTGCCGCTGCACTGCGTAGATCACCTGAGAATGAAACCAGCTGTCAGTATTATCCTCAATAAAAATTCAGAAAACACAGAGAGAACACCTGGGCGGTACCTGCTTGTGTAGTTTCGAAAGGCTTCTTTCAGAGGGATATGCGTTTTGTTTATCATCGAAATCCTCATAGTCATCCATGTTCCTGCCCATTTTCTCCTGATATTCAACTGGGCACTAAAGATAAAAAGCAGGTTTCAACTAAAAAGAGTGGCACGGTTACTTCATTCACATACATAAAAATGCACTGTCGTCCTCTCACCTTTCGAAGAATGGTGTCTACATTCTTCCTTAATGGATGATTATATTTGATAGATTCATTGATTTTTCTCACTTCCTATGATAAAGATACAAGACACAATATTGGCTGAATGGACTGAGATCTGACATAACCTTTCAAAGACCAGCTGATTCGGACTTATATATTGTAAACAGATGTTTATTTACAGCGTATAAACACACATGGCTTTCACCTCCATGACATCTTCAAGGTTCTCCTCTGAATCTGCCTTCTCTGTCATGAGCTTGGCTGCTTTGAAGTAAGTCTTGATAAGAAGGTGACCCTGGCGTGAGGACTCCCAGTACGAGCGGGGGATCTCGACCAGGCCGTAGCCCAACAGCAACACTAGAAGAAACAGACCCCAAGTGTTGGCCGCAGTGATGCCGATGGTTTGCAGCTCATACCTGGTGAAGTCATACAGAAAAGAAGAGTCAGTATGAACAGAACATTGTGATGACAACTGAAGAATTGTCTAGGTTGGTTTACAGACCAGGAGAGGTGCCACTGAGGATGCACAGCCACATAGATGAGAAGAGTGCCGAAGATGAAAAGGTATGTGCCATAGTAGATTGCATTCTCAATCAGGGCCGTCTTGATCTTTCCAGTAATGGAGAATCCTCCAGAGCGGGCATATGACTGCATGAATGGCAGAAGGAGCCTTAGAAGAGAAAACACCATTATTAATCACCATTTCTACAGTTAGCACATTCACGAGCAGACATACTAGAAGTTATTTATGCATTGTTTAAACCCAAGGTTTTTTTAAAGGGGGTGCTCGAGGGCCCAGAAAATCTGTGATTTTTTTCATAAATTTGGAAGAAAACAAAAAACTGAAATTTACAAATAATATTTTCTAATAATAATTCAAAGTTGATTTTAATTTGGCTCTGATACAATATAAACCAGTTAAAACAGCCAATTTAAAACCCATCCTTTCTGTTATCACAATTACTATTACCCCCCTAAAATAGGTCTTTATACATGAAAGTATACTTTATTATTAGTAGTATTATTATTGTTGTTTGGGAAGGGCATCATTCGCATTGGCATCATATTATCATAACATATTTTGGAGTCCATGGCATCAAAACTTTTTAAAAGCCCTGGTTTAAACCACACAATAGACTAAGGCTGCACACACATTTTATGATTATATAATATGACTATTGTTATTACTAAAACATTTTGAACAAAATAATAAACATTACTATTATTATATTTCACTGTAAAATAAAAATAATAATAATAATTTAAGTAATAATCATTTTATTTTATAGTACAACTGTAAAATTACAATACTAATATTTATGGTTGTCTTGAAGGGTTAGTTCCCCCCAAACTTAAAATTGTCATTAGTTACTCATATCATTCTAAACCCGTATGGTAAGACTTTCGTTCATCTTCGGAACACATATGAAGATATTTTTAATGAAATATGAGAGATTTCTGTCCCTCCATTGACAATTGAGGCCTCAAAACGTTTATAAAGAGATCGTAAAACTAAACCATATGAATCAGGCTGTTTAGTCCATGTTTTCTGAACAGACACGACAAATCGTTTTATTTGAATTTAGGCTTTTATTGACATAAAAAATTAATCAGCGAACATAAACAGAAGCTCAACCACACTTGCTTTGCGAGAACAAATCTCATTGGTTCTTGCGGAAGCTCAAACGTGCCGCGTAACACGAGAACGAACCTCATGCGAACATGCTTGAGCTTCCGTTTACTACAACTGATGTGTGGTGAATGTTTATATGTGAATAAAAGATCTGTTCATCAAATAAAGCGATCGTGTCTCTTCAGAAAATTTGAACTAAACCAGTTTGGAAAGACATGAGGGTGAACTAACCCTTTAATTTCTTCATTTTCAAACATTTAACCATCAAGCTTGTATTTTTGTGGAAAACCAGGAGCCCTTAAAGTTTCTCTTTTTTTGACACGTTGGTGCAAAGCTGCATTCCCAAATGTCTGCTCCCAAACAGATGCAGAGATGAGTTTGTGGGGAGCAGCATTTACTTTAAAGCTAGCCGTTCTCTGATACACTCTGAGCTGATTGAGTGTAAATTAACATGAGTGGCACTACACTCTGAAACACGCAGTGTAGGTATTTATTTAATTAAGCCTTTGCGTTCTAAAAATAGCACTTCGCCAAATAGCTATTTTGTTTTCATTTCAATGACTTTTGCAGGACTACAATACACTGACTTGAGTAGTAACAGTGACAAATAATTATCAGGAAGATTTAAGATCCCATTATTAAGTTTAAAAAGGGCAAAGCTTTCTCACCAAGTAAGACACTGTGAGGTCCAATAAACAACCCTCCAGAACACTGGCATGATGCCATCTGGAATGTAGCTCCATGGTTTATAGCACACATGTTCAGTGCTTCGGTAAAAGGGACAAAATATATGTTCACAAACATGCAGAATAACAGCACAATCAGAATAGGCCTAACTGAATACTTCAATTGCTGTTGAATTTACCTTTTACTGGGTGAGACAGAGGTATTTGGAGTCGTCTGGTTTGAAAGGACAGGGCTCACAGAGGGCGTCTGGGTATGTGCTTCCTGATCAATTAAACACTGCTTGTAGATTGTCTGAAAATCAATTGCACAAGATGTCTGAGTTGCATCAGAAATGAACAGCGCTGGACACATTTATAGAGCGGGAGCCACACTAACCGTGCTGACATCTAGGGGAAGAATGAAGACGATGAGAAAGCACAAATACCAAGCCAGCAGTGTGCCAAAGAGAACCATGCGCTGCTGCTTCTTAAAGTCGCCATAGCGATGCAGGAGAAAGAGAGCCAGGAAAAAGACAACCACAATCTCTATTCCCAGCGCTGCCCCACTCATAGTGCAGGCCGCACTCCGCTCACTCTTCCTGGGACTGAGAGCAACTGCGAACAGAGAGAGCGAGAGAGACAAAGACCAAATAACATTGGACAAGAAACAGTTAAAGACTACATAAAATGGAAGTTTGGGAGATTTTTTTTATTTTAGACAAAAAAATTTACTTTTAAGGAAAAAAACTACCCACCGCAACAACAAAATCTTTGCTGACAGAAGACAGTACAGATCTACATAATATAGTGACTAATTATGAAAACTGTATTCTAGAAGATTGTTTACACGGTTATGATATCTTGCATTATTTCAAAGACTTTTGTATTTGATGTTAAGTAATTTAATGGTTAAAGCATAGACTTACAATTTATTTCAAATGATTGATTCGATTGTTTGACATGAATGGAGTGTTTTATATGATTACAAAACAAATGTGCCTTTATGTGCGAAATTTGTATTTATTTATATATCGTACTTATGTGACTGAGGTATTCAAGCTATTCATGGCAGCTGATAAGCATCTCAGAGACCCTTTTGTTTTTCCTCATTTGAGCATAAAGTGTAATTATCTGTAATTGCTGGATTCAGTCACGCCAAACTAATCTCACTATGCAGACAATCAAGTTTGTTTACTGGGCATTATGGGAAGTACGTCTGACAAATTCGACTTATTTCCGCGATTCAGATCTTTTCGGACAGAATCGGTTCTTTTGGATTCGGATAATCAAGTCGTAAACATTTCTTCTATTAACGCTAATATTAAATGATTCAACGAATCATTGACACAATAAATGCATCAGACTGATTCAGCTCGATTCGTGAACAACTCAAGGCTGCATATCCAAGAATCCTATTCATATGCTTTAGGAATGCTTACGATGCTTTCAGAAAACAGAAATCGGTTCATCATCATCATCATCATCATCAAACTTTATGCAAGTCTCAGAGTCCAAGGAAAAAGATAGACAATACATAAAGAAATGTGTTACAAACGATTCAACCATTTCATCAAAAAGATCCGATTTAAAGAATGATTGATTCACGAATCGGATATCGCTAGAATAAAAACATACACCTGACTGGTTAACACACAAGCCTGCTTGCGATTCGTTCCTTTATACACTCTGTTTTGCGTCAAAGAGTGCTTTAATCCCGATCTGTCAAACACAATATCCAGCTGATCTTTTGGGCAGTGCCCGTGTTTTGCTCTGAATCATGGGATCGCCTTACCTCAGATCTGCTTCAGAGAAATATGTGACGCAATAAGCTTATACTTTATTTCATTTCATATACAAATTAAGGTGCGTGATGATAAAATTACCTAGACAAAATCCACATTTCACTGATTTCCAGAAAATCACAAACGTCACGCCTCTGACGCATCTAATGGGCGGCGGGTAATTTTCTTCTAGTTTTACATGCAAGACGCCAGATGAATATCGCCAACTACTGTGCATAAGAGCAAATAACACTCAAATGCATAATAAAATAGAATTATCAGCAAAAAAGGGAAAATTACGAGTTCAAAATTGAATCCCATGGATACAGTAATCCCAGCAACAAGAAAAAAAAACTTTCATAAAATATGCCTGTGAATTAGATGTTTGTGGACATTTGTTTATTGTTCTCATGAGAAAAATGTAACAATACTATTGTATAATTTAGTATCATACGTTGTATATTAAAACAAAGGCAATATTCAGAAAAGTATATTGCAGGGATAGCTTTCTGGGACATTCCTGAGTCACTTGAATTTTTCACAAGAAAGTAACACAAATAGCTTAGCATTGCCAAAAACATTTTAACATTTCGTTTTGGTGAACCACTGCTTTAAAAAGTCTGGGGGACTGAAATATTCCTAAAATTCCAGGAAGGACTCTTCTACAAATGAAATGTATTGAGAACAGCAGCTGGGGGGAATCTTTGATTCTGCGAACGCAAAGTCAGTCCTGTCCTGTAGGAGGAGCCCTATGCTTAAAAAATATCTATCCCCTGACAGGAAGACAGAGGCCGCTTCGTATGAACACAATAAGTGAATGGAAGAGATGCCTGAAACATACTACTGAACGTTTTTTGCTTGTGTTCATATTTTGCCATTTGTTTATCAGGTAAATCATTTTTATTGTTAAGGATCCATGTGATCCTTTCCTGCCTCGCTGAATAAATAACAATGGTGACTCAACAGACGTTCACGTACAGCTCCCATCTATTTTAATAAGGAAAAAAGCTGAAATCTCCCGAAACTGCATCTCAATGTTAAATGTAAATACCATTTATAATCAGTAATAACATGTGACTGCAACGGCGCATTTCAATCTGATCTAATGCGCATGCGCAGTAAAGAGTAAATATACGAGCTAGTCACTCTAAAAAATAGCGATTGGGTCTTTTAACTGGAAGGCGGGACTTTTAGTCCTTTATCAAAAATGCGATTGGCACTTAAGCTGCAGGGCGGGCCTAAATGTTGAGCGCTAAGATTTTCCTCATTCAATCAAGTCTCCACTTTTTGCAGTGTCTCTGATTGGTGACGCAGCTCGTGACGTGGATCCACAAAGCACGATGCTCGCGTGATACGTTTACGTTAACTTGTCGGGACACAAAACAAAACAACACACTCTTATTTGAGGAAACAAATTGAACAGTTCTTGATATATATCTCTGTTCCACACTCCGGAGCAGAAGGTGGCGGAAATGCACCAATAAGTTGGATGCCAACCGCCGTAAAATAGCATCAAGAAGAAGCAGAAGTTCTTGATATATGGTTTCTGATATATTTGCGTTGTCGCTTTTTGCGTTTTTTTTAGGCGTCCTCAAGGTAAGACTTGTAAGATTACCATGACCCGTTTCATGTGAGTTTGAAACACTATGTTGTTAAACGTGCATATTGTTTATAGATACATATGCGCGAATTATCATGGCGATTTTATTTATGTACAGGGTTTACCTAGTGGTCCACAATTTTGTCTCTTTACGATCATGACTCGTTAATGAATGAATTAGCATAACACTATATGCTGGGTTCCTTGGGACTTTCGCAAGCGTCACTCTAACTAACGGTATTGTAATGTTTTCAGTCATATGTACTTAAATGTTACTAACAATAATTACACATGTCTTATGTAGCTCTAATATGCATTCTTGACATTGACTAAAATGGCAGTATATCGTCAAAAGTATGTGGACACCACCATATCAGGTTTGGCCATTCCAATAACTCTCAGTGCTACACCATACAATTACATTCCAGAGAACTCTGTGCTTTCAACAGTTTAGGGAGGGTCTTTTCTGTTCCAGCATGACAATGTCCTTGTCCTTGCACAAAGCTAGGCTCATGTAGAAATTATTTACTGAGTCTGGTGTTGAAGAACTTGACTGCACAAAGCCCAGACCTGAAGCCTTCTGAACACCTTTGAATGAAAATAATAATAGTGTGCATTAGTAATGTACCATTGAAATAGTTTGTACTGTTTTTCATTTTCATATTAGTAATGTTATATGCAATTCTACAAAAAAAACAAAAATGTAAATGTCTTGTTCTTTTTCATTGGGCCTCGTCTTTTTTTTAATGATGCATCAAAATATTGGCTACTATATATTGTGGTAGCTAATTATTTGGCTGAAACAGTCAATTAAAGCGTTTCTGATTATGTCATTGCATCCGACCCACTTCATCGTGACCAAAAATAATGCTAGTGTAGCAATATGGAAAATCTATTCGGCTGAAATATTGAGAGGTGGCCTGATGTTAAATAACAACAACTGTAAAATGACTGAGAACATGACACCCTGAACCGCATAGCCTAAAGAGATCAAGTCCCTGAATTAAAACATTATTTTTAGTTTAGGTTTCCTGACTAAATTAAAACTTTATTTACGGTGTCTCTAGTTCTGTAAAAAAAAAGAAAAAAAAAGAAAAGTAAATTCTGTGCATCACTGATATATTTTTCTTTAACACCAGGTAACTGCGAGTCGGTCCTCCTGGCAGCAATAACGCCAACCCTCATCACAAATGGCTCAACAAGCAGTTGAAAAGCTTCCTGATCCTCCTGAAGAAGTAAGTCAAGTGGCAGCTGTGGCCCTCATATTGCAGAATAATGAAAACATTTCCATGTTCAACTTCTTTTCTTTGTTTTTCACAGCTTTTACTACCAGACGGTTGGAAGCATACGCTGCCAAAAGAGCAACATCTCTGGGTCAGTAATGCTCTTTTTACCAAAGATGCATCTGGGAAGTTGACGCTGACTGAACCTCTGCAGCTGTGGTGGTCACCTCCTGGACCCCAGTTGTTGTCTTCACAGCCTCCTCATTTTCCTGACCCCTTCTTTCATAGCAGGCTGTTCCTTTGGTTGCCCTGTCGCATGTGGGCATACAGGCTAGTGTGCACGAACCCCAACTGCCGACGTCTTGGCAATCATTTGAGGCCTTGTGGGTTGTACAACACCGTCCGGAGGGTTTTGGACATGAGCGGGTGGTATTTCATTGTCACAGAGTACCTGGAGTGCTGTTCTTGCAAGAAGAAGATGGCAGGCTGGTCTCAAGACATTCTGGATCAATTGGATCTCATCCATCGTGAGAAATTCCCAGCAGTCCTGACCTACAGGTAGGCTGAGATGTTTGACAATCGAAACATTGTAAAGATGTTAAATGCTCAGGGTTTGATTTTTGTGTGTGTCTTTTGTTCAAAGGCTGTCTTGCGATACAGAGCTAGTTAGACTGATGCAGTGTCGGGCACCAGGGAAGAGTGCAACTGCGATGTACCGGCACCTTTGTGTCCGGCATAAGGAGAAGTGGCTGGCTCAGGCCACAGAGTACCTCTCTGTATTGAACAAGTTTCAAGATGTCAGTGCAGTTACTATCAGGGTGCCACAGATGATGCCAGTGCCTTCTCCGTCTTTGCTGTTGACGGTATATGCAAAGGATGTACTGACACGGCTCGGAGAGATGAAGGCCAGGGTCACTTCCATCTACGGCTCCATCCTGAAGGTGACCTCCACCAAGAAGGTGAGAGGACACAACAAAATTGCATGCATTTATTGCAGTATTTTTGTTAATGACATACACTACCATTCAAAAGTTTTAAAAAGTCTCTTATGTTCACCAAGGCTACATTTATTTGATATATTATTAGTCAAAACAGTAATATTATGAAATATTATTATCATTTACTCAAATAGCGGTCATCACTCCAGTCTTCAGTGTCACTTGATCCTTCAGAAATCATTCTAATATGCTGATTTAGTGCTCAAGAAACATTTCTTATTATTGTCATTATTGAAAACAGTTTTGCTGCTTAATATTTTTGAAGAAACCATGATCCATTTTTTCAGAATTCTTTGATGAATAGAATTTTCAAAAGAACAGCATTTTTTAAAAATAGAAATCTTTTGCAACAATGTACATGTCTTTAGTGTCAATTTTGATCAATGGAATGCATCATTGCTGAATAAAAGTATTAATTTCTTAAAAAATGTCCCCAAACTTGAATATCCATGATAAAATATTTTTTTAAATGTAGCTTAAAACACATGTTATGTACTGTTTGTATTTATGTTGGTTTCATGTGGTTTTAAAGATTCAAAATTAAATTGAATGACTCTAAAAATGTCATGTGATCAAGTACAAAATATGGATAACATACATAACATAGACCTTGAATACATGTGAGCATACACATCTTAATCATTAATAATAAACTATTAATGTTAATAGTTATTAATTAATTAATTCGTAAATCATCATTATCTATATCACTTTTTGGAAGTAACATTTCCTTGTTATAAAAGTGTCAATTATCTGATATTTCAAGACTTCATTGACCATGACACTCAGTCATGAGGTTCTGCAGGGATCCTCTCTATGATATTATTTCCTTTTTTGTTGGATCACATAAATATTAATAAGAAGTTTTGTTAAAATATTCATATGGTTTAATTATTGTTAAGAATTTAATTCAAACTTTTTCTTAACCATGGTGTCAGGGAGGGTTTTATCATCCTGAGATTTTTATCATAAATATTTTGTCAGAATTAATCATAAAATATATATTTCTGGCATTTTTGGAATTTATATTTATGGAATATTTATGAATTGTTTTTATAGTATTTATTTTAAAAATAAAAAAATAGATCCAGATAAAAACAGCATCATTGACCCATATAACACTGAGATTCATCGTACAGCATTTACCAATTCTTTTCATTCATGTTTAGGTCACTAAGAAACAGAATTCAGCTATGTGGGCCACAACTGTTGGAAATGAGAATGGGCAGGTCCTAATTTTTGTCCTGACCCAAACAGAAGGAGAGGGCCTTCTTCCCATGTGCTCCGGCTTGATGGAACGTTACCGGCGAGCCGGAGAACCTCCTCCGCAGGTTCTGTATGTGGGCCAGGACTGTTGTTCCACTACAGGCAAGACCAAAATGGAAGCCATGTTCCACGAGTGGGACCAGCTGGTTGTTAGGTTGGACGCATGGCAGTTCATGCAGCGGTTCGCAGCAGGCGTCACTTCAGAAAGCCACCCACTGTTCGGCCCCTTCATGGGACGGCTCTTCTCCTGTATATTTGAGTGGGATGCTGGAGATTTAAAAACACTGGAAGAAGCTAAGCAACATGAGCTGCGACAATCTAAAGATGCCAAAGCAATCGGGAAGCTTACTGCCAAAGAGTTACTAAGGCACTGCCGCCACCAGACACGTGAGGCTCAGGTGACCAAGCAGCTCATTGAACAGCTGTTGAAAGACTTCATGGGTGCTACAGACTTCATGGGCAACAAACTGGTGGACCAAGAGAGGATGGAAGAGATCTGGCGAGCCCAACAATGCCATCTTCTGTGTATCCAGGACCCTCCAGGCGTACAGCTTTACAGGAAGGTCAGAGAAGTGACCAGAGGAGGGCTTTTTCTGCCTCTGTACCACTGTACACGTGGCGTAGGATCCCTTGAATCATTCCATCAGCATCTGAACCACTTTATTCCAGGTTTGTATATTTCACAAATAATGTGTTATTTCTGTGAATTGTTTCAACTTGAATTCACATGTTTTTTTAACTGCTCTTTTTTTTTTTTTTTAGGTACAAGTATAAATGACCTGTACTTCCATGTTTATCTGATAGAAGGGGTAGTACAGTGGAATAAGGCCCGATCTATTGCTGTCAATGAAGGCGGTCCGCTGCAGCAATATGCAAACCGTCTGAGCCAGAAGTTTCTAGGCTACAAACTGGTTGAGGATCACAGTAGCCCAGGAGAGTACACTGGTAATCCATTGCATGTTTATATGTACATATTCACGACTGAAAAACTTTTTTTTTTTTTTTTTTAACCATGGCATATATATATATATATTTATTTATTTATAAGATGTTTTAAGAACACAAAGAATAAATTAATTATTCAAAAAGTGTAAAAATAGTATTTTATTGTGTATATTTGAGATGTATAAAATGCTAGCTGTCAATTTACTTTATTCCAAAATGTAATTTCTACCAACATCATTTCCACAGAGGAATGCTGTTAAACGGCACAACGGCAAAAACGTTTTTTTACTGTATTTTTGACCAAATAAATGCAGTCTTGGCAAGCATTCTTTTAGAAACATCAAAAAAATCTTACCGGCCTCAAACTTTTGAAAGCTAGTGTATGTTTGTCATGCTGTATTAGTATTTAGTCAATTTTGTCTAGTTTTTTATTTATTTTTTGATTGCTTACATAATGACCCACCTTGGTGACATACTGTTTGCATAGGTGAGCTCATAGGGGTGGAGTATCTTTACTCTCAAACCAACAGAGTGTTGGAGGTGGACGACATAATGGATCCTGATGCACCTAATAGAAGTGATGATCAGCTGGAGGTTGACCTGGAATATGAGGATTCAGGCTTTGATGACCTTAAATCACCAGAGTTCTTGGAGTTCAGCCTCAAACCACTTCAGTATCAGGCAGTGCTTCTGCACTCACTTTCCTCGGCCCTCTCAACCTCCCAGCCAGATCCAATAGTGTCTTCCACCTCTGGGCCCATAAAGGATGAGGCTTATGCTGCAGACCATTTCACACCTCAGGGCATCTCCCAGAAGGATGATAATGTAAGTGCTGTTCACTGTAAAAAAAAAAAAAGTGAACAGTTTAAAAAAAAAAGGACATGCAGTTTAAAAAAAACATTTTATTGATTGATTGATTAAATGTTATTCATCTTTTGTTTTTTATTTACTTTCTTCTTCTTTTTTACATTTACATAGAAATATGTTCTCAAAATAGAAAACACATTCATTTGGCACTGGCTAGTTGGCAAAAAAAAAGTTATTTCCCACCCTGTACAAGGCATATATCTGTCCTCTTAACCCAAGTTTGCCACTTGTATTGCCTTGATTTTTATAATTTCTTTTCTACCCTTTGTTTGTGCTTTTAAGATTATTATACTCTATATTTTTCAGGAAAAGTGCATGGGACCTGATGGTGTTCCTGGGTATGACCGTGTTATTAACCTGGCCAACAGCCTGGTTGAGCTTATAAATCATGGATTTGTCACACAGCGAAAGGTGGACGAGATTGTCACTCTTTGGGATAAGCTATCAGAGCATGACAAGGGTTGTGTCGTCCACCCGGCTCAGCCCGAAAACAAACTGTGCTTTAACAACAGCCATACCGATAACTTTGTGACTCCGTGCATAGATGGTCTGAAGAGGTATGTGTGCCAGACAAATAAAACATCATGCCTTTTTTAAACTTTATTGAAAGTTTTTTAAAATACTTTTTGTTCCACAAATCTTCTTCAATGTAAGCCGTCTTGTTGCTGCCATTTGCCTGGCTCTCAGCCACATTCATCCTGCCGGTCAGACCATCGCCGGTGTCAGGGTGAACAGGTGGGCTGCCATCCTCCGAGACTACAACATGATTAGAGACATCGTTCAGGACAGCACTGCTATCTCAACCCGGACACGGATACGGATACAGCTGCTTGAGATAAACCAGAGGACATTGTGCCAGTGGTGAGTCAATAATTGATGACTGTTGACTTTAAGTAACATTGCACCTACATGTCAATTAACTCTCAGCAGACTGTTAGGGTTAGTAGAATAAGTTGAAATGGACTCATTGTCAGTAGTATGTCTTGCCGCTTTTTCACTGTTGGTCCAAACCATTATTGTTGCTTAACCATTCCATTACGTGGCGATCTGGCCCAGACGGTACGGATATATGGTTTGATGTTCCACTGTAAGTCTGATAACAGAGCTCTTTGGAATGTAATATAAATGCATCAGTCATTACTTTGGCATTGGAAGAGTTTACGGAGGTATGAGATGTAAATAGCGACTGCGTTATTGAGGATGATCAGATATTTCAGTTTTTAACTTGTTTACTTTGCTCAAATTGCGCGCTTAGCCAGCTACAGAGAAACTGGTAGCCGGACAACAGACAAGTGACCGTATGCGGCGACATCACCACAAACATTCTGCCAGCATGGTTAGCCAAGGGCCGAGAATGGTTTGTAATCCATTCGGCCCGGCTGCTGTTGGGAGACTATCAAAATAAAGTGTTAGCAGATATTAAAGGGTTAGTTCACCCACAAGTGAAAACTATCCCATTATTTACTCATTATTACTAATTATCCCAGTACAATTCACTCCCATTATAAAGCTTGGAAGAGCCAGGATATTTTTTTTATTTTTTTTTATTCAAACTCAGATTGTGTTTGGCTGAAGGAAGAAAGTCATATACACCTAGAATGGCTTGAGGGTGAGTGAATTATGGGATGATTTAAATTTGACTGAACTAACCGAACTAACTAAAATAGTTCACCCAAAAATGAAAATCCTGTCACCATTTACTCACCCTCAAGTTGTTCCAAACCTGTATGAGTTTCTTTCTTCTGTTGAACACAAAAGAACATATTTTGAAGAATGTTGGTAACCAACCAGACAGTTGATGGGCCCCATTGCCTTCCATAGTAGGAAATAATTTTTTGGAAAAAAAGGGGTGCTGTCAACTGTCTGGTTACCAACATTCTTCAAAATATCTTCTTTTGTTCAGCAGAAGAAAGAAACTCATACAGGTTTGGAACAACATGAGGGTGAGTAAATGATCACAAAATTTTCATTTTTGGATAAACTATCCCTTTAAGCAGACGTCTATTAATACTTTACTGAGAGTTAGTTGACGTGTAGGTACAACATTATTTATATTCAACAATGTCTAAAGAAGACCATCAAATCAAAGTGTTACCTATTATTAATATGCAGTTGTATATTAAATGTATGTACATTCAGATGAATTACTGTTTCATCTTTTCTGTACATAGGTACAATGCCAGGAAACAGAGGCGAGAACAGTTGGTTTTGCACCAGTGCATTGACCACATGAAGGCTTCTGAGTCCCTACTTCCTGTGCCGCACAACGTTCCAGAGCCCCTTCAACATGGACATGTAGGAGATGTAATTAAAGTAGTAATTGGAGGTCCCATGCCTCCTGATTCCCCACTCTTACGACTACACCCAGAGCAAAAAGCTGCTGTCACCAGACTCCCTAGTCCAACGGTGCCTAGGACCACCGCTTGGCGGCGGAGGAAGGCAGAGGGCAGAGGATTACCCCTGAAGCGGCTTTGCGAGCAGTATTTGTGTCAAAAGTGTGGCAAACCAAAGACGAAAGAGTTTGGTCACAGCCAGTTCCGCGGAGTCCACTTTTGTGCCAAAGCCTCTGGAAAGACTGTAGAGCAGTGGATGGAGGAGATGAGGAGGGCAAAGTGAGCCAACATATACATTTTCTGTAAAAAAAAAATAAAAAAAAATTATATATATATATATATATATATACTTTTTTTTAATATATGTAAATTCCATTGTTTTATATATACTTTGTTTTTAAATACTTTGAAAGTGATCTAGGTAATAGCCAAACATTTTTTTAATTGTTTTTCACTTACTGGTATGTCATTAGTGAAATGGCAATAAAGGCCTTTTCATTCTCAACTCAGTGAATGTTTCTTCCATAAAAGGACACATTTAACATAGGGATGGGTATCGTTAAGGTTTTAACATTATTACTACTCTTACCAATATTGCTTATCGATCCGGTACTTCAACTGTATTCTTATCGGTTCTTTTTGTTATACTTTTTTTTTATATATATATATATATAAAAAAAAAAAAAAAAAAGAACATAATTAACATTGCTTTATAATCTGAAATGTAAAATGTTTGTGTTGTTTTGTTTGAACAAAACGAATCTAAAACATCTATTTGTAAATGGACCAGTGCAGGTATTTATTTTGTTAAGATAAGATACAATAAATACAAAAACTAAGAAACAAAGTGTGAACAAATGGTCAAATAAATACAATAAAACATAAATATAAATAGAATGCAGTGCTTTAATTTCAGGAAGTTCTACTGTCCAGGTAAGTAATATGAGCTACAAAAGAAATCTAATAAAATAATCAAATGTAAATAATTTTCACTGTATACGTGGATATATCAATGCTTATTAAAGCTAAAGTTATTTGCTCAAGAACTGATTCATTTTTACTTTGCCCTGGTTGTTTGATTCACAATCACATTAACCCAGTGGATAGCTATTACAAAAGCATGTTCTTGCATGTGTTTTGATGGAATGGTAGCACATCCAGCTCTAGAGTCAAGTCGTCCCCTTTAAACCAAGATGGCCAATGGTCAGTCAGAAATGCCAAGTTGCTCCGGAATATCCACCCTTTCCTTCTATCCTAGGAGACTCTTGCAGGTGGAAAAAGTGTTGTAGCATCAAGCAATATCTAATGAGTCATATCACAACTAAATTTTTCAAGTCTTGATTTTAGATTGGGAGAAAATTCTGAGTAGTCATCTGTCCACTATTGTGGACCTCATGCATCAATGGCTATATTTCAGCAACAATAATACTTTTAACATTAGCATTAACATCAAAGAAGTAATGTGGTTACATAAAGTATATGACTTGTAATGCATTACATCCCTGGTTCCACCTGACCAAATGTCGAGGTGTCCATGAGCAAGACACCTAACCCCAGCTGCTCCCGACGAGCTGGATGGCGCCTTGCATGGCTGACACCGCCGTCGGTATGAATTAGTGAATGTGAGGCAATATGTAAAGTGCTTTGGTGGCCATTGGGTCTGTGAAAGCGCTATATAAATGCAGTCCATTTACCATTTTACTTTACTCATTACATCAAAAAAGTAATCTGATTACAAAATGCACATTACTTTTAATGCATTACTTTACTCGTTAGATCGAAAAGTAATCTATGTAATGCTTGTTACTTGTAATACATTACTCGTTACATTTTAAAAAAATCTGATTACGTAATACACGTTTACGCATTTCTTTACTCGTGACATCAAAAAAGTAATCTGATTGTTATGCATGTAACTTCTAATGTGTTACCCCCAACACTGCTAATTTTAGATGAGATTGAAAACACCTGATGCCTATGATGACCCCTGTCCACCACTGAAAGTGCCTACAATGGATGTGAGTGTCAGACCTAGCAGCAGGATGCATTATGGGAAGGAGGCAGGCCAGTGGAGGGAGTGTGATGCACAGGTCAATGTTCTGCTGGGAAACTTTCGGTCCTGGCATTCATGTGGATGTTACTTTGACACGTATCACCTACCTAAGGTTCACGAGTTCACACTTACGAATGATCAGAGAGTAAATGGTTATGCGTATTTGGCGTGCTGTCCAAGGGGAGGGCTCGGAGCTCGGAAATTGGGCCCGAACCCAGAGATCTGATCCCATCCCATCTCGTCTCGTCCCGTCCCGTCCCGTCTCATCTCGAAAGCAAAGCGCGCCACATAATAGGCTTTATGTTTTGAATCCAAATGTTTCCATTCGTTATGATGTTATGAAATGAGATTGAGTAACATATGATAATCAATATATTTGTGTCTAGTGTTACTGAAGTGTTCCTTTTTAACGATTTATAGGCTGCCTGCTATCTAGGCTATTGTTATTTTATGCAGCACTGCATACGTAGACTATATGCCTAAGGCACAACAAACCTGGTGTTCATTTTATTTATATATATATATATATATATATATATATATATATATATATATATATATATATAGGCTATATGTGTGTGTGTGCATTTTGAACATTTTAAAAAGCAATTTTAACCAGAAAAATCTCACATGTATTCCCAAAATCGTGCAGCCCTATAGTTTCTATAGAAATCAGCATTTTTATTTTATTTTTTACAGATGCCCCACTGATGAGTCCTGCTGACTTCAACATTCACATGAGTCTCTGCACATGAACATGGCAAAGTCAAAAATCAAACACCTCGGAAATGACGGTATGTGTTTCAGGAATGGCACAAAGGTGTGTGACTGTCCAAGTCTCTCTCTTTAGATCTGTCTCTGTTCAATAATGTGATTTTTTTTTGTCATTTGTTGTGTATCTTTGGATTATGTTGTGTTGGAAATAAATCCAAACAATCAAAAAGCCATTATTTTTTTTTTTAAGTCTCTCCTCATTCTTTGTGCAAGGCTCCTCATAATGATAGTACCTGATAGCACCTAATAGGGCCATTAGGGGGGGGGGGGGGGGGGGGGGGGGGGGGGGGGGGGGGGGGGGGGGGGGGGTCTTTGTCTTTCTCAGGTGTGTAAAACACTACATATTAATGGGTGTTTAAGCCTCTTCACATAAAGCTTTCTTACACAAAACATGTCTTACAAAATTTAAATCATTATATTGTCTTATCTGAATGAGTAGTCAGGATGATTTTCACATAGTTTTGGAGCAAATATTCTAGGCCACGTGATACAATTTTCAAAAGTCTTGTGAAGAAATAATCAGTATGGGTTTCATGACCTTATTTCAGTGACAATTTGTTTTTGTTTTTTCACAAACCACGCATACATTTAATTATCTTAAAACTACAAACTTTTACATACATGCTACCGACATATTACTGTAGCAGAGTTTTTGCTGAATACAGTGTAATCAGACTTTAGCCACGAAAATGTCATAAGCATCAGAAATAAGCACAAATGTCAGAGCATGTCAGAACACTTCCAGCCAGGACCCAGAAAACACCTCAGACCCCAGAGGGTTAAGGTGTATTTTACAACAAATAAAACACAATTATACACACTCAATAGAGCTGTGCAAATTTTTTTTTGATTTTTCGATTAGTCATTTTTAAAAATGTGGTTGATTCAAAATCGATAATCAAAGGCAACGAATACATTTTTCCCATATTACTCACCCCCCCCCCCCCCCCCACCCCCCCCCCCCCCCCCCTGCGCTGATTGGACCCAATGAACCGGGAGCGGTGGATTTTGCAAAACAAATAACACGCTCCAGGTGGAGTTAGAAGCTCGGGTTTTTTTCTAAAATCACTTTATTTATGTTGTTCTGTCGGATTATAGTTTCGATTTCACTGAATATGATCAAAAAAATGTTGCCGACGGCAGCTTTAATTAAAGGAGAATTCCGGTATTTAGCACTTTGAGTCTATTAGTATCTTCTAGTTTGTTTTGGATGAACTAGAGTGGTGGACAGAATTTTTGACGATAGGTCCATGTCTCGACTTTTTGACTCTTTTAGAAACAACTCTGACCGCTTCAGAGTGGCTGTCTACGTGCATAAACATGTCCTTAAAACAACCCTTAACGTTCGTTTTCAAAACTGTGCAACTCACCGAGTGGTTAATGGTGTTCATCACAAAAAGTGACAAACCACTCTAGTTCATCCAAAACAAACTAGAAAATAGACTCAAAGTGCTAAATACCGGAATTCTCCTTTAATACATTATTCGGACATAACGGTATATATATATATAGGTTATATGTGTTTGCGCACGTGATATCAGGAAGCAACGTAATACACACATAGCGACAGGAGGCGGGTGACGACGATGCGCAAATCCAGTTACCCCTCCCACTTCTGCTAGTTTTACTGAGATATCTTATCCCGTGCGACCCGTGTTAACCTTTGTGTTTTTTGCTTTCTTTTCACTCTCAGTACTCTCTATAAATGGCAGAAAATGGATATGACTGTTTAAATTGATCTCTAGAGAAATACAATGATTGACAAATAAATGACATCCAGTCATATTTACAGCTGTAACTACGACTTGAGATTAGCTTTTTGCAATTCAAAATTTAATCAATCTCTCAAATATAGCATAATGTCATAAACATGGACTTTTAAAAGGTTCTGATTCTGGACTAGAATCTGTCAGATGATGCTCGAAAGAAAAGTTTTAGTCTTGAATGCAGCGAAGAACATTTGTCCTGTAATTCCTCTGAATTTCGAAGCAAGGTCGTGCGACACTTATTTAATAACAACGTTTGGTTTACGGTGGGTGGAAATTGAAATACACATTTTGTGTTTGTAAAAGAGAGAATGCATTGACGTCACTTTGGAAGTACGAAGACCGCAGGTCTTTTGCCTCCCGGTTGCGTGCTCAAGCAGTGATGACGTCGCCGACATGGATGTATGCCCAGCAATGGTCTCTGAATGCCAGCCAATCAGCGGTTAGTGGAATCAAACGTTTGTAAAGCGTTTTCAGTTTTGAGCCAATCAGCAGCTCGTATTGTCGAGCGTTTTCAGTTTTGGGCCAATCGGCAGCTCGGATTGTCGAGCCTTTGTCGAGCGTTTTCAGTTTTGGGCCAATCGGCAGCTCGGATTGTCGAGCGTTTGTCGAGCGTTTTCAGTTTCGGGCCAATCAGCAGCTCGGATTGTCGACCGTTTGTCGAGCGTTTTGGGCCAATCAACGGTTAGTATACTCAAGCGTTTGTCGAGCGTTTTGGGCCAATCAACGGTTAGTATACTCAAGCATTTGTCATAGCAACCAATAACTCCAACGGTGAGAGTCTGACTGACTGACTGACTGAGTGAGTAAAAATAAATAGAATACGAATGTACTGACATAACATTGTCTTCCTAGAGTACTTTTACAATGTACTGACATGGAATTTGTCAATGTATTATTACGTCTCTCCGTCGATCGCTGGTTTTCATATTTAAATAAACGTTAACGTATGTTAGTTAATTAACGTCAACGTCAGGCGTCTTGTTTACACATTTAAACAATATTTACACTTTGAATTTCGACTTCAAACTGTAATAACTACATTTACACGGTCTAATGAAGATAACCAGGAAGTCTGATCAAATATTTAATACGTTTTGAGAAATCGCTAACCTGTAATGTAATGCAATCCATTGGAAATTAATGGGACAACATGTGGTGATCTCTGAAAACAAAATTAAATTATGAAAAGACTACATTTAGTATCTTTAGACCCTTAAGATTATAATATCACCACGTGAAATCAAAATATAGTTTAAGTGTATCTTTTATGCATTAACAATAAGCCTGTTTGTTTAATGGCTGCCAATGCACCCTAGAGTCATTATTTACCTGTTGTGCCACTTTTTATTAATTTGTTAACGTTCATATTTCAATAATAGCGAATGTGTAGTATATCATTAATCTTATGTGTGATTGTCCTGTTAATGTGGCAATTAATATATAGATGCTAGTTTAACCTGTAATGCTCATTTAATGCTGTGCTGTGCCATATTTAGCAAATTTAAAGTTCACGCCTGCGCAGCAGCTTATCCTGATGAGGCGGTGGCCTTCATCTCCGCTAAGGGGCCACGCGGGACCGCCGCTGCTGCGAGGGCCAAGAAGCCGGGGGAGGTGGAGAAGGAGGCCCAAGCCCACGTCGTCTCCAAGGGCGGTGACCCTGGTGACCCCAAGCTGGTGCTGGGATGCCACGGCATCCAGTTTGGCAAGTACCAGGGTCAAACTTTCCGTTGGCTCCTGGAGAACGACGTGGGCTACACCACGCAGTTGGTTGCCAGCCACCAGCGGGAGCGGGAGAAAAGTGCCTCCGACAGCCCCCTTATGGCCAACAAGGACGCACTCGCCCGGTACTCGTGCACCCACCCTGCTTTTGTGGAGCAGTTACGTTACCACCGGGTGCACGAGGAGGCCCGGGCCCGCGCCACTCAGCCCGGGTGTGAGGGCGAGGCGCTTGTTGGCTTTGGGGACTACAAGGAGGCCACCCTGAAGGACCTGTACGAGTCCACGGAGAAGAAGCACCAGATGTAAGTCCTGTTGTGGTGAAGGTCAGTGGACTGTCGACAGGGTGCTGTGACTTGTTGATATGCGTGTTAATCTTTGATCATTGTCTTGCAGCTTTGTCAAGTGGCTACGGCGGAAGACACCGCAGCCTGGGACCTCGATGGACGCCGCCAGGAAGTACATCCTGGGCCGAGACAAGGAGCGGTCGGCAGAGGTGGCTGCTACCCCCCCACCTCCCGGCAGCAGCACCACCAACACCACCAGCAGCAGTGGCCCCTGCAAGGCCGCTGCTTCCACTGGTAAGCTGCAAGTCATCTAATCACTGGCATGCTGCACGTCTCACTTTGTCTTGCCTGCCTGTGTGTTGCCCCATGACTATCACTGGGCTGATGCCATTTTGTTGTGTGTGTGAATGTGTCTGAAGCTCACATACAGGTCCTTCAGACGCTCCCGCTGGTGGTGAGGCCTGCATCTCCACCTCCTCCAGCATTATCCTCCTGAGACTGGCGGGCAGCTCTCACCAAGGAAGAGCAGGAGTGGATCGGCCGGGAGCTGTTTAAGCCAGACAGCGAGGGGAGGACCAAACTCCCCACAGACCTCGAGCTGTGGTGGGACTCCCCTCAGCCCTGGCCGAGTTACACTCAGCCACCCGCCTCACCAGCTGCCTTCTTCGCGTGTCGGCTGTCCCTCTGGGCGCCCCTGCGTCTGTGGGGCGTCCGGCCGACATGCTGTAATAGGGCCCTCACCAAGTGTGGGCTCTACAGGACCATCCGGAGGGTCCTGGACATCGACGACTGGTACTTGATGGCCACCGAGTACCTGGAGTGCTGTCGGTGTAAGAGGAAGGTAGCTGCCTGGTCGCAGGAGGTCGTGGGTCAGCTGGGAGAGGGGCATCGCGCCCTCTTCCCGGCAATCCTCACCTACAAGTAAGTAGCTGTCTGAACACCTTGTTGTGTCTGTGTGTGGCCCTTCCTACAAGTAAGTAGCTGTCTGAATACCTCGGTGTGTCTGTGTGTGGCTCTTCTGTGTGTGGCTCTCTTGCCTGCGACCGGCGGGTAATCATCCAGCTGTGTGAGCGTACTCAGGGGAACAGCGCCACGCAGCTGTACAAAAAACTGTGAGGCACACACAGAGGCCTGGATGCGGCGGCCCATACACTACCTCAGCGCCATGGAGCCCTCCACGTCGCGGGGTGTCGTGCGCATGTGCACCCCACCACCAAAACCGCCACCCGTGCCCCAGTACACGTGGCTGTTATTGGTGTACTGCCACGTCATCCTCTCCCGCCTGAAGGACGTGAAGGCCCGGCTCACCTCCGTCTTTGGAAGGGTTTTGAAGATGGATTCGACCAAGAAGGTAAATGTGGTGCTATATATGTATAAATATATATGTACATAAGTGTGGTGCGGAGTATCATGCTCTGGCAATGTGCGTGCAGCCTTACTGAGATGGTTTATCCTTTCAAACAGGTGACCCGGAAGTCCTCATTCAGTATCTATACGGTCAAATGAGATGTTGTCAAGTGTTATGTCAGTGTCATTATTCTAACATTATTTTAATAATTTGTCATAAAATAAAAAGTCTCTCACCTAAAAAAAAACGAACTTTCTTGTCCTGTCAGTCATACTGCGCGCACTCTTCAATTACACGAATAAATGTGGGAGCGCGCGTATGTCACTTCATTAAAAATAAAAGAAAAAGAAACTACAAGCATGATACAACATTATATTCGTAGTTTGATGTCAATTAGTCATGAAAATACCAAAAAGTGCCAATAAATTATTCAACTTAGGCTACTTCATTCAATGTTCATTCTATTCATCAGGATCAGTGGTCATGTTCATTAACAGCTCTTATATTGTCTATTTACCACGTAACAGTGGTTTGCTTAACCACGAAATGCCAGTGTTTTTGTAGGCCTACTATATTTCTAAATGACTGTGGTCTCACATACTAACGTATTAACAAAAACCATTTTATAACTGCATAGCCTTACCTTACCAAATACCTTATACCTCATTCATACTTATCAGTATGTGTCATATTCTTATATACTATTCATTATATATATATAGGTCAAATTCCTTAAAAAAAAAAAAAAAAAGGGTCGCAGCTTAATGTCCATGGGAAAATGTGGGTCCAGTTGCCTAACCACTTGAGAACCACTGCGTTAGAGCACAGACAAAGTTATTATTACTTATCCATATAGCAATGTTTATTATGGAAATCTATTACAGTAATCAGTATTGTTGAGTTGCATTTGTGGATGTTATTATATAGCACAATTCTTTACACCTCACCCTCCTCACTAATTTTCAAACCCTGGTTACGGCCTTGGTTGTTTATTTATTTTTTTGATCTATAGTTATTGTATTAAAAACCATGCTTAATTTTCCGCAATTCTGTGTGGTTTTGTAAGATTTTATGTGCCTCTAATTAATATTTTGAAGAAACTAAATATGATAGCATAATGCCATACATTTTAATTACTGTATTAAAGCAATGGTAAGTTTGTGGTTACTTTACTGATGTTTTACTGTGTTATTTTAATACATAGTTACTTTAGTAAAACTATGTCTATGTGCATCTTATTATTTTATTATTATTTGCATTAATTTAAAGTATTTGATTCACATTTATTTGTATAGTGCTATACACATTGTTTCAAAGCAGCTTTACAGAAAATGCAAGTTTCTAGATTACAAGATATTATATTGATATATATATATATATACACACAAGATATTATTTGTTATCAGAGGTGACTGTCATAATAATGTCCATGTCAAAAATGTACAAAAATAATACAAATCATGCAGTTAGCAAACATCATGTATTAATTTAGACAAAAGCAATGAGCCTTCTAAAGCAATTATTACAGGTTTTGATCATAATGATTACACAATTACAATATAAAGAAAATGTAACAGTTTCGATTTTAATTGTCATTTGTGTTTATGTGTGTTTCTTGTAGAAAATGGATTTCAATCCTGATTTTAGGAGAGAGCCCACTGGTGAGCTCCCCCTTAAGCCCTCTTCTGAGGCAGCGGCCCTCGCTGCTATCTACCGGAGAACTCCCACTCCGGGACGCTCATGGCCTGCCATAAGGGTGAAGGAGGAGGCCGGTGCTCGTGTGTCAGCACAAGGAGGTGACACATCCAGTCACCAGCTCGTGCTGAGCGAGAGCACCCTGTAGTTCGGCCAGTACCGGGGTAAAACCTTAAAATGGTTGCTATCCAATGACATTGTGCTGGCCGTCCATCAACGGGAGCGTGAGGGAGGAGACACCACCCAGTCTGCCATAATGGGGAACAAGGATGCATTGCTTCGCTACGCTGGCCTGTTCCCTGACATCATGGCTGCCATCAGCGAGCGGCTGGTTCGAGAGGGCACTGGCACACCGGACCAGAAAGACCTGATGCGAGTAGGTTCCGGCAAATTTGCCAGCCAATCGTTCAAGGAGCTTTATGAGGCAGTAGATCGGGACAGGAAAGGGTATGGTTTACATGTCTAACTGAGGATTCAGGCAGTTAAGAATTTGTTGTGTTGGGGCTTGATTTAATTGTGTGTGTGTGTCTCTCCTTTTCAGCTTCACCAAGTGGGTTAAGAAGCAGGAAGCCAGACCGGGGACCAAGATGGATGCTCTGCAGGCCTACATCAGGAGAAGAGATGCTGAGAGGATGGCGTCAGCGGCGCCTCCAGGCATGAATCTCACTTATCATCATTTGTTTGTTTTGGGATTTCGTCTTGTAATTGATAATTGACTTGAGCTTAATAATGACACTAATGTCTTTTTAGAGCTGCTTCAAAGTAGAATGTAATTATCATATCTGATAAAGTTTGCATCATTGATTCTGTTATTTCCCTGTTAACGAGTGTTAAGCTGCTCTGAAACAATCTATATTGTGTAGAACAAAGGTGAGTTGACTTGTTATTATTAACACCCTTCATCCTGATATTAACAGTGGTCGCCTCCAGCTCAGCTTCTGCAGCTGTTGAACTGCCGGATGATGTTATACTTGCTGCAGCTGGTCATGTAGATGTTCTAGGTGGGCATTACCTTTTTTTTTTGTGGGTTTAAATTTGAGGTTTAATTTACAGAATACTGTTCATTTGTATGTTAAATGACCTGTTTTGTTTTGATGACCAGTCAAATGACCAGTCTTTTTACACTGTGTGGCTTTTTCACCACTGCATCACTTTTGTTCTCCTAACATTCTCTAAGCTTTGAGCATCATTTTTTTGCCGCACACACTTTTATTTGACATCCTCTTGTTATTGTCACATATTTTACCTACAGCTGCAAGCACTCACTAATCTTAGTACTAACATCTAGTAGTAGTTGTAATAGTGATTGTATTAATGTTATACATACATTTGTATTTAACTGTATTAATCATATATAAGTGTGGCGAGCAGGGCAGCGTCCAGAGCTGTGGGAACTGAGCGAGGCCTGTGACGCAAGTACTAATAAATGAATGTGTGCCACACCACACCTGGTTTCGAGTCCCACAGAGGAGATGCATAAGGATAAAAGGAGGAATGACGGATAAAAGGAGGAATGACGACAGTGCAAGACGAGAGAGAACCAGGCCTGGGACATTTATGTTGTTTTACTTTATGCTGCAGTCTTTTGTGAGTGAACAGCTTCTGGGCTTCAGGATGGTTCAGGACTATACCAGCCCGGGCAAATACACAGGTATGGTGGTCATGCACATGCTACTTATGGGTAGCAGCTGTATTTCACCCATTTTTTGTTAAAACATCTGTATTACACACTCTGTTTTTCTATAGGAGAGCTCACTGGTGTGGAATACTTGTATTCCAAGTCCAATAGAGCTCTCGAGGAAGACTCTCTGCTGATCCTGACATCCCAGATGGGCTTCAGGATGAAGACCGGGTGGGTGATCTGGAGGGGGATGAGGGGTTTGAGGATTTGAGCTTCGATGTTCCTTTTGAATTTACGGAGCTCACCTGCAAACCCCTGCAGGCCATTCACCAACGGACGGCGGCCCCACAACCTCCTGGTCTTTCATCATCCGAGAGAGGTCCATCAGAGCCTTCCTTGCCCGAGGCAGCCACTCAGGGGCTGTTTACACCTGGCCACTTCATGCGTTTTCTGTGATCAGATAGCTATCCGATCATGAAAAGACCAGGTGTAAATGCCCTCTGAAACGCATTCGAGACTGATTTGAATCCGATCGCTCAAACCACTTCAGGAGGTGGTCTGGGCCGCATTCCAAATGAAACTGGACAAGTGTAAATGCATCTGGTTGTTGAAACCACATATATAAATTTTACTCCTCTAAAAAATAAACGTGTTAGAGCTTTGTTATAGGCTATATGTCATGTTATAGTCAGATTTGACGACGCTACTGCAACACGAATTACTGCAGCTGAGCATCATCAAGTATCATTTGCTAACTATCGCAAATCAAAGTGAAAATAAGTTGCAGACGCTTAACACACAATCATCTTCATTAAAAGTAAAGAACCGAAATGATCTTACCAGGGCTGTTGCCGCTCTCTCTCTTATTGTGGTCTTTGATTTTTACATTTTAGCTGACGATCAATAAAATGCAGCTCATATCTGTTGCTTTAGGTGACGGTGCACTCCATTAAATCTGCATATAGCGCGGGAATTGAAGATCGGATTTATATCCGTTTTGCAAAAACACTTTTATGTGACCAGGTGTAAATGGAATCATTTTGATAAATCAGATAGCTATCCGATCTGAGAAAACGCATGAAGTGGCCAGGTGTAAACAGCCCCTCAGAGCCAGGTAAATAAATACCCATTATGAGGTTTTATGGGGTGATCATTTTGATCATTTCATTTAGGGTGTTCTTTTTTTAATAATGAATATAGATTATTTTGCATATTTCACTGCTACATATACCAAATAAATGACCTTATGGACATGAAATATTATGTTACTTTGACATTGGAGAATGATATGACTGTGATAATATAGATGTGTAATAATTTCTTTTGATGCACGGGTGGAGAGTGTGGGACCAGATGGCAGACCGGGATATCAGCATGTTGTCACGCTGGCCAACAGTCTGGTTGACCTGCGCCATCAGGCCTTTGTCACACAGGACAAGGTGGATGGAGCATGACAAGGGCACTCTCATCTACCCACCCCGCCACCATGACAGAGTCCTGAAGGGCAGGTTCAAGGTCAGCCACTCTGCAACCAGTGTGACCTCAGGCATCGGAAAGTCTGAAGCGGTACGTTTCCAAATGAACAACATAACATCCGTATGTTTCAAGACAGTATTTCATGGAATAGTTTTCTTGCAGATTATTATTTTCTTTGCACTTTAAGTTAATTAGATAGACAGCTCCAACTAAAATAAAAAAAAATTCTATTTCTTGGAGAGAGTTATATTATTAGTTGATTAACTATATACACTATTAGCTGTATCTCACAACATTAGTGTTATTCAGTTGTTTGTCCCATATTCTTCAAATAATCCGATTAATACTGCTGTCTCCCCTTCTCACTTCCCAGATGCTTCCTTGGTGAAGGCAGCAGGCCAGCTAAGTGGCCCAATGGGAGTCGGCTGGTCGAGGCCGTCTGCCTGGCTCTCTGTCGAATTTACCCAGCCGGTCAGACTATAGCCAGAGTCAGGGTGAACCGGTGGGCTGCCATAGTCTGGGCCTATAGAATGATCAGGGATGTAGTCCTGGACAGCCCTGGAATCATGGCCCGGAGTAAATTGAAGCTCTTTGAGCTAAACCAGCTCACACTCTCCCAGTGGTAGGTTCAGGAATAAATAGTTATTTTTTGTCTATTTGCATATTCCACCCATCTCTGCTTACATATTACAATGCTAATTGTCGTCTTTTCTGTACGCAGGCATAATGCCAGAAAAAAGAGGCAGGAGAAGGAGATCTTGCGGCAAAACATCCAGCCGTTTTCGAGGCCATCCTCATCCTCCTCATCATCATCCTCCTCCTCCTCATCATCCTCCGGTCACCTATACTGCAGCACCTGCTGCACCCCCACCAGGACACACACATGCACGTGCTGCTGTACCAAAACCTGACCAAAAGTTACCCAAGACGACAGCTTGGCGGCGAAAAAAGCAAGCAGAGGCAGCTGCAGTAGCCGCAGCACAAGGGTTGACGCAAAGAAAAAGGCAAAACCCGGAACAGTACCTTTGCCAAAAATGTGGACACCCAAAAACTAAAGAGTTTGGTCACAGCCAGTTCCGGGGTGTCCATTTTTGTGCAAAGGCCTCTGGGGAAGACTGTGGGGCAGTGGATGGAGGAAATTAAGAAAGGACATGGTGCTAATCAATAATGCACACGTTTTGATGTTTTGATATTTGTATATATGATAATACATTGTTAATCATTAATAATAAATAGTTAATTTTTGTATAAATATGTTTTAGTTAATATTTGTTCATAAATAAATTAAATTTAAATAAATAAATAAAAATTCTCATGTCTGTGTATGTTTCTGTTTTGTTAGACATTTGTGCAATGCCTACTGTATAACAAGAGACAGGCATCATATTGAGTATTTTACATAAAACTTTTAAAATAAAATATTTTCTAATGAAATAAAAACATGTACTAATACAAATATATAAATATCAGATATAACATCTGCATTTCATGTAACCTTATACAATATATTATTTTAACAGAACATATGCAATTTGAAATAAGTTTGGTAACACTTTATAATAACTGCACACTATTAATCATTTGTTAAGCATGAGCAAACAGTTCATTCATCATTTATTAGCATTAATAGACATTAATAAGCAATTTATAAATACAGCTATAAATGCTTTTTTCTTGATTCATTCATCTATAATGCGTTTAATAGTCGTATTTTCGTACTTTTTTAACAATCAATTAATAGTTTCTCCTTTATAAATGCTTTACAAGGCATGAATAGTCCTCACTTTAGATGAGCTCACAAACATAGTTAACTGACCACTACTAAATGCTTTATAAATACCCGAATTAACCCTGAATTACAGCATAAATACATGTTAATAAAGCATTTATTAACACACTAAGTAATCATCACTATATGTCTGAATAATAAGATGTATGAAAGTACATTTAAATAGTTTGTTAATCATTTACTTACACATTCTCAGTAATCTTATGAACCACTGAAAACTCTTAAATAACTGGTTTATAAAAATGCAATTCTTCATTTAGAAATGATATATTGATCATTAATAAAGGATGAAAATACAATTATTAAACAAATTATAGATATGCTGGTAACACTTTACGGTAAGGGTACATGAATTATCATGAATTCATGTATAAATTAATGCATGAATTATGCATTCATTCATGCATTAATATCTCATGGATCATCAGGAACTAACACGAGTTCAACGTTTTTCATTCATGACTTCATGGATAAACAACACCTTAATTAAAACATTAACTAAGATGAGCACATCATCATGAATTATGATTTATTACGCATGATCATGATGTTTTCTTTGTTCACAGTTATTCCACCATTAATAGCACATTGTTCATCAGTGTTTCAAAGTACCTAGTCACCACTTTAGTTGAGGGGCCACACACACGATGAAGTCATTGATAGATAATGCTTAGTTAATGATGACCACTGTATTTGGATGTCAACCGAATTTGTGTGCTATGAGCTGTGATTGGTCTATTTTGTGGTCTGACCAATACAGTAGTCATCATTAAATAAGCATTATCTATCAATGACTTCATCATGTGTGTGGCCCCTCAACTAAAGTGGTGACTAGGTCACTGACCTAGACAAAGAACAAAGAAAACATAATGATCATGCGCAATAAATCATATTTCATGATGATGTCCTCTTCTTAGTTAATGTTTTAATTAAGGTGTTGTTTCATGATAATTCATGTACCCTTACCGTAAAGTGTTACCGAAATGCTTTTAAATCAAGAAGAAAGCATTTATAGCTGTATTTATAAACCGCTTATTAATGTCTATTATTGCTTTATAAATGATGAATTAACAGTTTACTAATGATTATTAGTGTGTTGTTATTATAAAGTGTTACCTAACTGGGTTACAAAACTCATCTCTTCTGTGAGCACTTGACCGCATCATAAAAACAATAATAATAACAAAAACGTTCTTTGCTTTCACTCTCCTTTAATTCCTCCCTAGCTTATGCTACTCTAAACAATGTCTGAAACTGTATTTTGACCACTTCTTGTGTTTTTAAATGTTGTATATAGTTTTAGATGAATGTGTTCTAATAATACTGTGACAATAGCTTATGGCTACTTAACATGCATGCACCAGGAAACACATGGCTACTTAATATGCAAGGCTCAAACACCCTGTCAAATCCGCCCCCAGATTATGCCAAATTCAGCAATTTAATCAGTTAAGCAGTACATGCATACCACAGCTCCACAGAAGAGCCCATTGGGGTTTGGGACGCATTACCCTGGAATTCAGGGCCACAGTGTGCTCCCTGTGGCTCTGGGGGGCACAGGAGGAAGAATGCCCAGCAATGGTCTCTGAATGCCAGCCAATCAGCGGTTAGTGGAATCAAGCGTTTGTCAAGCGTTTTCAGTTTCGGGCCAATCAGCGGACAGTATAATCAAGCGTTTGTCAAGCGTTTTCAGTTTTGGGCCAATCAGCGGTTAGTATAATCAAGCGTTTGTCAAGCGTTTTGGGCCAATCCGCAACCCGGATTATCGAGCCTTTATCGAGCGCTTTGGGCCAATCAGCAGCTCGGATTATCGAGCGTTTGTCATTGCAACCATCAACAAACCTGACACCGACCGACCGAGTGAGTGAGCGAGAGAGTGAGTGAGTAAAACAAAAATAGCTGTTCCCTGACCTGCTTCCCCCGGCCGCTATACTTTCTAGAGCTGTTTGTGGAACAAAACCTGCAAGAGAAGTAGCATTTCAATTTAGGAGCAAAATAAAGCCTGTGGTTAACATTCACTGAAGAGACTTTCAAGGTGTATTTTACAACAAATAAAACACAATTATACACACTCAAACATGATTGTAGCTGATTGTGTGTTGCTGTTATTTTTTTTAAAATGTAGGATGTTGAGGAGGTGAAACATGCTAAAAGAATGCAGGTAGTCTTTATAGCAACTTGTTAGCAACACAGAGAGAGATGTGTAAATGCATTATCCATGTACTTTACCACACTAGTACTGTAATCCTTAGATTTTCTAGCCCATCAACTGGCTCTGCAGGTTTGCATGCAGCATTTGCAAAGGGTTTGTTCTACTGCACCAGTCCTTCCTGCAGACAAAGTAGAAAATTAGTGCACATGTTCATGAGAAAGTAAGGCTGTTATCCAAATTTGGGGTCCACACATATGAACCAGATGCAGCAGCAGCAATTTTCCTAAAAGTGATCTAAAAAGTTACAGATTCTAGAGACAGACCATTCCCTGCCTCTTTAAAAAGAAAAAATAACCAACTTTGCAGGCATCATAGAGAAACCACAAAATGGTTGCATTGCTTTGAAACATTCTTGACGTTATCAAACTTAAAAGAATGCAACCAAGGTTTTAGAAGTACAGTATATCACCGCCTGAATGAAAATAACGTCAAGAATGTTTCATTAGTCTTTCTGTGCTTGATATAAACGGGATCTCATTCTCTCTCCTTCCCAGTCGTCTGTCTTATTGCCCTTATTATATATAGTGGCTGTACAAATGATGATTTCAGCTGCTTTGGTGTAAATATTTGGTAAACACACCTTTGATTCTCCTGAATTTGCTACCTGAGAGGTAAAGATGAGATTGATGGTGATTATTTTGCCTTATAATAAAAGTATATATTAAAATAAATAATTGTTCATATATTCAAAGTTATCCAATAGAAAAAAAGCTGTGAAACACATGGCAATTTGCAAACTTTTTTTTCTTTTAATGAAGTCTCAGAAATATTAACCTGTATGTGTTTCTTGCCTTCTTTTCACTCACAGTACTCTCTAAAAAATTGCAGATAATTGTCATGAATGTTTAAATTGATGTCTAGAGAAATACAATGATTGACAAGGCATCCAGTCACATTTACAACTGTAACTAAGTTACTCCTTGAGATTAGTTTTTGCAATTTACAATTTAGACAATCTCTCAAATCTAGCATAATGTCGTTTTAAACATGGAATTTTAAGATGTTGCTGGTCTACAATCTGATCTGTCAGATGATGCTCGAAAGAAGAAAAGTTTTAGTCTTGAATGCAGCGAAGAACGTTTGTCATGATTTAATTCCTCTGAATTACGAAGCAAGATCGTGCGACAAATTTAGTAACAAGGTTTAAGGTTTTTTTGCGGTGGGTGGAAATTAAAATACACATTTAGTGTTTCTAATTCTCGTTTCTGCTCTGCTTTTTCAGGTAACGTTACAAAATAAAAAAAAGAAGAGCCAAGGAAAACGACGAGATTTTGACAGCCATCTATGCGGAAATGATACATGGTTGGTATGTGCATTTTAATTATTTCATACATTAGAATTAATCCTATTTAATCATACTGCATTAAATTCGTGTCGATTTCTGATGGTTGGAGTCGAAAGGAATGAAGATTCAGAGTTAACATCGATGCAAAAACATTATAATAACTGTCAAATTAAGACACGGTAGATTACATCGTCTACGGAAACAGCAGGATGTTAAATGCAGTCATTGCGAATATTTACAACATTTGTTTGTTTGTAAAAAGTTTATTTTCCTGTAACAACTTTGAGCCCGATCGAGCTGAGGTGTAAATTCATCTGTGTGAGCCAGCGAGGCGCTCTAGTGCGAGACTGCCAGTGCGATGCTGCCCTCCAGCGGTTGGGATGCGTACTGCACGCGTAAACATTGGGTTTTTCACTTGATACAGTGTAAAACATGAAAAATTACAGTAAATTCATAATTAATAATTCATAATTAATAAAAAGATGGAACGCTTCACGAATTTGCGTGTCATCCTTGCGCAGGGGCCATGCTAATCTTCTCTGTATCGTTCCAATTTTAGTATATGTGCTGCCGAAGCAAGCACGAACTGGGAGATTTGGGGAGAGCTGTTTATAGCCATGATCTCCAGCTATGCATTTCATAGCTGGTAAGTGGATAAACCCCTTAAAATGTGACTGTAAGTCATGGTGACATAATAATTTAAACCTTTGAAAAAAACAGAATATTTTTAAACCAGCAGTTTTACCGTAGTATTTCCTGAGCTGTAGAACTTATGCAAGAGGCGCTTCTCCGGTCTAGCTCTGATTGGACATTTCAGTCTGAAAGAGGAGCTCTTTGTCTCACGTCTCGCACCCTCCCCCGCAGACAGCGCAGAAACTTCCTCCGGGGCAAAGAGCAGCCGCCTCCTCGCAGCACAAAAGACCAGAGACCAGGAAACTCTCCTGTGAAAACACTGTGAAATGCTTGAAGTCTGAGAATCCCACAACACTCAAAGACTAGAAACATTTGATCTGACGTCAAGATCAATGCCTGCCTCTCTACATAATGTTAAATTGCACATGGCATTGGAGTAATCTAGTTATCTAGCAACTTAAACTTAAAAGTCTTTAGCTGCACTGACATGTGTTTCCATATGTAGCCTACTGTACGATGACAATTTCAGACCCCTCCATGATTTCTAAGTGGGAGAACTTGCAAAATAGCAGGGTGTTCAAATACTTATTTTCCTCACTGTATATCTTATCTATTAATCTTTCTAGAATATTAACAGAATTTCTTTCATTTTTCCCTATCAATTTGTATCCGCAAAGCTTATTTAGGCAGTTGTATATAGGCCGTAGGTTTTGTAAATAAAGCCATCAGTGTGATGCCAATGACTGTTAGATCAAAGAGGAGAAGAGCAATAATCCCCACAATTTCTGTCTAAAGAGATTTAAAAAGGTCTCCCTGAGCAATATGTAGTGACCTGAGAGTAAATAAACACCTCAATATGAAGCATTTGAGAGAAATTCTCTCCTAATGTCAGACATGTATTTCAGGCCCTTAAATAAAATCTAGGAAATGTCTATTAATCAAAGAATCCTGAAAAAAGTCTATGATGGTTTCCACCAAATTATTAAGCGGTATATTGAACGGTTTTCCGCACTAATATTAAAAAAAATAAAAATCTTGAGCACCAAATCAGCATATTAGAATGATTTCTGTAGGATCATGTGACACTGAAGTCTGGAGTAATCACAGCAATAAATTATATTTTAAAATAGAAAAAATTACATTAAATTGTAATAATATTTCAGAATATTGTTGTTTTTACTGTATTTTGATCAAATAAATATAAATGCAGCCTTGGTGTGTATTTGTGTTTAACACTCAAAAGACAATCACTTGTCGCCATCTAGTGGCGTAATTGTTTTCCAAGTTTTGCCATCACATGAATGAATTACGTTTAAAACAAACTTTTTTAAATCAGTTAATTAAATTTGTAATAATGTTTCACAATTTTAATGTTTTCACTGTATTTTTGATCAAATAAATGCAGTTTTGGTATTAAATGCATGTAAAAAAGTAATTGTTTTCCCAGTTTCGCCTGACCCAAAAACCCCCCACCCTGAGAAATATTCACTTTCACCAACGAAGATAAGTAGCCTATAATTTCACGTGCCCCTCATCAATGGTCATATTACGATTCTGATACGAATAATAGGCTACATTTGCAACAACCTTTAAACCATTTTCAACATTTAGCATTCGCCACATTAAATTAGGACCATTATTTGACGTTCAATTCCTGATTTTATAGTCGGCGCTTTTTCTTCCTCTTTTTTTAAGCATTGGATCAAGTCACTGTTCACTGCCATTATACGGACGAATGCGAGCAGGACATTAAAAAATATCTCCTTCTGTGGTCTGAAAAAGAAAGAAGCTCATACAGCATTAGAATAAGACAGTGTGAGTAAATCATGGCTATCCCTTTAAAAACATCAAGTAACACAACGTTTGTCACTAGAGGGAGCTTTACACCGTCTTATTAGAAGTCAGTGTTCATTAGAATGATCTTGATTCTTGAAACAAATATTTCAGGGTAAAAACTTACATTCCGTTTCTTTAACTTACAAATTCGAAATATTTCTTCCATGTGCGCGTTTATTTCGAATAGCAATGTCTGCTTCGATCCTCCACTACTCAAATAAGGGCTTCAAGAAGCGAAAAAGGTCACAGCCCCTTGAAGTAGGCCTAGAACTGAAGGCAAGACTAGAGTTTTAATAAATTACTTCGCCTACATGGATTTAGTATGCGATAGTCAAGGTTGCGTTGAATTAATGACGATGGATGCACTCAGTGAGGTGTTGATGCACACACGCAAATGTTATGGTAAATGTGCGCATGTTAGCGGTTTTTTGACAGACAACCGTGACATTAATTGATGCTTTTAAAACTATAACAACAAGTTATTTTTGCAATTTCACCAAAACCTTCAACAGCCAGCTATATACAGCCAATAGGAAATACTTCAGTAGGCTATACTTAAGCAGAAGTCACAACAGCTATGTTCAAAATATTAGAACTCCTCACCTGGGCAGTTGCTAGTGGGTAGAAGGCGGTGATGATTCAGGCTCAACCAACCTTTTCCCCTCGATCTGCCACATGCAATAAACTGCTGTCGAAGTGACTTTGTTAGAGAAGCTATAAGAAGTATTGACACTTTTCTGGGAGGCAGTGGGTGCTTCTCAATTCTTATTTGTGCATCCTCGTGTCTCAGCTCCACCCCCTAGGATGCGAGGGAAGAAAATGAGGAAGAAAATGAGGACGGACGGAGGAATCGAAGGAAAGTTTATTTGTATATTCTTGATCACTCGAGCGTCACTTTACTGCGTCATCAGCTGCGGTCAAAGGATCTGCCCTTATGTTGTTAAAGTTAGATTATTTAAGAAATTCATAAATAATACGTTTATTAATAAAGCTAGATGCCCTGTTGATATATGTTATATATTTATTTAAACTGCAAAGGTAAAGCATAAATACAAACTATTGTGACAGGTGTGAAGGGGGAGGATAATTTATACTGCGTCAGGTTTCTCTACAAGAAAGACTTCCGCAAAGGATACACCTGTAAAAACAATTTAGAAACAAAGGTTATTGGAAGTTCAATGCCTTCCTATTACAAAATGAAGAATATTGCAATACAATTAAGGAATTAATAAGAGATATTGAGATAAATGATTATTTTGATTCTACTAGTAAATGGGAATTTTTAAAATTTAAAATTCGAGAATTTTCCATTGGTTTCTCTAAGAAACTAATAAAAGAAAAAAGAGAATATGAAAGGAAATTAATTTGTGAAATAAGTCAGTGTTGTAACAAACCTGTTTTAAATAATTATTAAAATGATAAGGTGATGGAGCTGCAAAGTAAATTAGATAATTTGTATCTTGAGAGGGCACAGGGTGCTAAGATGGATTGAGGAAGGTGAAAAGAACTCTTCATTTTTAGTAATTTAGAAAAAAAATAGACAGCAAAGGAACTCTGTCAGTAGTTTAATGATCCAAGGAGAAGAATGCAAAGATTCTAAAATAATTGAAAAAGAAGTGTTTCAGTTCTATTCTAAACTATATTCCTCAGATTTCTCCTCCTATGAGTCAGATCTTTTTTTTTGTTGCTCAAATTCAGAACAATATTCCACCTATTGAGGACTCTTTCAAAGTTCTATGTGATCCAGATCTTAAAATAGAAGAATTGGATTCCGTGGTTGAGAAGATGCCTTTAAACAAATCCCCAGGGACAGACGGGCTCACTAATAATTTTTTTTAATGCTTTTGGGGAGATTTGAGAAATTTATTATTCTGTGCATGGTATTGGGGGAAAAAAGAAGAGTTGACTGAAAGTAATAAGCAAGGTTTGATCAATTTACATTGATTCCAAAAGTTGGTAAAGGTAAAAGAGTCTTAGACAATCTGAGGCCTATCACTTTGCTTAACATTGATTATAAAATCTTTTCTGGGGCCATTGCTTCTAGGCTGAAAAGGGTATTTCTGCTATAATTAGTGAGACACAATCAGGGTTTTGGGGAGGAAGGTCAATTCATAATAATAGATTGGTTTTTGATTTACTTGATTATAGTGAAGTGGTTCAAGAGAGTGGGTTTCTTCTTTTTGTTTAGATTTCTACAAAGCTTTTGATGCTGTGGAGCATCCTTTTATTTTGAAAACCTTGCATCATTTTGGTTTTGGAGTAAAATTTATAAATTTAATTGAAATGTTACATAATGGAATCAATAGCTCTGTAGGTCTAGGGCATGGAACCTGCTCAAGATTTCCAATTAAAAGAGGGATTCAGCAGGGGTGTGGTAGCTCACCATTATTATTTATAATGGTTGCAGAGTTATTGTCTATATTGATTAAAAATAATGGTATTGAAGGTCTTTCAGTGTTGCATAGACATACACTTATAAGTCAGTTTGCTGACGATACATAATTCCATTAGCTTTACATTCTATTAACCAGTTTTCTAAAGCTTCGGGGCTACATTTAAACCTAAACAAATGTGCAATGTTAACATTGCATGAGTTAAAAGGGAAGTTAAATATTTGGGGATTATTATTTCTAAAGATAAAGATGTTATGGAGAGTAAAAATGTGTTGAATAACATAGATAATTGTAAGTCCATATTGAATAGATGGCAGCAGAGGGATCTTGCCATTTTTGGAAGGGTTCTTTTATCTAAAATGGATAGTTTGTCCAGACTCATCTATCCAGCCTTTTCCTTGCCCAAATCGACACGAAAGATTAAATTAATAAATAAGGTGAATTTTAAATTTATTTGGAGAAATAAGTGTCAGTACATTAGAAAGGATGACATGATTAAAAAATATGAAGACGGTGGGGTGAATGCTATCGATTTTGACATGAATGGTGTTTTGAAATTGAAATGGTTAAAATCCTTCATTCAAAATAGCCACTCCTTTTGGTTTATTGTCCCCAATGATATCTTTAACAAACTGGGGGGAATAAACTTTTTGTTATGTTGTGACTTTGAGTGCACCTTGTTACCAGTTAAACTTTCAGCCTTCCATCAGCAGGTGCTGCCCTATTGGAAACTATTGTTCAAACATAACTTCACTCCTCACAACACTCCAGTTTGGAATAGTAGATATATAAAGTTTGGCAGAAAATCTGTATATCTTGAGGAATGGAAATCTAAAGGGATTTGGGCTACTGCCCATTTCTTGGATGATAATGGAAATTTGTTACTGTATAGAGAGTTTTGTGAGAAATTCCAAGTACAGTATACCGTTACTATTTTTTATAGAATGATTAGACCCATAGCAATTCCTTCAAGATTAAAGAAGACATTTTGTACTTCAAAATCTCTCCAGTACTGAGACAGCTCTCCTTTGAAGGTTATGACTTTTGTGATAAAAAAAAAATGTACAAATAGAGTCATTAGAAATCTTATTTTACAGGCTTATTACCCAAACCCAATTAGACGGGAATACGTGCTTAAAGATTTTGATAAGGTGGAAATAAAAAAAATTAGGAAAAATGATTTGTCTTTTCCTTCCCCTCCTAAAGCTAAGGAGGTGAACTTCAAAATTTTAAACGAGATTTATCCTACTAAGGAATTTGTAAGATTGAAGTTTAATTTTGATGTGAATAATTGTGTTTTTTGTGAAACAAATATAGAAAATCTAGAACATGTCTTCTTTGATTGTGATATGGTGCAACCCTTTTGGAATGAGGTGCAGAATTGGTTAAGGTCTAGGGTTGAACTCCCACCTCTCACGGGGAAGTTAATTAGGTTGGGTGTTTGTCTGGAAAACAAAGATTGTGATTTTGTTATTAATGTCTTGTTATGTTTTGGAAAGTTTTTCCATTCATAAATGCAGATGGTTTAAATCTAAACCCAACTTTAATCACTGGATAAATGAGTTTAAACTCTTTTGCAAATCTTTAAAATGTGTTAAAAATCAGAAAGCCCTTAAATTGATTTCTCTTTTGGATACGTTTAAATTAATTTAAAAAAGTCCCTTTTTATTTATTTGTATTTTTTTTGTTGTTTTTCTTTATTTAATTATTTGTTTGTTCCATAGTGTGTTTTCTGGTCTTTGTACTAGCTATGCTCAACCTAAGGCTGAACAATTGAGGTTATATTCAGAGATTTGTTAATGTACCTTCTTTGTTTGTGTTGTTGAAGGATAATACAAGGAAGCTTCCTCGGGGAAACGAGCAATCAGTGTTATATCCTTTTGCTTTCTTTGTTCTGGTTATCAGCATCATATACATATATATATATAATATATACATAGACGCCCTATCGTACTTCAGTGGCGCAGCCATATCAAGGAGGGCAAGTTTCCCATACCTCTCATTATGGGAATTGAGAAAAATGTCTGTTTCGTGCGCTGCTTGGGGCTGTACAAGTCGCCACACAATTGAAAACAAGTCTCGGCGAATTACCTTTCACAAACAAGACTGATTTTTTTTTTAAAAAAATTTTTGGTTGTATTTGGTCATTATATAATTAGCAGCGATGCGCGGGTCAATGTATAAACAAACCGCACCCGACCGACGTTTTCAACTAACCCCCCCGCAACTCGGACCGCAAAAAACAAGAAAGAAAATATTGTACCCGACCCGCTTCCTGATCCGCATTTTTTAAAAGTAGTAAATGCTCATCGTAGCGTCATTGGGCCACAGACGTCTAACACAAATGTGTAAATAGCATCGCAAGAAGTATACATGACAAAGCCAGCACTTTGGTCATCATCTTTCATTATTTCGGCAAATGTCTCCCACACTTTGCTCTTTCTATGTGTGTAGCTATTTGCGGAGCTTCCACTCCTCAGTCTTCACCTTTTCTCTTGCCGCCTCCATCTCTCCTGCAGACTGTAGTGATGGCCGGTTCATGAACGAATCGTTCTTTTGAACCGGTTCTTTTTAGTGAACCGGTCGAACCGGACTGAATCGTTCGAAACAGTTCGTGTCTTGCGTCAGTGCTTAATACACAAGTTACTAAAGTTACTCACTTTCAGACATGCCTGACAGTCCCTCCGAATCGAAATAAACCAATATCCCGGAGTATATTTTACTCCAGTAACTCCAACAGTTCACTAAACTGAGACATGTTGGTGCCACTGCTGAGAGAAGTGATGAGCACGAGCAGCTGATACTGCGCATCCGCGTGCTTCCGAACGCACAGGTACAGTTCTCGGATCCCACCGGTACAGAACCGAGACTGAGCTCGTGCGTTATCTTCGTGCCAGTTATTCAGCCAATAAAGTGTAGGCCTTTGTATTACATAGAACATTGTGTCTAGTGCTATATACAAAGGTTTAATTGGCATCTTCATTTCAAACGACCCGACCGACCGCGACCCGAATATCATCAAAACTATTTTTGGATGACTCGTAACTGCGGGTAACCGCGGGTGACCGCAGGCACCCGCTCATTTCGGATCAACCCGCGCATCACTGGTAATTAGTAATAGAAATGTACACAACGTACAAACCACTGAAATCGGCTGATAAATGTAAACGTTATTATTGTTTTTATCCAGGAAAACCGCAGCTCACCCGTTTACTTGCATTTGTTTACAGCGCAATCTTGCCCTCCGCAAAATGGCGGACACGTTGACGTATCGCAGCAACGTTCCAAAGCGGCCAATAGGGCGTCTATGTATATATTATGTCTATGATCAGCATTACCAATTCTAACCTGTGATTTGTTGGTGTTAACTGTAGCTCAACTGCAATCAACTTGTTGATTTGTGTCACCTGGAGGGAAGCATTTTAAATCCAGGACACGTTCTCATTCATTCTCATATGGAGGCTTGTCTAATTTTGTTAGGAAGATGTTAAACCTGCTGAGTTGAACATTCAATCCTTCCATCGGTTCACTCTTTTGTTATTTGTCCCTTTTTTATTTTCGTGGTTATTCTGGGTGGGAACTTAATGTTTTCTCTGTTGGGGGTAAGCAGTTCAAAACTGCGTTACCACTGATTACATGGCCTACAGTAATTTGAGTTTTTGTTTTAAAAGTCGCCTCGTGCCCGGTAAACATCAGAAGATATAGATAGGGATTAGAAAATGTTAGGCATGGGATCTGCGGTTTTACAATGGTCTTAAGTAGGCCTACGCGATACAACTACATCAGATGTCACATGATCTGCTCACCAATATGATATCCCTGCAGTTTTCTGTGCCGTTTTTGAAGAGCGAAACAATTTATCTAAAGTACTTTTCTTTTTTTTTTCTTTTTTTTTTTTTTACCCTTTTCTTCTCAATTTAAAAAAGTAGCTGTGATTTATTTTATTTTGAAGGCGATTAACAATTATTTGAGCAGTGGAGGATCGGCCACAACATCTATACTCTGTGAATGGGTTGGGCGGAGGGGGGCCAACAGAGAACATTGGTAGGGATCCAAGCAAAACATGTTAACTGATCTTAGAGGAATTGTTGCAATTTGTTTGGTCAGTACAGGGGGGAAAATTTCCAAGAGGATGCTGGCGAATGACCTTGGTTACTCCCTCATGGTCCTGTCTGGGCATCAGCGGGAGCGCGAGACTGGCGACCTGGACAGAGGTGCCCTCATGGCCTACAAGGATGTCCTTTCTCCAGTATGCCTGCACATTCACAAAGGTCGCAGGCTTTGGGGTCCACAAGAAGAGCACTTACAAGGAGCTCTATGAAGATAAGGACAGGGAGAGGAAAAGGTAATATATTTTGATGCTTTTTTTTATGCATTTATCATTATTGTTTATATTATTTCATTGTATACATTTCTTATGCAGCTATGTGAGGTTCATCAGGAGCAAGGACACCCAGCCAGGAAGCGAGATGGATGCCTTGAAGAAATCCATCCTGCGGAGGGACCAGCAGAGAAAAAAAGCTATCTTCTGCATCCCAGCCTGTTGTCCCTCACCCTTCACGTCCGACTTCTCTCGCCCAAAGCTCCCATTTCCAGACAGCCACAGTGCACGGTGAGTTTTTAGATCTTCCTGGGGCAATTCTATGCATGTTCTAATGTAATTATGAATAAGATTGTCAATTTTCTGCCCTTTAGAGCCAACAGATGAAGATCTGCTGGATGTCCCCAGCTATCCTCAGTTACCGGTGACGAGTCATGGGAAAATTCTTATTGCAGCAAGTACAATTAACTACTAACATGTTACACCGTTGTCTAGGCTGTAACTTAAATGTAACTTAAATTACTTGAAGATAATATTTTTGTTAGTACTTTTAAAATTGCATGTAATTTGTACACAAAACGAGCATTATCTTGCTTTTAGTTAACAGCCACCCATTCAGCCTCGCTTGACCTTCGATAGATGTCACACTTAAAATAATATTAAAGTCTGTACAGTTTTTGTATGGGGACACATCACATTTCCTCTGTCCTGGAAAAAATAACACTTTAAAAAGCCTTTGTGTATGTACAGGTGTATATACAAAAAAATGTAGGTTATCTGTACTGAATTTTCTGTTTTCCAACAATAGGTGGCCAAAAAACTGACAGGAGCTGCAGCTGGGACTGCAGCCTGGGTCACCAATGTGGGCAATGAGCATGGACAGGCCCTCATGTCTGTGCTCACCTCACATGACCGCAGGCCTGGTGACAGGGCTGGCCCTGGCCAATTTGCTGCCCTAGGCAAGATTTTACCTGGTGCCCCATGCATCACAGCCCATTTCACCCTGTAATTGTGTTCATGATTATTTATCCTATGTGTGTGTGTGTGTGTGTGTGTGTGTGTATATATATATATATATATATATATATACACACACACATTACAGCCTAAACACAAATAGCAAGAGCGTTACATCTAGAAGTCAAGTCCCATTTATTTTTATAGCGCTTTTTACAATATAGATTATTTCAAGGCAGATTTACAGTTTTGTTGCGTTTTTAATTTTGTTCAGTATTTATAGCCGCTCTGGATAAAACAGTGATGTCATCGTCCAAATGTCATTCATGCACAAACTATTCATTGAGCGCTATAGCAAAAGTGTTTGTTTTGCAGTTGATGGCAGCAATCTTCCACTAAACTATGGCACGTTTCATGTTTTCACCATGAATGAAACATCGAAATGTCTTTAATAAACCTGTAGCCTATATAAATATCATTCATAATTTTGGCAAATAAATAAAAAAATGCCATATATCCCCCTCAAAACAGCACAACTGTAGAGTAAAACATTAATTAATAAAAGTGATAGTGAATGCGTCTAAAAAAACTGATTGTGATTGCTACAAGTCACACTGTCTGGGGCCTCTGGAGAACTCAGAACAACTGTTAGCAAGTTTGAGGTAAAAATAACTGCCATTAAATTATATATCTTACTACTATGCAATAAGATAAACTGTTCATTCATTACATTACCTCTGTCTTTATCCCGTTTTTTCCTCTTCTTTTCCGTTTGGCACTGTATCTATTGCAGACTAGAATGCTAATCTAAAATATGTCATGTAAATGTGGCCATCCGTCACAATCAGGTAACTTTCACCATGTCTAGACCTGGCGCGAGCTTTCAGGCCCGTTTCTACGGGGTGCTTGAGTGTGTTAAGTGCCCTCAAACGAAAGCAATGCTGTCTACATTAGATGCAGCGAGGGGCGACGCTACACGCGCTCTGTTTCTGACGCACTTCAAGCACTCACTGGGCGGGGGAAGATTGATGCGCCGGACTGGAGTCGGGGGACTTAGTTAAGTTTTTGTGGAGTTTTTTTTTTTTTTTTTTTTTTGCTTTATTTTGTAGTATTCTGAATTAATGATTTTAAAATAGTATTAGTAAAAAAAAAAAAAAAAAAAAAAAAAATTCACTCATTTTGGCGCCCCTATTGAGTGGCGCCCCTAGCATTTGCCTATTCCGCCTATGCGACGGGCCGGCCCTGCCTGGTGAAGAGGTACGAGGCGGCTGGAGTCGCTCCCCCCACACTCCTTTATGTGGACAGACTGCAGCTCTTCTGTGGGCACATCCAGAGCAGGTGCCATGTTCAGCGGCTGGAGTGATGTGGTTGTAAGGGGTGTACAGTCAAAGACCCAGAACCAGATATGAAGAATGAAGACCCAGAGTCAGAAATTATGATAAATTAAAGAAAAGTTTTACTGAAGATAGTTTGCAGTTTCATCAGCAGAAGTCAGCTTCAAGACTCACACAGGAGTTCGTAGGCCAACAATTGTTAAATGACAGGTCCGTTTCAGTTAACCATTATCAGTTAGGGATGGCTGGCGCGAAACAGACGTTCCGAAGCTTTGCGAGATCCCGAAGCAAAGATGATTCGAAACACTGATCCGAAGCGTGATTCAAAACACCCACGTCACGTGACAACGGCTAAATGAAGCGTCTAAGTGTTTCATCAGGTGGAGTGCTCCGCCGAATCAGGGTTTCATTGATTGGTCGGTTCGGGAACAAATCAAACAATCACACAGTATAAAAGTTTTGTCAACGCATTTTCATATCGTGGGTTTTTGTGAGAGGAGTTTGGTTTTGAGATAGCGGATTTTTGGTGATATAGTGACATTTATAGTGCGATTTGTTTAGTTATATTTAGGATTTAATTTACATTTACACATTGACTTAGAGACACACAGAGTACATATATAGTGACACATTAATAGATGCATTGATAGAAATATATATATATATATATAGATTAATAGATAGATATATTACAGATGTATATAGATTATTAGATAGGCTACATATAAAATAGATAGATAGATAGAGATGCCGTAGATCTGTGGTGTGGGAGCATTTCCATTTGGAAACCCCAAATAAAGTGAGATGTGTGTATTGTGATCGTCAGCTAACCTACTGCAACAATACATCATCCATGATGTGCCATTTGAGGAGCATTCATCCTGCCATTCTGCAGGGTGCTGAGGATAGTAGTGTTCCCCCTGTACCAAGGCCTGTTACTGACACTGCTGGGCCATCTAAGCAAGGTATGCATTGTTTGAAATATAGGCTGATTATAAGTGAAATATAATAACTGTGTAATATAATAAAGTGTTGGGCCATTGTTTAGAAAGGCCATGGACTAAGACATGCCTAACATCCCAATCACAACTGCCAATCACTTTAAAAACAAATGTTGTCAATATAATATTATACTTTGTGAATATACATTTTATATGTCTACATATGAGTACCCAATCTACAGCCAAGACATCATTTTGTTTTTTTTTGTAATTGTTGTATTTCTATAATGCACTTTATCTTTCTCTGCACACTGAGCATAAATATTCATAACATAACTTTGTTTAGGAAGGTTTCCAAATGAACCAGTAGACTACTTTCACGGTAGGCTATTTTTCCAATATATTTGTCTGAAAGTATGTTTTATCTTCTCTTTTAAAAGGCAGACAGAGGGAATTGGATGAGGCTCTTCTGAACATGGTGGTGAAGGATCTGCAGCCCTTCACCATCGTGCAGGATGAGGGTTTCAGGGCCTTTGTGAACAAGCTTGATCCAAGCTATGTCCTCCCATCCCGGAAGGTGCTTAAAACAATGGTCAGCGAAAGGTACAACACAACCAAGGAGAAGACAATGGAGGACCTACAAAATGCGGAATTTGTTAGCCTTACGGCTGACATGTGGTCTTCCATTAATATGGATGGATATCTTGGTGTAACATGCCATTACATAACACCAGAGGCAACAGTGGCAAATGTTTTACTGGGTGTAAGGAGGTTTTACCAAACCCACACAGCCCAGCATCTCATGGAGGCTAAAGCCTTGAGTGGGGAATAACCTCCAAAGTTCACTGCATGGTGACTGACAATGCATCCAACATGATCCTAAGTGCCCAGCTACTCAACCTTCGCCATATCCCATGTTTTGCTCATAATTTGAATTTGATAGTGAAAAAGGCCCTGGATCAAACCCCAGTCATCAATGAAATAAGCCAGAAAGATAGTGGGGTTGTTCAGATCCAGCTGCAAAGCAAAGGACAAGCTTGTGGAGATGCAGAGCTTGATGGGCAGACCAAGTCTGAAAATGATACAGGAGGTTGAAACGAGATGGAACAGCACATTCGACATGCTATAACGCTTGTATGAGCAACGTGAGCCAGTTGGTGCTGCACTTGCCAATTTAAACAGTGATACTGCTCCCCTGACAAGTCTTGAGACATTATTCAACAGTCATTGACACTTCTTCAACCATTCAAACTAGCAACAACAGAGATGTCAGAGGAACAGAGAGTGTCTGCTTCAAAGCTCATACCATTGTACAGGACTTTGCAGCACAAGCTTGCACAGAAAAAAGGAAATGCAACGCAGGAATCAACTGTACAATTAGGTAGGACACTATGACCATACGTGTAATTGGCCATAACTCTCATATTGTTGTCATTATTTTAATTAATATGGTTTTCTCTTGTGTTGGCTCATAGGCTCACATCTACAAGAAGGTCTGCACTCCAGATGTGGAGGGTACGAGACTTTTAGAGCCTTGGCACTGGCTACACTGCTGGACCCAAGGTTTAAAAATGTGGCTTTTGGAAATCCTGCCAAAGCCCAGGATGCTGAAAAGCACATCACACTGGAGTGTGCTTCACTGATGCGTTCAAACACAACGCCTGGTGAGTTTCAGTCTATGTTATCTTATGTAATGTGATTCATGAAATTTATACTTCAAATGTGTTGTCAGTTTGTGATTTGTTACTAATTGCCGTTTTCTTTTAATTCAGAACCACAAATGTCAACATCAGGCCCATCATCATCAACACCAGTTGAAACACAAGACAGTTTATGGGAACGTTTTGACAATCGTATCCGTGAGACCCAGATGATACACAATCCTACAGCTGATGCCACAGTGGAAGTGAAAAAATACCTCAGCGATGCGTTTTTGCCCAGAACTCATGATCCTCTAACTTACTGGAAAGAGAGAGCAGTAATCTTTCCTCATTTGTATGTCCTAGCTAAAAAATATCTTTGTATGCCAGCAACAAGTGTCCCTTGTGAGAATTTTTTCAAAGGCTGGAGAAATTATCTGTAAAAAAAGAAGTAGGCTGAGTCCTTCAACAGCAGAGAAATTAATATTTTTGAATAAAAATCTATAAGAAAGGGAGACATTGTGGCTTGATTTATTTTTATTAATATTCATTTTTCAGGACCAAAATCACATTATGCAATGTGAAGAGACTACAGGTTACAAGCTTCATATATTACAAAAATACAATAATAATAAAAAAAAAAACACTTTTTTTTATTAGCTCTTTGTAAAGGTTGTTTCAGATCAACACCTGCAAGTGACCACTAGGTGTCACCGTGGAGACGGGTTTCGGATTGATTCGAAGCCTCGAAACAAAATGGCACATTTGCTTCGACTGTTTCATTGCTTCACGAAGCCTCGACCTGCCCATCACTATCATCAGTAACGTAATTTGTAATATCAATACGGTAGTAATTTGAACTGGCATTTAAACGTTAAATTTTACTTATGTACTACGGTTATAACAAATGTATGGTAGCGTAAATATACTTACACTTGAAAGCATATTGCCCCGTTTTCGCTCCGGCTCCGCTAATGTCCGCCATTTTATTATTATTTTTGAACAAGGTAGCAAACATAGACGGTTTTTGAAGACTAAAGTGGGCGTAGCCGATCATCGCCATCTTGGCAGCGCGTCACTCCCGGATAAACGAAAATGGTCAAAGAGGCGGGACGTGAGTGGAGCTGAGGTGGAGCTGAGGTGCTAATACTATGCTACTGGCCTCGCGCTAAAGTGACAGCTGACTGAAGTAAAGCCAATAGTTAAAGTTCATGTTTTTGCCCTTTGAAATACTATAATAGTTAAAAGACGTAACTAAAAGTGAGACTGTGTATCGTGATGCATTATTATTCTGGTAGTTAATGTATTATCATGCAATCACTTTAACAATATTGCTCTGAGCTTGTGCGAGTGATTCATGCGCATACATGTCAGTCAGCGCGACATCGCACAAGTTCGTAAAGAGCTTTATTCACATATTAAGTCCATTTTGAAATCTGATTTTGTCCGCCTCTCAATTTCTCAAATGGATTAAACATATTTCCTCAGAAGTTCAAGTAAATTGACTAGAAATCCGCGCTCATTCATGGGTGTGCATATATTGCATGGACGGGGAGAAATAAATAAATGAAATTATATTAGATTGACTCACCGGAAAAAATGGAGTCCAAGCTTCTTCTTGGACGGTCTGTTAATACAATTAACCCCAGAGCAAGACATTTTAATTGTGAAATAATCCCGAAAATCACAAACACGGCAGCGATATCAATTCTGGAATTTATTTATTTTAACAGTCGGACAATTAGCTGAGGTAACGTGACGGCTAACAGACAGCAGACAAACGGCTAATGATGACCACGATGATGACTCAGTCATGACCTATTTTTTTACAGTCTATGCTCATGACGCAGCAGCGGGAATCCACCTGTCACTCAAAAGTGGGCACGCCCTTAATTATGCAGGAATGTAAGGCTTAATATAATTTAAACGGATGAGTTATAAAAAATTCACCCCCCTCACAGTTGTCATGAAGGGCAAAATTGAGAAGCACCTGGCTGCAGCCTGCAGATTTGGGCGGGGGTGCACCTGGGGCGGGGCTGCACGTGCAGCCCCGCCCACAATGCTTCTCATTGGTTAGTGGCAAAGGGATGACGTCAATCGAGGTGGGGCCACGTCCGTGAACTCATGACGTCGATTTCTAGCATGTTTTCATTTCCGCTGTTCATCGCTGCATGGTGAGTACAGGCAAGCTACTCTTCTTTTTTTTCTCTAATTTTATTTACAATTTTTAATTCTGAAGTGGGTTTACTGTGATGATACAATGAAGTGGTGTAAAAATAAGATTGTGTAACTTTACTCACCATATCACTCAAATAACTAGGGCAGCGTTTCCCAAAAGCATCGTAGGCCTGTGTGTGTGTGTGTGTGTGTGTGTGTGTGTGTGTGTGTGTGTGTGTGTGCACGTGCACGTGCACGTGCTGCACGTGCAGCCCCGCCCCAGGTGCACCCCCGCCCAAATCTGCAGGCTGCAGCCAGGTGCTTCTCAATTTTGCCCTTCATGACAACTGTGAGGGGGGTGAATTTTTTATAACTCATCCGTTTAAATTATATTAAGCCTTACATTCCTGCATAATAAAGGGCGTGCCCACTTTTGAGTGACAGGTGGATTCCCGCTGCTGCGTCATGAGCATAGACTGTAAAAAAATAGGTCATGACTGAGTCATCATCGTGGTCATCATTAGCCGTTTGTCTGCTGTCTGTTAGCCGTCACGTTACCTCAGCTAATTGTCCGACTGTTAAAATAAATAAATTCCAGAATTGATATCGCTGCCGTGTTTGTGATTTTCGGGATTATTTCACAATTAAAATGTCTTGCTCTGGGGTTAATTGTATTAACAGACCGTCCAAGAAGAAGCTTGGACTCCATTTTTTCCGGTGAGTCAATCTAATATAATTTCATTTATTTATTTCTCCCCGTCCATGCAATATATGCACACCCATGAATGAGCGCGGATTTCTAGTCAATTTACTTGAACTTCTGAGGAAATATGTTTAATCCATTTGAGAAATTGAGAGGCGGACAAAATCAGATTTCAAAATGGACTTAATATGTGAATAAAGCTCTTTACGAACTTGTGCGATGTCGCGCTGACTGACATGTATGCGCATGAATCACTCGCACAAGCTCAGAGCAATATTGTTAAAGTGATTGCATGATAATACATTAACTACCAGAATAATAATGCATCACGATACACAGTCTCACTTTTAGTTACGTCTTTTAACTATTATAGTATTTCAAAGGGCAAAAACATGAACTTTAACTATTGGCTTTACTTCAGTCAGCTGTCACTTTAGCGCGAGGCCAGTAGCATAGTATTAGCACCTCAGCTCCACCTCAGCTCCACTCACGTCCCGCCTCTTTGACCATTTTCGTTTATCCGGGAGTGACGCGCTGCCAAGATGGCGATGATCGGCTACGCCCACTTTAGTCTTCAAAAACCGTCTATGTTTGCTACCTTGTTCAAAAATAATAATAAAATGGCGGACATTAGCGGAGCCGGAGCGAAAACGGGGCAATATGCTTTCAAGTGTAAGTATATTTACGCTACCATACATTTGTTATAACCGTAGTACATAAGTAAAATTTAACGTTTAAATGCCAGTTCAAATTACTACCGTATTGATATTACAAATTACGTTACTGATGATAGTGATGGGCAGGTCGAGGCTTCGTGAAGCAATGAAACAGTCGAAGCAAATGTGCCATTTTGTTTCGAGGCTTCGAATCAATCCGAAACCCGTCTCCACGGTGACACCTAGTGGTCACTTGCAGGTGTTGATCTGAAACAACCTTTACAAAGAGCTAATAAAAAAAAGTGTTTTTTTTTTTATTATTATTGTATTTTTGTAATATATGAAGCTTGTAACCTGTAGTCTCTTCACATTGCATAATGTGATTTTGGTCCTGAAAAATGAATATTAATAAAAATAAATCAAGCCACAATGTCTCCCTTTCTTATAGATTTTTATTCAAAAATATTAATTTCTCTGCTGTTGAAGGACTCAGCCTACTTCTTTTTTTACAGATAATTTCTCCAGCCTTTGAAAAAATTCTCACAAGGGACACTTGTTGCTGGCATACAAAGATATTTTTTAGCTAGGACATACAAATGAGGAAAGATTACTGCTCTCTCTTTCCAGTAAGTTAGAGGATCATGAGTTCTGGGCAAAAACGCATCGCTGAGGTATTTTTTCACTTCCACTGTGGCATCAGCTGTAGGATTGTGTATCATCTGGGTCTCACGGATACGATTGTCAAAACGTTCCCATAAACTGTCTTGTGTTTCAACTGGTGTTGATGATGATGGGCCTGATGTTGACATTTGTGGTTCTGAATTAAAAGAAAACGGCAATTAGTAACAAATCACAAACTGACAACACATTTGAAGTATAAATTTCATGAATCACATTACATAAGATAACATAGACTGAAACTCACCAGGCGTTGTGTTTGAACGCATCAGTGAAGCACACTCCAGTGTGATGTGCTTTTCAGCATCCTGGGCTTTGGCAGGATTTCCAAAAGCCACATTTTTAAACCTTGGGTCCAGCAGTGTAGCCAGTGCCAAGGCTCTAAAAGTCTCGTACCCTCCACATCTGGAGTGCAGACCTTCTTGTAGATGTGAGCCTATGAGCCAACACAAGAGAAAACCATATTAATTAAAATAATGACAACAATATGAGAGTTATGGCCAGTTACACGTATGGTCATAGTGTCCTACCTAATTGTACAGTTGATTCCTGCGTTGCATTTCCTTTTTTCTGTGCAAGCTTGTGCTGCAAAGTCCTGTACAATGGTATGAGCTTTGAAGCAGACACTCTCTGTTCCTCTGACATCTCTGTTGTTGCTAGTTTGAATGGTTGAAGAAGTGTCAATGACTGTTGAATAATGTCTCAAGACTTGTCAGGGGAGCAGTATCACTGTTTAAATTGGCAAGTGCAGCACCAACTGGCTCACGTTGCTCATACAAGCGTTATAGCATGTCGAATGTGCTGTTCCATCTCGTTTCAACCTCCTGTATCATTTTCAGACTTGGTCTGCCCATCAAGCTCTGCATCTCCACAAGCTTGTCCTTTGCTTTGCAGCTGGATCTGAACAACCCCACTATCTTTCTGGCTTATTTCATTGATGACTGGGGTTTGATCCAGGGCCTTTTTCACTATCAAATTCAAATTATGAGCAAAACATGGGATATGGCGAAGGTTGAGTAGCTGGGCACTTAGGATCATGTTGGATGCATTGTCAGTCACCATGCAGTGAACTTTGGAGGTTATTCCCCACTCAAGGCTTTAGCCTCCATGAGATGCTGGGCTGTGTGGGTTTGGTAAAACCTCCTTACACCCAGTAAAACATTTGCCACTGTTGCCTCTGGTGTTATGTAATGGCATGTTACACCAAGATATCCATCCATATTAATGGAAGACCACATGTCAGCCGTAAGGCTAACAAATTCCGCATTTTGTAGGTCCTCCATTGTCTTCTCCTTGGTTGTGTTGTACCTTTCGCTGACCATTGTTTTAAGCACCTTCCGGGATGGGAGGACATAGCTTGGATCAAGCTTGTTCACAAAGGCCCTGAAACCCTCATCCTGCACGATGGTGAAGGGCTGCAGATCCTTCACCACCATGTTCAGAAGAGCCTCATCCAATTCCCTCTGTCTGCCTTTTAAAAGAGAAGATAAAACATACTTTCAGACAAATATATTGGAAAAATAGCCTACCGTGAAAGTAGTCTACTGGTTCATTTGGAAACCTTCCTAAACAAAGTTATGTTATGAATATTTATGCTCAGTGTGCAGAGAAAGATAAAGTGCATTATAGAAATACAACAATTACAAAAAAAAACAAAATGATGTCTTGGCTGTAGATTGGGTACTCATATGTAGACATATAAAATGTATATTCACAAAGTATAATATTATATTGACAACATTTGTTTTTAAAGTGATTGGCAGTTGTGATTGGGATGTTAGGCATGTCTTAGTCCATGGCCTTTCTAAACAATGGCCCAACACTTTATTATATTACACAGTTATTATATTTCACTTATAATCAGCCTATATTTCAAACAATGCATACCTTGCTTAGATGGCCCAGCAGTGTCAGTAACAGGCCTTGGTACAGGGGGAACACTACTATCCTCTGCACCCTGCAGAATGGCAGGATGAATGCTCCTCAAATGGCACATCATGGATGATGTATTGTTGCAGTAGGTTAGCTGACGATCACAATACACACATCTCACTTTATTTGGGGTTTCCAAATGGAAATGCTCCCACACCACAGATCTACGGCATCTCTATCTATCTATCTATTTTATATGTAGCCTATCTAATAATCTATATACATCTGTAATATATCTTTCTATTAATCTATATATATATATATATATTTCTATCAATGCATCTATTAATGTGTCACTATATATGTACTCTGTGTGTCTCTAAGTCAATGTGTAAATGTAAATTAAATCCTAAATATAACTAAACAAATCGCACTATAAATGTCACTATATCACCAAAAATCCGCTATCTCAAAACCAAACTCCTCTCACAAAAACCCACGATATGAAAATGCGTTGACAAAACTTTTATACTGTGTGATTGTTTGATTTGTTCCCGAACCGACCAATCAATGAAACCCTGATTCGGCGGAGCACTCCACCTGATGAAACACTTAGACGCTTCATTTAGCCGTTGTCACGTGACGTGGGTGTTTTGAATCACGCTTCGGATCAGTGTTTCGAATCATCTTTGCTTCGGGATCTCGCAAAGCTTCGGAACGTCTGTTTCGCGCCAGCCATCCCTAACTGATAATGGTTAACTGAAACGGGCCTGAAAGCTCGCGCCAGGTCTAGACATGGTGAAAGTTACCTGATTGTGACGGATGGCCACATTTACATGACATATTTTAGATTAGCATTCTAGTCTGCAATAGATACAGTGCCAAACGGAAAAGAAGAGGAAAAAACGGGATAAAGACAGAGGTAATGTAATGAATGAACAGTTTATCTTATTGCATAGTAGTAAGATATATAATTTAATGGCAGTTATTTTTACCTCAAACTTGCTAACAGTTGTTCTGAGTTCTCCAGAGGCCCCAGACAGTGTGACTTGTAGCAATCACAATCAGTTTTTTTAGACGCATTCACTATCACTTTTATTAATTAATGTTTTACTCTACAGTTGTGCTGTTTTGAGGGGGATATATGGCATTTTTTTATTTATTTGCCAAAATTATGAATGATATTTATATAGGCTACAGGTTTATTAAAGACATTTCGATGTTTCATTCATGGTGAAAACATGAAACGTGCCATAGTTTAGTGGAAGATTGCTGCCATCAACTGCAAAACAAACACTTTTGCTATAGCGCTCAATGAATAGTTTGTGCATGAATGACATTTGGACGATGACATCACTGTTTTATCCAGAGCGGCTATAAATACTGAACAAAATTAAAAACGCAACAAAACTGTAAATCTGCCTTGAAATAATCTATATTGTAAAAAGCGCTATAAAAATAAATGGGACTTGACTTCTAGATGTAACGCTCTTGCTATTTGTGTTTAGGCTGTAATGTGTGTGTGTGTATATATATATATATATATATATATATATATATATACACACACACACACACACACACACACACACACATAGGATAAATAATCATGAACACAATTACAGGGTGAAATGGGCTGTGATGCATGGGGCACCAGGTAAAATCTTGCCTAGGGCAGCAAATTGGCCAGGGCCAGCCCTGTCACCAGGCCTGCGGTCATGTGAGGTGAGCACAGACATGAGGGCCTGTCCATGCTCATTGCCCACATTGGTGACCCAGGCTGCAGTCCCAGCTGCAGCTCCTGTCAGTTTTTTGGCCACCTATTGTTGGAAAACAGAAAATTCAGTACAGATAACCTACATTTTTTTGTATATACACCTGTACATACACAAAGGCTTTTTAAAGTGTTATTTTTTCCAGGACAGAGGAAATGTGATGTGTCCCCATACAAAAACTGTACAGACTTTAATATTATTTTAAGTGTGACATCTATCGAAGGTCAAGCGAGGCTGAATGGGTGGCTGTTAACTAAAAGCAAGATAATGCTCGTTTTGTGTACAAATTACATGCAATTTTAAAAGTACTAACAAAAATATTATCTTCAAGTAATTTAAGTTACATTTAAGTTACAGCCTAGACAACGGTGTAACATGTTAGTAGTTAATTGTACTTGCTGCAATAAGAATTTTCCCATGACTCGTCACCGGTAACTGAGGATAGCTGGGGACATCCAGCAGATCTTCATCTGTTGGCTCTAAAGGGCAGAAAATTGACAATCTTATTCATAATTACATTAGAACATGCATAGAATTGCCCCAGGAAGATCTAAAAACTCACCGTGCACTGTGGCTGTCTGGAAATGGGAGCTTTGGGCGAGAGAAGTCGGACGTGAAGGGTGAGGGACAACAGGCTGGGATGCAGAAGATAGCTTTTTTTCTCTGCTGGTCCCTCCGCAGGATGGATTTCTTCAAGGCATCCATCTCGCTTCCTGGCTGGGTGTCCTTGCTCCTGATGAACCTCACATAGCTGCATAAGAAATGTATACAATGAAATAATATAAACAATAATGATAAATGCATAAAAAAAAGCATCAAAATATATTACCTTTTCCTCTCCCTGTCCTTATCTTCATAGAGCTCCTTGTAAGTGCTCTTCTTGTGGACCCCAAAGCCTGCGACCTTTGTGAATGTGCAGGCATACTGGAGAAAGGACATCCTTGTAGGCCATGAGGGCACCTCTGTCCAGGTCGCCAGTCTCGCGCTCCCGCTGATGCCCAGACAGGACCATGAGGGAGTAACCAAGGTCATTCGCCAGCATCCTCTTGGAAATTTTCCCCCCTGTACTGACCAAACAAATTGCAACAATTCCTCTAAGATCAGTTAACATGTTTTGCTTGGATCCCTACCAATGTTCTCTGTTGGCCCCCCTCCGCCCAACCCATTCACAGAGTATAGATGTTGTGGCCGATCCTCCACTGCTCAAATAATTGTTAATCGCCTTCAAAATAAAATAAATCACAGCTACTTTTTTAAATTGAGAAGAAAAGGGTAAAAAAAAAAAAAAGAAAAAAAAAAGAAAAGTACTTTAGATAAATTGTTTCGCTCTTCAAAAACGGCACAGAAAACTGCAGGGATATCATATTGGTGAGCAGATCATGTGACATCTGATGTAGTTGTATCGCGTAGGCCTACTTAAGACCATTGTAAAACCGCAGATCCCATGCCTAACATTTTCTAATCCCTATCTATATCTTCTGATGTTTACCGGGCACGAGGCGACTTTTAAAACAAAAACTCAAATTACTGTAGGCCATGTAATCAGTGGTAACGCAGTTTTGAACTGCTTACCCCCAACAGAGAAAACATTAAGTTCCCACCCAGAATAACCACGAAAATAAAAAAGGGACAAATAACAAAAGAGTGAACCGATGGAAGGATTGAATGTTCAACTCAGCAGGTTTAACATCTTCCTAACAAAATTAGACAAGCCTCCATATGAGAATGAATGAGAACGTGTCCTGGATTTAAAATGCTTCCCTCCAGGTGACACAAATCAACAAGTTGATTGCAGTTGAGCTACAGTTAACACCAACAAATCACAGGTTAGAATTGGTAATGCTGATCATAGACATAATATATACATAGACGCCCTATTGGCCGCTTTGGAACGTTGCTGCGATACGTCAACGTGTCCGCCATTTTGCGGAGGGCAAGATTGCGCTGTAAACAAATGCAAGTAAACGGGTGAGCTGCGGTTTTCCTGGATAAAAACAATAATAACGTTTACATTTATCAGCCGATTTCAGTGGTTTGTACGTTGTGTACATTTCTATTACTAATTACCAGTGATGCGCGGGTTGATCCGAAATGAGCGGGTGCCTGCGGTCACCCGCGGTTACCCGCAGTTACGAGTCATCCAAAAATAGTTTTGATGATATTCGGGTCGCGGTCGGTCGGGTCGTTTGAAATGAAGATGCCAATTAAACCTTTGTATATAGCACTAGACACAATGTTCTATGTAATACAAAGGCCTACACTTTATTGGCTGAATAACTGGCACGAAGATAACGCACGAGCTCAGTCTCGGTTCTGTACCGGTGGGATCCGAGAACTGTACCTGTGCGTTCGGAAGCACGCGGATGCGCAGTATCAGCTGCTCATGCTCATCACTTCTCTCAGCAGTGGCACCAACATGTCTCAGTTTAGTGAACTGTTGGAGTTACTGGAGTAAAATATACTCCGGGATATTGGTTTATTTCGATTCGGAGGGACTGTCAGGCATGTCTGAAAGTGAGTAACTTTAGTAACTTGTGTATTAAGCACTGACGCAAGACACGAACTGTTTCGAACGATTCAGTCCGGTTCGACCGGTTCACTAAAAAGAACCGGTTCAAAAGAACGATTCGTTCATGAACCGGCCATCACTACAGTCTGCAGGAGAGATGGAGGCGGCAAGAGAAAAGGTGAAGACTGAGGAGTGGAAGCTCCGCAAATAGCTACACACATAGAAAGAGCAAAGTGTGGGAGACATTTGCCGAAATAATGAAAGATGATGACCAAAGTGCTGGCTTTGTCATGTATACTTCTTGCGATGCTATTTACACATTTGTGTTAGACGTCTGTGGCCCAATGACGCTACGATGAGCATTTACTACTTTTAAAAAATGCGGATCAGGAAGCGGGTCGGGTACAATATTTTCTTTCTTGTTTTTTGCGGTCCGAGTTGCGGGGGGGTTAGTTGAAAACGTCGGTCGGGTGCGGTTTGTTTATACATTGACCCGCGCATCGCTGCTAATTATATAATGACCAAATACAACCAAAATTTTTTTTAAAAAAAAAATCAGTCTTGTTTGTGAAAGGTAATTCGCCGAGACTTGTTTTCAATTGTGTGGCGACTTGTACAGCCCCAAGCAGCGCACGAAACAGACATTTTTCTCAATTCCCATAATGAGAGGTATGGGAAACTTGCCCTCCTTGATATGGCTGCGCCACTGAAGTACGATAGGGCGTCTATGTATATATTATATATATATATGTATATGATGCTGATAACCAGAACAAAGAAAGCAAAAGGATATAACACTGATTGCTCGTTTCCCCGAGGAAGCTTCCTTGTATTATCCTTCAACAACACAAACAAAGAAGGTACATTAACAAATCTCTGAATATAACCTCAATTGTTCAGCCTTAGGTTGAGCATAGCTAGTACAAAGACCAGAAAACACACTATGGAACAAACAAATAATTAAATAAAGAAAAACAACAAAAAAAATACAAATAAATAAAAAGGGACTTTTTTAAATTAATTTAAACGTATCCAAAAGAGAAATCAATTTAAGGGCTTTCTGATTTTTAACACATTTTAAAGATTTGCAAAAGAGTTTAAACTCATTTATCCAGTGATTAAAGTTGGGTTTAGATTTAAACCATCTGCATTTATGAATGGAAAAACTTTCCAAAACATAACAAGACATTAATAACAAAATCACAATCTTTGTTTTCCAGACAAACACCCAACCTAATTAACTTCCCCGTGAGAGGTGGGAGTTCAACCCTAGACCTTAACCAATTCTGCACCTCATTCCAAAAGGGTTGCACCATATCACAATCAAAGAAGACATGTTCTAGATTTTCTATATTTGTTTCACAAAAAACACAATTATTCACATCAAAATTAAACTTCAATCTTACAAATTCCTTAGTAGGATAAATCTCGTTTAAAATTTTGAAGTTCACCTCCTTAGCTTTAGGAGGGGAAGGAAAAGACAAATCATTTTTCCTAATTTTTTTTATTTCCACCTTATCAAAATCTTTAAGCACGTATTCCCGTCTAATTGGGTTTGGGTAATAAGCCTGTAAAATAAGATTTCTAATGACTCTATTTGTACATTTTTTTTTTATCACAAAAGTCATAACCTTCAAAGGAGAGCTGTCTCAGTACTGGAGAGATTTTGAAGTACAAAATGTCTTCTTTAATCTTGAAGGAATTGCTATGGGTCTAATCATTCTATAAAAAATAGTAACGGTATACTGTACTTGGAATTTCTCACAAAACTCTCTATACAGTAACAAATTTCCATTATCATCCAAGAAATGGGCAGTAGCCCAAATCCCTTTAGATTTCCATTCCTCAAGATATACAGATTTTCTGCCAAACTTTATATATCTACTATTCCAAACTGGAGTGTTGTGAGGAGTGAAGTTATGTTTGAACAATAGTTTCCAATAGGGCAGCACCTGCTGATGGAAGGCTGAAAGTTTAACTGGTAACAAGGTGCACTCAAAGTCACAACATAACAAAAAGTTTATTCCCCCCAGTTTGTTAAAGATATCATTGGGGACAATAAACCAAAAGGAGTGGCTATTTTGAATGAAGGATTTTAACCATTTCAATTTCAAAACACCATTCATGTCAAAATCGATAGCATTCACCCCACCGTCTTCATATTTTTTAATCATGTCATCCTTTCTAATGTACTGACACTTATTTCTCCAAATAAATTTAAAATTCACCTTATTTATTAATTTAATCTTTCGTGTCGATTTGGGCAAGGAAAAGGCTGGATAGATGAGTCTGGACAAACTATCCATTTTAGATAAAAGAACCCTTCCAAAAATGGCAAGATCCCTCTGCTGCCATCTATTCAATATGGACTTACAATTATCTATGTTATTCAACACATTTTTACTCTCCATAACATCTTTATCTTTAGAAATAATAATCCCCAAATATTTAACTTCCCTTTTAACTCGTGCAATGTTAACATTGCACATTTGTTTAGGTTTAAATGTAGCCCCGAAGCTTTAGAAAACTGGTTAATAGAATGTAAAGCTAATGGAATTATGTATCGTCAGCAAACTGACTTATAAGTGTATGTCTATGCAACACTGAAAGACCTTCAATACCATTATTTTTAATCAATATAGACAATAACTCTGCAACCATTATAAATAATAATGGTGAGCTACCACACCCCTGCTGAATCCCTCTTTTAATTGGAAATCTTGAGCAGGTTCCATGCCCTAGACCTACAGAGCTATTGATTCCATTATGTAACATTTCAATTAAATTTATAAATTTTACTCCAAAACCAAAATGATGCAAGGTTTTCAAAATAAAAGGATGCTCCACAGCATCAAAAGCTTTGTATAAATCTAAACAAAAAGAAGAAACCCACTCTCTTGAACCACTTCACTATAATCAAGTAAATCAAAAACCAATCTATTATTATGAATTGACCTTCCTCCCCAAAACCCTGATTGTGTCTCACTAATTATAGCAGAAATACCCTTTTCAGCCTAGAAGCAATGGCCCCAGAAAAGATTTTATAATCAATGTTAAGCAAAGTGATAGGCCTCAGATTGTCTAAGACTCTTTTACCTTTACCAACTTTTGGAATCAATGTAAATTGATCAAACCTTGCTTATTACTTTCAGTCAACTCTTCTTTTTTCCCCCAATACCATGCACAGAATAATAAATTTCTCAAATCTCCCCAAAAGCATTAAAAAAAATTATTAGTGAGCCCGTCTGTCCCTGGGGATTTGTTTAAAGGCATCTTCTCAACCACGGAATCCAATTCTTCTATTTTAAGATCTGGATCACATAGAACTTTGAAAGAGTCCTCAATAGGTGGAATATTGTTCTGAATTTGAGCAACAAAAAAAAAGATCTGACTCATAGGAGGAGAAATCTGAGGAATATAGTTTAGAATAGAACTGAAACACTTCTTTTTCAATTATTTTAGAATCTTTGCATTCTTCTCCTTGGATCATTAAACTACTGACAGAGTTCCTTTGCTGTCTATTTTTTTTCTAAATTACTAAAAATGAAGAGTTCTTTTCACCTTCCTCAATCCATCTTAGCACCCTGTGCCCTCTCAAGATACAAATTATCTAATTTACTTTGCAGCTCCATCACCTTATCATTTTAATAATTATTTAAAACAGGTTTGTTACAACACTGACTTATTTCACAAATTAATTTCCTTTCATATTCTCTTTTTTCTTTTATTAGTTTCTTAGAGAAACCAATGGAAAATTCTCGAATTTTAAATTTTAAAAATTCCCATTTACTAGTAGAATCAAAATAATCATTTATCTCAATATCTCTTATTAATTCCTTAATTGTATTGCAATATTCTTCATTTTGTAATAGGAAGGCATTGAACTTCCAATAACCTTTGTTTCTAAATTGTTTTTACAGGTGTATCCTTTGCGGAAGTCTTTCTTGTAGAGAAACCTGACGCAGTATAAATTATCCTCCCCCTTCACACCTGTCACAATAGTTTGTATTTATGCTTTACCTTTGCAGTTTAAATAAATATATAACATATATCAACAGGGCATCTAGCTTTATTAATAAACGTATTATTTATGAATTTCTTAAATAATCTAACTTTAACAACATAAGGGCAGATCCTTTGACCGCAGCTGATGACGCAGTAAAGTGACGCTCGAGTGATCAAGAATATACAAATAAACTTTCCTTCGATTCCTCCGTCCGTCCTCATTTTCTTCCTCATTTTCTTCCCTCGCATCCTAGGGGGTGGAGCTGAGACACGAGGATGCACAAATAAGAATTGAGAAGCACCCACTGCCTCCCAGAAAAGTGTCAATACTTCTTATAGCTTCTCTAACAAAGTCACTTCGACAGCAGTTTATTGCATGTGGCAGATCGAGGGGAAAAGGTTGGTTGAGCCTGAATCATCACCGCCTTCTACCCACTAGCAACTGCCCAGGTGAGGAGTTCTAATATTTTGAACATAGCTGTTGTGACTTCTGCTTAAGTATAGCCTACTGAAGTATTTCCTATTGGCTGTATATAGCTGGCTGTTGAAGGTTTTGGTGAAATTGCAAAAATAACTTGTTGTTATAGTTTTAAAAGCATCAATTAATGTCACGGTTGTCTGTCAAAAAACCGCTAACATGCGCACATTTACCATAACATTTGCGTGTGTGCATCAACACCTCACTGAGTGCATCCATCGTCATTAATTCAACGCAACCTTGACTATCGCATACTAAATCCATGTAGGCGAAGTAATTTATTAAAACTCTAGTCTTGCCTTCAGTTCTAGGCCTACTTCAAGGGGCTGTGACCTTTTTCGCTTCTTGAAGCCCTTATTTGAGTAGTGGAGGATCGAAGCAGACATTGCTATTCGAAATAAACGCGCACATGGAAGAAATATTTCGAATTTGTAAGTTAAAGAAACGGAATGTAAGTTTTTACCCTGAAATATTTGTTTCAAGAATCAAGATCATTCTAATGAACACTGACTTCTAATAAGACGGTGTAAAGCTCCCTCTAGTGACAAACGTTGTGTTACTTGATGTTTTTAAAGGGATAGCCATGATTTACTCACACTGTCTTATTCTAATGCTGTATGAGCTTCTTTCTTTTTCAGACCACAGAAGGAGATATTTTTTAATGTCCTGCTCGCATTCGTCCGTATAATGGCAGTGAACAGTGACTTGATCCAATGCTTAAAAAAAGAGGAAGAAAAAGCGCCGACTATAAAATCAGGAATTGAACGTCAAATAATGGTCCTAATTTAATGTGGCGAATGCTAAATGTTGAAAATGGTTTAAAGGTTGTTGCAAATGTAGCCTATTATTCGTATCAGAATCGTAATATGACCATTGATGAGGGGCACGTGAAATTATAGGCTACTTATCTTCGTTGGTGAAAGTGAATATTTCTCAGGGTGGGGGGTTTTTGGGTCAGGCGAAACTGGGAAAACAATTACTTTTTTACATGCATTTAATACCAAAACTGCATTTATTTGATCAAAAATACAGTGAAAACATTAAAATTGTGAAACATTATTACAAATTTAATTAACTGATTTAAAAAAGTTTGTTTTAAACGTAATTCATTCATGTGATGGCAAAACTTGGAAAACAATTACGCCACTAGATGGCGACAAGTGATTGTCTTTTGAGTGTTAAACACAAATACACACCAAGGCTGCATTTATATTTATTTGATCAAAATACAGTAAAAACAACAATATTCTGAAATATTATTACAATTTAATGTAATTTTTTCTATTTTAAAATATAATTTATTGCTGTGATTACTCCAGACTTCAGTGTCACATGATCCTACAGAAATCATTCTAATATGCTGATTTGGTGCTCAAGATTTTTATTTTTTTTAATATTAGTGCGGAAAACCGTTCAATATACCGCTTAATAATTTGGTGGAAACCATCATAGACTTTTTTCAGGATTCTTTGATTAATAGACATTTCCTAGATTTTATTTAAGGGCCTGAAATACATGTCTGACATTAGGAGAGAATTTCTCTCAAATGCTTCATATTGAGGTGTTTATTTACTCTCAGGTCACTACATATTGCTCAGGGAGACCTTTTTAAATCTCTTTAGACAGAAATTGTGGGGATTATTGCTCTTCTCCTCTTTGATCTAACAGTCATTGGCATCACACTGATGGCTTTATTTACAAAACCTACGGCCTATATACAACTGCCTAAATAAGCTTTGCGGATACAAATTGATAGGGAAAAATGAAAGAAATTCTGTTAATATTCTAGAAAGATTAATAGATAAGATATACAGTGAGGAAAATAAGTATTTGAACACCCTGCTATTTTGCAAGTTCTCCCACTTAGAAATCATGGAGGGGTCTGAAATTGTCATCGTACAGTAGGCTACATATGGAAACACATGTCAGTGCAGCTAAAGACTTTTAAGTTTAAGTTGCTAGATAACTAGATTACTCCAATGCCATGTGCAATTTAACATTATGTAGAGAGGCAGGCATTGATCTTGACGTCAGATCAAATGTTTCTAGTCTTTGAGTGTTGTGGGATTCTCAGACTTCAAGCATTTCACAGTGTTTTCACAGGAGAGTTTCCTGGTCTCTGGTCTTTTGTGCTGCGAGGAGGCGGCTGCTCTTTGCCCCGGAGGAAGTTTCTGCGCTGTCTGCGGGGGAGGGTGCGAGACGTGAGACAAAGAGCTCCTCTTTCAGACTGAAATGTCCAATCAGAGCTAGACCGGAGAAGCGCCTCTTGCATAAGTTCTACAGCTCAGGAAATACTACGGTAAAACTGCTGGTTTAAAAATATTCTGTTTTTTTCAAAGGTTTAAATTATTATGTCACCATGACTTACAGTCACATTTTAAGGGGTTTATCCACTTACCAGCTATGAAATGCATAGCTGGAGATCATGGCTATAAACAGCTCTCCCCAAATCTCCCAGTTCGTGCTTGCTTCGGCAGCACATATACTAAAATTGGAACGATACAGAGAAGATTAGCATGGCCCCTGCGCAAGGATGACACGCAAATTCGTGAAGCGTTCCATCTTTTTATTAATTATGAATTATTAATTATGAATTTACTGTAATTTTTCATGTTTTACACTGTATCAAGTGAAAAACCCAATGTTTACGCGTGCAGTACGCATCCCAACCGCTGGAGGGCAGCATCGCACTGGCAGTCTCGCACTAGAGCGCCTCGCTGGCTCACACAGATGAATTTACACCTCAGCTCGATCGGGCTCAAAGTTGTTACAGGAAAATAAACTTTTTACAAACAAACAAATGTTGTAAATATTCGCAATGACTGCATTTAACATCCTGCTGTTTCCGTAGACGATGTAATCTACCGTGTCTTAATTTGACAGTTATTATAATGTTTTTGCATCGATGTTAACTCTGAATCTTCATTCCTTTCGACTCCAACCATCAGAAATCGACACGAATTTAATGCAGTATGATTAAATAGGATTAATTCTAATGTATGAAATAATTAAAATGCACATACCAACCATGTATCATTTCCGCATAGATGGCTGTCAAAATCTCGTCGTTTTCCTTGGCTCTTCTTTTTTTTATTTTGTAACGTTACCTGAAAAAGCAGAGCAGAAACGAGAATTAGAAACACTAAATGTGTATTTTAATTTCCACCCACCGCAAAAAAACCTTAAACCTTGTTACTAAATTTGTCGCACGATCTTGCTTCGTAATTCAGAGGAATTAAATCATGACAAACGTTCTTCGCTGCATTCAAGACTAAAACTTTTCTTCTTTCGAGCATCATCTGACAGATCAGATTGTAGACCAGCAACATCTTAAAATTCCATGTTTAAAACGACATTATGCTAGATTTGAGAGATTGTCTAAATTGTAAATTGCAAAAACTAATCTCAAGGAGTAACTTAGTTACAGTTGTAAATGTGACTGGATGCCTTGTCAATCATTGTATTTCTCTAGACATCAATTTAAACATTCATGACAATTATCTGCAATTTTTTAGAGAGTACTGTGAGTGAAAAGAAGGCAAGAAACACATACAGGTTAATATTTCTGAGACTTCATTAAAAGAAAAAAAAGTTTGCAAATTGCCATGTGTTTCACAGCTTTTTTTCTATTGGATAACTTTGAATATATGAACAATTATTTATTTTAATATATACTTTTATTATAAGGCAAAATAATCACCATCAATCTCATCTTTACCTCTCAGGTAGCAAATTCAGGAGAATCAAAGGTGTGTTTACCAAATATTTACACCAAAGCAGCTGAAATCATCATTTGTACAGCCACTATATATAATAAGGGCAATAAGACAGACGACTGGGAAGGAGAGAGAATGAGATCCCGTTTATATCAAGCACAGAAAGACTAATGAAACATTCTTGACGTTATTTTCATTCAGGCGGTGATATACTGTACTTCTAAAACCTTGGTTGCATTCTTTTAAGTTTGATAACGTCAAGAATGTTTCAAAGCAATGCAACCATTTTGTGGTTTCTCTATGATGCCTGCAAAGTTGGTTATTTTTTCTTTTTAAAGAGGCAGGGAATGGTCTGTCTCTAGAATCTGTAACTTTTTAGATCACTTTTAGGAAAATTGCTGCTGCTGCATCTGGTTCATATGTGTGGACCCCAAATTTGGATAACAGCCTTACTTTCTCATGAACATGTGCACTAATTTTCTACTTTGTCTGCAGGAAGGACTGGTGCAGTAGAACAAACCCTTTGCAAATGCTGCATGCAAACCTGCAGAGCCAGTTGATGGGCTAGAAAATCTAAGGATTACAGTACTAGTGTGGTAAAGTACATGGATAATGCATTTACACATCTCTCTCTGTGTTGCTAACAAGTTGCTATAAAGACTACCTGCATTCTTTTAGCATGTTTCACCTCCTCAACATCCTACATTTTAAAAAAAATAACAGCAACACACAATCAGCTACAATCATGTTTGAGTGTGTATAATTGTGTTTTATTTGTTGTAAAATACACCTTGAAAGTCTCTTCAGTGAATGTTAACCACAGGCTTTATTTTGCTCCTAAATTGAAATGCTACTTCTCTTGCAGGTTTTGTTCCACAAACAGCTCTAGAAAGTATAGCGGCCGGGGGAAGCAGGTCAGGGAACAGCTATTTTTGTTTTACTCACTCACTCTCTCGCTCACTCACTCGGTCGGTCGGTGTCAGGTTTGTTGATGGTTGCAATGACAAACGCTCGATAATCCGAGCTGCTGATTGGCCCAAAGCGCTCGATAAAGGCTCGATAATCCGGGTTGCGGATTGGCCCAAAACGCTTGACAAACGCTTGATTATACTAACCGCTGATTGGCCCAAAACTGAAAACGCTTGACAAACGCTTGATTATACTGTCCGCTGATTGGCCCGAAACTGAAAACGCTTGACAAACGCTTGATTCCACTAACCGCTGATTGGCTGGCATTCAGAGACCATTGCTGGGCATTCTTCCTCCTGTGCCCCCCAGAGCCACAGGGAGCACACTGTGGCCCTGAATTCCAGGGTAATGCGTCCCAAACCCCAATGGGCTCTTCTGTGGAGCTGTGGTATGCATGTACTGCTTAACTGATTAAATTGCTGAATTTGGCATAATCTGGGGGCGGATTTGACAGGGTGTTTGAGCCTTGCATATTAAGTAGCCATGTGTTTCCTGGTGCATGCATGTTAAGTAGCCATAAGCTATTGTCACAGTATTATTAGAACACATTCATCTAAAACTATATACAACATTTAAAAACACAAGAAGTGGTCAAAATACAGTTTCAGACATTGTTTAGAGTAGCATAAGCTAGGGAGGAATTAAAGGAGAGTGAAAGCAAAGAACGTTTTTGTTATTATTATTGTTTTTATGATGCGGTCAAGTGCTCACAGAAGAGATGAGTTTTGTAACCCAGTTAGGTAACACTTTATAATAACAACACACTAATAATCATTAGTAAACTGTTAATTCATCATTTATAAAGCAATAATAGACATTAATAAGCGGTTTATAAATACAGCTATAAATGCTTTCTTCTTGATTTAAAAGCATTTCGGTAACACTTTACGGTAAGGGTACATGAATTATCATGAAACAACACCTTAATTAAAACATTAACTAAGAAGAGGACATCATCATGAAATATGATTTATTGCGCATGATCATTATGTTTTCTTTGTTCTTTGTCTAGGTCAGTGACCTAGTCACCACTTTAGTTGAGGGGCCACACACATGATGAAGTCATTGATAGATAATGCTTATTTAATGATGACTACTGTATTGGTCAGACCACAAAATAGACCAATCACAGCTCATAGCACACAAATTCGGTTGACATCCAAATACAGTGGTCATCATTAACTAAGCATTATCTATCAATGACTTCATCGTGTGTGTGGCCCCTCAACTAAAGTGGTGACTAGGTACTTTGAAACACTGATGAACAATGTGCTATTAATGGTGGAATAACTGTGAACAAAGAAAACATCATGATCATGCGTAATAAATCATAATTCATGATGATGTGCTCATCTTAGTTAATGTTTTAATTAAGGTGTTGTTTATCCATGAAGTCATGAATGAAAAACGTTGAACTCGTGTTAGTTCCTGATGATCCATGAGATATTAATGCATGAATGAATGCATAATTCATGCATTAATTTATACATGAATTCATGATAATTCATGTACCCTTACCGTAAAGTGTTACCAGCATATCTATAATTTGTTTAATAATTGTATTTTCATCCTTTATTAATGATCAATATATCATTTCTAAATGAAGAATTGCATTTTTATAAACCAGTTATTTAAGAGTTTTCAGTGGTTCATAAGATTACTGAGAATGTGTAAGTAAATGATTAACAAACTATTTAAATGTACTTTCATACATCTTATTATTCAGACATATAGTGATGATTACTTAGTGTGTTAATAAATGCTTTATTAACATGTATTTATGCTGTAATTCAGGGTTAATTCGGGTATTTATAAAGCATTTAGTAGTGGTCAGTTAACTATGTTTGTGAGCTCATCTAAAGTGAGGACTATTCATGCCTTGTAAAGCATTTATAAAGGAGAAACTATTAATTGATTGTTAAAAAAGTACGAAAATACGACTATTAAACGCATTATAGATGAATGAATCAAGAAAAAAGCATTTATAGCTGTATTTATAAATTGCTTATTAATGTCTATTAATGCTAATAAATGATGAATGAACTGTTTGCTCATGCTTAACAAATGATTAATAGTGTGCAGTTATTATAAAGTGTTACCAAACTTATTTCAAATTGCATATGTTCTGTTAAAATAATATATTGTATAAGGTTACATGAAATGCAGATGTTATATCTGATATTTATATATTTGTATTAGTACATGTTTTTATTTCATTAGAAAATATTTTATTTTAAAAGTTTTATGTAAAATACTCAATATGATGCCTGTCTCTTGTTATACAGTAGGCATTGCACAAATGTCTAACAAAACAGAAACATACACAGACATGAGAATTTTTATTTATTTATTTAAATTTAATTTATTTATGAACAAATATTAACTAAAACATATTTATACAAAAATTAACTATTTATTATTAATGATTAACAATGTATTATCATATATACAAATATCAAAACATCAAAACGTGTGCATTATTGATTAGCACCATGTCCTTTCTTAATTTCCTCCATCCACTGCCCCACAGTCTTCCCCAGAGGCCTTTGCACAAAAATGGACACCCCGGAACTGGCTGTGACCAAACTCTTTAGTTTTTGGGTGTCCACATTTTTGGCAAAGGTACTGTTCCGGGTTTTGCCTTTTTCTTTGCGTCAACCCTTGTGCTGCGGCTACTGCAGCTGCCTCTGCTTGCTTTTTTCGCCGCCAAGCTGTCGTCTTGGGTAACTTTTGGTCAGGTTTTGGTACAGCAGCACGTGCATGTGTGTGTCCTGGTGGGGGTGCAGCAGGTGCTGCAGTATAGGTGACCGGAGGATGATGAGGAGGAGGAGGATGATGATGAGGAGGATGAGGATGGCCTCGAAAACGGCTGGATGTTTTGCCGCAAGATCTCCTTCTCCTGCCTCTTTTTTCTGGCATTATGCCTGCGTACAGAAAAGACGACAATTAGCATTGTAATATGTAAGCAGAGATGGGTGGAATATGCAAATAGACAAAAAATAACTATTTATTCCTGAACCTACCACTGGGAGAGTGTGAGCTGGTTTAGCTCAAAGAGCTTCAATTTACTCCGGGCCATGATTCCAGGGCTGTCCAGGACTACATCCCTGATCATTCTATAGGCCCAGACTATGGCAGCCCACCGGTTCACCCTGACTCTGGCTATAGTCTGACCGGCTGGGTAAATTCGACAGAGAGCCAGGCAGACGGCCTCGACCAGCCGACTCCCATTGGGCCACTTAGCTGGCCTGCTGCCTTCACCAAGGAAGCATCTGGGAAGTGAGAAGGGGAGACAGCAGTATTAATCGGATTATTTGAAGAATATGGGACAAACAACTGAATAACACTAATGTTGTGAGATACAGCTAATAGTGTATATAGTTAATCAACTAATAATATAACTCTCTCCAAGAAATAGAATTTTTTTTTATTTTAGTTGGAGCTGTCTATCTAATTAACTTAAAGTGCAAAGAAAATAATAATCTGCAAGAAAACTATTCCATGAAATACTGTCTTGAAACATACGGATGTTATGTTGTTCATTTGGAAACGTACCGCTTCAGACTTTCCGATGCCTGAGGTCACACTGGTTGCAGAGTGGCTGACCTTGAACCTGCCCTTCAGGACTCTGTCATGGTGGCGGGGTGGGTAGATGAGAGTGCCCTTGTCATGCTCCATCCACCTTGTCCTGTGTGACAAAGGCCTGATGGCGCAGGTCAACCAGACTGTTGGCCAGCGTGACAACATGCTGATATCCCGGTCTGCCATCTGGTCCCACACTCTCCACCCGTGCATCAAAAGAAATTATTACACATCTATATTATCACAGTCATATCATTCTCCAATGTCAAAGTAACATAATATTTCATGTCCATAAGGTCATTTATTTGGTATATGTAGCAGTGAAATATGCAAAATAATCTATATTCATTATTAAAAAAAGAACACCCTAAATGAAATGATCAAAATGATCACCCCATAAAACCTCATAATGGGTATTTATTTACCTGGCTCTGAGGGGCTGTTTACACCTGGCCACTTCATGCGTTTTCTCAGATCGGATAGCTATCTGATTTATCAAAATGATTCCATTTACACCTGGTCACATAAAAGTGTTTTTGCAAAACGGATATAAATCCGATCTTCAATTCCCGCGCTATATGCAGATTTAATGGAGTGCACCGTCACCTAAAGCAACAGATATGAGCTGCATTTTATTGATCGTCAGCTAAAATGTAAAAATCAAAGACCACAATAAGAGAGAGAGCGGCAACAGCCCTGGTAAGATCATTTCGGTTCTTTACTTTTAATGAAGATGATTGTGTGTTAAGCGTCTGCAACTTATTTTCACTTTGATTTGCGATAGTTAGCAAATGATACTTGATGATGCTCAGCTGCAGTAATTCGTGTTGCAGTAGCGTCGTCAAATCTGACTATAACATGACATATAGCCTATAACAAAGCTCTAACACGTTTATTTTTTAGAGGAGTAAAATTTATATATGTGGTTTCAACAACCAGATGCATTTACACTTGTCCAGTTTCATTTGGAATGCGGCCCAGACCACCTCCTGAAGTGGTTTGAGCGATCGGATTCAAATCAGTCTCGAATGCGTTTCAGAGGGCATTTACACCTGGTCTTTTCATGATCGGATAGCTATCTGATCACAGAAAACGCATGAAGTGGCCAGGTGTAAACAGCCCCTGAGTGGCTGCCTCGGGCAAGGAAGGCTCTGATGGACCTCTCTCGGATGATGAAAGACCAGGAGGTTGTGGGGCCGCCGTCCGTTGGTGAATGGCCTGCAGGGGTTTGCAGGTGAGCTCCGTAAATTCAAAAGGAACATCGAAGCTCAAATCCTCAAACCCCTCATCCCCCTCCAGATCACCCACCCGGTCTTCATCCTGAAGCCCATCTGGGATGTCAGGATCAGCAGAGAGTCTTCCTCGAGAGCTCTATTGGACTTGGAATACAAGTATTCCACACCAGTGAGCTCTCCTATAGAAAAACAGAGTGTGTAATACAGATGTTTTAACAAAAAATGGGTGAAATACAGCTGCTACCCATAAGTAGCATGTGCATGACCACCATACCTGTGTATTTGCCCGGGCTGGTATAGTCCTGAACCATCCTGAAGCCCAGAAGCTGTTCACTCACAAAAGACTGCAGCATAAAGTAAAACAACATAAATGTCCCAGGCCTGGTTCTCTCTCGTCTTGCACTGTCGTCATTCCTCCTTTTATCCGTCATTCCTCCTTTTATCCTTATGCATCTCCTCTGTGGGACTCGAAACCAGGTGTGGTGTGGCACACATTCATTTATTAGTACTTGCGTCACAGGCCTCGCTCAGTTCCCACAGCTCTGGACGCTGCCCTGCTCGCCACACTTATATATGATTAATACAGTTAAATACAAATGTATGTATAACATTAATACAATCACTATTACAACTACTACTAGATGTTAGTACTAAGATTAGTGAGTGCTTGCAGCTGTAGGTAAAATATGTGACAATAACAAGAGGATGTCAAATAAAAGTGTGTGCGGCAAAAAAATGATGCTCAAAGCTTAGAGAATGTTAGGAGAACAAAAGTGATGCAGTGGTGAAAAAGCCACACAGTGTAAAAAGACTGGTCATTTGACTGGTCATCAAAACAAAACAGGTCATTTAACATACAAATGAACAGTATTCTGTAAATTAAACCTCAAATTTAAACCCACAAAAAAAAAAGGTAATGCCCACCTAGAACATCTACATGACCAGCTGCAGCAAGTATAACATCATCCGGCAGTTCAACAGCTGCAGAAGCTGAGCTGGAGGCGACCACTGTTAATATCAGGATGAAGGGTGTTAATAATAACAAGTCAACTCACCTTTGTTCTACACAATATAGATTGTTTCAGAGCAGCTTAACACTCGTTAACAGGGAAATAACAGAATCAATGATGCAAACTTTATCAGATATGATAATTACATTCTACTTTGAAGCAGCTCTAAAAAGACATTAGTGTCATTATTAAGCTCAAGTCAATTATCAATTACAAGACGAAATCCCAAAACAAACAAATGATGATAAGTGAGATTCATGCCTGGAGGCGCCGCTGACGCCATCCTCTCAGCATCTCTTCTCCTGATGTAGGCCTGCAGAGCATCCATCTTGGTCCCCGGTCTGGCTTCCTGCTTCTTAACCCACTTGGTGAAGCTGAAAAGGAGAGACACACACACACAATTAAATCAAGCCCCAACACAACAAATTCTTAACTGCCTGAATCCTCAGTTAGACATGTAAACCATACCCTTTCCTGTCCCGATCTACTGCCTCATAAAGCTCCTTGAACGATTGGCTGGCAAATTTGCCGGAACCTACTCGCATCAGGTCTTTCTGGTCCGGTGTGCCAGTGCCCTCTCGAACCAGCCGCTCGCTGATGGCAGCCATGATGTCAGGGAACAGGCCAGCGTAGCGAAGCAATGCATCCTTGTTCCCCATTATGGCAGACTGGGTGGTGTCTCCTCCCTCACGCTCCCGTTGATGGACGGCCAGCACAATGTCATTGGATAGCAACCATTTTAAGGTTTTACCCCGGTACTGGCCGAACTACAGGGTGCTCTCGCTCAGCACGAGCTGGTGACTGGATGTGTCACCTCCTTGTGCTGACACACGAGCACCGGCCTCCTCCTTCACCCTTATGGCAGGCCATGAGCGTCCCGGAGTGGGAGTTCTCCGGTAGATAGCAGCGAGGGCCGCTGCCTCAGAAGAGGGCTTAAGGGGGAGCTCACCAGTGGGCTCTCTCCTAAAATCAGGATTGAAATCCATTTTCTACAAGAAACACACATAAACACAAATGACAATTAAAATCGAAACTGTTACATTTTCTTTATATTGTAATTGTGTAATCATTATGATCAAAACCTGTAATAATTGCTTTAGAAGGCTCATTGCTTTTGTCTAAATTAATACATGATGTTTGCTAACTGCATGATTTGTATTATTTTTGTACATTTTTGACATGGACATTATTATGACAGTCACCTCTGATAACAAATATCTTGTGTGTATATATATATATATATATATATATCAATATAATATCTTGTAATCTAGAAACTTGCATTTTCTGTAAAGCTGCTTTGAAACAATGTGTATAGCACTATACAAATAAATGTGAATCAAATACTTTAAATTAATGCAAATAATAATAAAATAATAAGATGCACATAGACATAGTTTTACTAAAGTAACTATGTATTAAAATAACACAGTAAAACATCAGTAAAGTAACCACAAACTTACCATTGCTTTAATACAGTAATTAAAATGTATGGCATTATGCTATCATATTTAGTTTCTTCAAAATATTAATTAGAGGCACATAAAATCGTACAAAACCACACAGAATTGCGGAAAATTAAGCATGGTTTTTAATACAATAACTATAGATCAAAAAAATAAATAAACAACCAAGGCCGTAACCAGGGTTTGAAAATTAGTGAGGAGGGTGAGGTGTAAAGAATTGTGCTATATAATAACATCCACAAATGCAACTCAACAATACTGATTACTGTAATAGATTTCCATAATAAACATTGCTATATGGATAAGTAATAATAACTTTGTCTGTGCTCTAACGCAGTGGTTCTCAAGTGGTTAGGCAACTGGACCCACATTTTCCCATGGACATTAAGCTGCGACCCTTTTTTTTTTTTTTTTTTAAGGAATTTGACCTATATATATATAATGAATAGTATATAAGAATATGACACATACTGATAAGTATGAATGAGGTATAAGGTATTTGGTAAGGTAAGGCTATGCAGTTATAAAATGGTTTTTGTTAATACGTTAGTATGTGAGACCACAGTCATTTAGAAATATAGTAGGCCTACAAAAACACTGGCATTTCGTGGTTAAGCAAACCACTGTTACGTGGTAAATAGACAATATAAGAGCTGTTAATGAACATGACCACTGATCCTGATGAATAGAATGAACATTGAATGAAGTAGCCTAAGTTGAATAATTTATTGGCACTTTTTGGTATTTTCATGACTAATTGACATCAAACTACGAATATAATGTTGTATCATGCTTGTAGTTTCTTTTTCTTTTATTTTTAATGAAGTGACATACGCGCGCTCCCACATTTATTCGTGTAATTGAAGAGTGCGCGCAGTATGACTGACAGGACAAGAAAGTTCGTTTTTTTTTAGGTGAGAGACTTTTTATTTTATGACAAATTATTAAAATAATGTTAGAATAATGACACTGACATAACACTTGACAACATCTCATTTGACCGTATAGATACTGAATGAGGACTTCCGGGTCACCTGTTTGAAAGGATAAACCATCTCAGTAAGGCTGCACGCACATTGCCAGAGCATGATACTCCGCACCACACTTATGTACATATATATTTATACATATATAGCACCACATTTACCTTCTTGGTCGAATCCATCTTCAAAACCCTTCCAAAGACGGAGGTGAGCCGGGCCTTCACGTCCTTCAGGCGGGAGAGGATGTCGTGGCAGTACACCAATAACAGCCACGTGTACTGGGGCACGGGTGGCGGTTTTGGTGGTGGGGTGCACATGCGCACGACACCCCGCGACGTGGAGGGCTCCATGGCGCTGAGGTAGTGTATGGGCCGCCGCATCCAGGCCTCTGTGTGTGCCTCACAGTTTTTTGTACAGCTGCGTGGCGCTGTTCCCCTGAGTACGCTCACACAGCTGGATGATTACCCGCCGGTCGCAGGCAAGAGAGCCACACACAGAAGAGCCACACACAGACACACCGAGGTATTCAGACAGCTACTTACTTGTAGGAAGAGCCACACACAGACACAACAAGGTGTTCAGACAGCTACTTACTTGTAGGTGAGGATTGCCGGGAAGAGGGCGCGATGCCCCTCTCCCAGCTGACCCACGACCTCCTGCGACCAGGCAGCTACCTTCCTCTTACACCGACAGCACTCCAGGTACTCGGTGGCCATCAAGTACCAGTCGTCGATGTCCAGGACCCTCCGGATGGTCCTGTAGAGCCCACACTTGGTGAGGGCCCTATTACAGCATGTCGGCCGGACGCCCCACAGACGCAGGGGCGCCCAGAGGAACAGCCGACACGCGAAGAAGGCAGCTGGTGAGGCGGGTGGCTGAGTGTAACTCGGCCAGGGCTGAGGGGAGTCCCACCACAGCTTGAGGTCTGTGGGGAGTTTGGTCCTCCCCTCGCTGTCTGGCTTAAACAGCTCCCGGCCGATCCACTCCTGCTCTTCCTTGGTGAGAGCTGCCCGCCAGTCTCAGGAGGATAATGCTGGAGGAGGTGGAGATGCAGGCCTCACCACCAGCGGGAGCGTCTGAAGGACCTGTACGTGAGCTTCAGACACATTCACACACACAACAAAATGGCATCAGCCCAGTGATAGTCATGGGGCAACACACAGGCAGGCAAGACAAAGTGAGACGTGCAGCATGCCAGTGATTAGATGACTTGCAGCTTACCAGTGGAAGCAGCGGCCTTGCAGGGGCCACTGCTGCTGGTGGTGTTGGTGGTGCTGCTGCCGGGAGGTGGGGGGGTAGCAGCCACCTCTGCCGACCGCTCCTTGTCTCGGCCCAGGATGTACTTCCTGGCGGCGTCCATCGAGGTCCCAGGCTGCGGTGTCTTCCGCCGTAGCCACTTGACAAAGCTGCAAGACAATGATCAAAGATTAACACGCATATCAACAAGTCACAGCACCCTGTCGACAGTCCACTGACCTTCACCACAACAGGACTTACATCTGGTGCTTCTTCTCCGTGGACTCGTACAGGTCCTTCAGGGTGGCCTCCTTGTAGTCCCCAAAGCCAACAAGCGCCTCGCCCTCACACCCGGGCTGAGTGGCGCGGGCCCGGGCCTCCTCGTGCACCCGGTGGTAACGTAACTGCTCCACAAAAGCAGGGTGGGTGCACGAGTACCGGGCGAGTGCGTCCTTGTTGGCCATAAGGGGGCTGTCGGAGGCACTTTTCTCCCGCTCCCGCTGGTGGCTGGCAACCAACTGCGTGGTGTAGCCCACGTCGTTCTCCAGGAGCCAACGGAAAGTTTGACCCTGGTACTTGCCAAACTGGATGCTGTGGCATCCCAGCACCAGCTTGGGGTCACCAGGGTCACCGCCCTTGGAGACGATGTGGGCTTGGGCCTCCTTCTCCACCTCCCCCGGCTTCTTGGCCCTCGCAGCAGCGGCGGTCCCGCGTGGCCCCTTAGCGGAGATGAAGGCCACCGCCTCATCAGGATAAGCTGCTGCGCAGGCGTGAACTTTAAATTTGCTAAATATGGCACAGCACAGCATTAAATGAGCATTACAGGTTAAACTAGCATCTATATATTAATTGCCACATTAACAGGACAATCACACATAAGATTAATGATATACTACACATTCGCTATTATTGAAATATGAACGTTAACAAATTAATAAAAAGTGGCACAACAGGTAAATAATGACTCTAGGGTGCATTGGCAGCCATTAAACAAACAGGCTTATTGTTAATGCATAAAAGATACACTTAAACTATATTTTGATTTCACGTGGTGATATTATAATCTTAAGGGTCTAAAGATACTAAATGTAGTCTTTTCATAATTTAATTTTGTTTTCAGAGATCACCACATGTTGTCCCATTAATTTCCAATGGATTGCATTACATTACAGGTTAGCGATTTCTCAAAACGTATTAAATATTTGATCAGACTTCCTGGTTATCTTCATTAGACCGTGTAAATGTAGTTATTACAGTTTGAAGTCGAAATTCAAAGTGTAAATATTGTTTAAATGTGTAAACAAGACGCCTGACGTTGACGTTAATTAACTAACATACGTTAACGTTTATTTAAATATGAAAACCAGCGATCGACGGAGAGACGTAATAATACATTGACAAATTCCATGTCAGTACATTGTAAAAGTACTCTAGGAAGACAATGTTATGTCAGTACATTCGTATTCTATTTATTTTTACTCACTCAGTCAGTCAGTCAGTCAGACTCTCACCGTTGGAGTTATTGGTTGCTATGACAAATGCTTGAGTATACTAACCGTTGATTGGCCCAAAACGCTCGACAAACGCTTGAGTATACTAACCGTTGATTGGCCCAAAACGCTCGACAAATGGTCGACAATCCGAGCTGCTGATTGGCCCGAAACTGAAAACGCTCGACAAACGCTCGACAATCCGAGCTGCCGATTGGCCCAAAACTGAAAACGCTCGACAAAGGCTCGACAATCCGAGCTGCCGATTGGCCCAAAACTGAAAACGCTCGACAATACGAGCTGCTGATTGGCTCAAAACTGAAAACGCTTTACAAACGTTTGATTCCACTAACCGCTGATTGGCTGGCATTCAGAGACCATTGCTGGGCATACATCCATGTCGGCGACGTCATCACTGCTTGAGCACGCAACCGGGAGGCAAAAGACCTGCGGTCTTCGTACTTCCAAAGTGACGTCAATGCATTCTCTCTATGACAAACACAAAATGTGTATTTCAATTTCCACCCACCGTAAACCAAACGTTGTTATTAAATAAGTGTCGCACGACCTTGCTTCGAAATTCAGAGGAATTACAGGACAAATGTTCTTCGCTGCATTCAAGACTAAAACTTTTCTTTCGAGCATCATCTGACAGATTCTAGTCCAGAATCAGAACCTTTTAAAAGTCCATGTTTATGACATTATGCTATATTTGAGAGATTGATTAAATTTTGAATTGCAAAAAGCTAATCTCAAGTCGTAGTTACAGCTGTAAATATGACTGGATGTCATTTATTTGTCAATCATTGTATTTCTCTAGAGATCAATTTAAACAGTCATATCCATTTTCTGCCATTTATAGAGAGTACTGAGAGTGAAAAGAAAGCAAAAAACACAAAGGTTAACACGGGTCGCACGGGATAAGATATCTCAGTAAAACTAGCAGAAGTGGGAGGGGTAACTGGATTTGCGCATCGTCGTCACCCGCCTCCTGTCGCTATGTGTGTATTACGTTGCTTCCTGATATCACGTGCGCAAACACATATAACCTATATATATATATATATATATATATATATATATATATATACGGTATATATATATATATATATATACGGTATATATATATATATATATATATATATATATATATATATATATATATATATATATATATATATATATATATATATATATATATATATATATATACCGTTATGTCCGAATAATGTATTAAAGGAGAATTCCGGTATTTAGCACTTTGAGTCTATTTTCTACTTTGTTTTGGATGAACTAGAGTGGTTTGTCACTTTTTGTGATGAACACCATTAACCACTCGGTGAGTTGCACAGTTTTGAAAACGAACGTTAAGGGTTGTTTTAAGGACATGTTTATGCACGTAGACAGCCACTCTGAAGCGGTCAGAGTTGTTTCTAAAAGAGTCAAAAAGTCGAGACATGGACCTATCGTCAAAAATTCTGTCCACCACTCTAGTTCATTCAAAACAAACTAGAAGATACTAATAGACTCAAAGTGCTAAATACCGGAATTCTCCTTTAATTAAAGCTGCCGTCGGCAACATTTTTTTGATCATATTCAGTGAAATCGAAACTATAATCCGACAGAACAACATAAATAAAGTGATTTTAGAAAAAAAACCCGAGCTTCTAACTCCACCTGGAGCGTGTTATTTGTTTTGCAAAATCCACCGCTCCCGGTTCATTGGGTCCAATCAGCGCAGGGGGGGTGTGAGATCTGACTGTCAATCACAGGTCGTGCACACGCCACCCCTCGTGCACGTTACAATCACATGCACACGCCTGAAGTTCACGCAGTAACGAAGAGTGATGCCTTAAAAGATTCCAATTCCTCAGTTAACCTCAAGAGCTAGGAGGTCAAAAACAACACAGGAAAAGAGAACACCTGCTGAAAAGAAAGAAGTAAAGAAAGAAAGCGACCGTGCCCGTAATAAAACCTGGATCAACATCGGATCGGCATTTGAAAGGTCGAGAGATTTAACTTTACGTGATTTAATTGGGTTCAAGCTGGATGCAGAGCTTGCAACATTTCTTCTTGACAGGTAATTGTGCTTTATCAACCAGTTATTTTATTTCTTTAAGTACGGATCGCCTGACTGAGAGCAAACTCTTAAGCGCTCAGTCAGTGTTCGGTGAGACGGGCGATTGTAGACAGTTCGTCGTTTACCGATAAACTCCGCCTCAGCTTCTGGTCCGCCATCCGACATGCGCTTGAGCAGCGAATGGGTCCCGTCATCCACTAGCCTTTATCGTTATTATCGCGGGAAGATTAATTCTTATCGTGAGGAAAATTATTACTGGGATAGCAAACGATAATATATCGCCCATTCCTAATGCACGCAGAGAAAAACATGTCAGAAAGAGCGCGAGTACTGAGTAGTTTAAAATCGCTTGAATGTTTAAACTGGTAAGGCTTAAAAAGACGTTAAAAGGATAAACGTTAGTTACAATGTTAGGCCTGATTGTGCAAGTGACAATTCAGTCATGTCCCGACTCCCGAAAACGCCAGCGTGTTGTTTCGCCTTGTGCAAAAATCGAGCCCTTGTAATATGGGAAAAATGTATTCGTTGCCTTTTATTATCGATTTTGAATCAACCACATTTTTAAAAATGACTAATCGAAAAAAAAAAAAAAACTTGCACAGCTCTATTGAGTGTGTATAATTGTGTTTTATTTGTTGTAAAATACACCTTAAAAGTCTCTTCAATGTATGTTAACCACAGGCTTTATTTTGCTCCTAAATTGAAACCCATGGCTTAGAAATGCTACTTCTCTTGCAGGTTTTGGTTCACAAACAGCTCTAGAAAGTATAGCGGCAAAAGCAGGTCAGGGAACAGCTGCTGCCGTCGAGCCCACCGGAGCAGGCTTGCCTTGAAGACGCTGTACTGCCTGTCCTGATGCATCATGCTGAGTGGCAAACTCAAAGGTTGAGTGGCCATGCCGGACCGGTTCCGGAAGTTTTGCACAAGAGGGAGGAGTTCAGACGCCAAAACTACCGGAAACTTCTCATGGTGGATGGTTCAGGATATCCAGTGACCAGGACCGGAACTCAAGGTACTCAGTACCCATGCCATGCTTTGACAGGTTGTCCCAGCGAGTGACAATCTCATCTACTTTCTCATGAGTGACAAAGCCCTGATGGCGCATGGTACATGTGCATGTATTTCAGTAGATGTAGATGCAGCAGTAGGAGGTGGAGGAGCAGCTGCTGCCATCAAGCTCTCAGGAGTATGTGGGCCTCTGCTCTTGCCCGGATGCGAACGGGATCCAGCAGGGGGATGCCCAGGGTGTCGTGCCCCTTCTCGCTGTTGAAGATCCCCAACATCTCTATCAGGAGGAGCTCCATTTCCGCAGCTCCACGCGTGCGGCGGCGGCAGTGAAGAGCCATTTCCTTCCTCCTGAGGTGGCTGTAGACCTCCCTGTCAGTGAGACCGACCATCCCGCGCCTCCCCTCCAGCTCGGACCGCTTGGCCTCCAGCAGTCGACGTACATCCCCTGCATCTCATTCGAAAATGCTGGAGGACAGCTGTCGCATAAAGGTCCCGTACAGCTGGTGGCTCTCAGAAACAACACCTGCTCCGAACTGCCGCATCAGGTGCCAGATGTCAAGACGAACCACCATCTAGGCACACTCGGGAAACATGGCAGCAGTTTTGGATCCACCGACGCTAGAGCAACAGTCTCGGTCCACGTACATGAGCTCGGGGGGTGGTACGCCTGCGAGTCGGTACCGCTCCATAAGCCCGGCCGCCATACGGAGCAGGCCCTCGCCCTCACCGGCAGTGAGAACGCAGTTCAGGACCTGCCCATGCTCGTTGTCCACATCCGCGGCCCAGGCGGCTGTGTCGTAAGCAGCCCCGGCGAGTTTATTGGTCATCTGAAACCAAGAAACAGAGCGCGATTGTGTGAGTGAGATTGTGTTTCATCATGATATTGGTCATTTTGGCAGAGGAAGTATTCTTTATAGAAAATGCAATGACAAAATAAAAACTACTACAAATTAATGTGGTATGCTTACAATATGGTTACCTTCTTTGTGGAGTCCATCTTTAAGATTGACCCAAAGACAGAGGTGACCCTGGCCTTCAACTCATCCAGCCATGACAGTACGTCCATGCTGTAGACTGTAAGCAGCCAGACCAGTGAGGGGACCTTTGGCATTTCCGGGAGTGGTGGAAATTATGGCCAGATGTTTCCAGAGGTCATGAAGTGCTGGCACTCGCTGAGGTACTGAATGGACCATCGCATCCAGGCTTCGCTGTGGCTCTCACACAGCTTCTTGTACAGCTGAGTTGCACTGTTCCCCAAAGAGCGCTCCCTCAGCATCACTACAACCGCAAGGTCACAGGAAAGCCTGGAGAGATCGATTTTTTTTTAAATTTTATTTTATGATGTAAATTTACCTTTTAAAACGACAAAGAATACACGGAATTATCACTTCTCAGCTGTGAAAACAAAAAACAATAAGTATTTACTTGTAGGTCAGAATCGCTGGAAACCAGCAGCGATGCGCAGGATCCAGCTGACCCAAGACTTCCTGGGACCAGCCCGCCACCACCTTTTTACATTTAGTAGTACACCTCCTACCTTACTGTTTCTAAAACCATCCATCTGAAGTCTGATAATACATAATAACAAAACAGGTCATTTAACATACAGATGAACAGTTTTCTGTAAATTAAACCTCAAATTTAAACCCACCAAAAAAAAAAGGTAATGCCCACCTAGAACATCTACATGAGCAGCTGCAGCAAGTATAACATCATCCGGCAGTTCAACAGCTGCAGAAGCTGAGCTGGAGGCGACCACTGTTAATATCAGGATGAAGGGTGTTAATAATAACAAGTCAACTCACCTTTGTTCTACACAATATAGATTGTTTCAGAGCAGCTTAACACTCATTAACAGGGAAATAACAGAATCAATGATGCAAACTTTATCAGATATGATAATTACATTCTACTTTGAAGTAGCTCTAAAAAGACATTAGTGTCATTATTAAGCTCAAGTCAATTATCAATTACAAGACGAAATCCCAAAACAAACAAATGATGTTAAGTGAGATTCAAGCCTGGAGGCGCCGCTGATGCCATCCTCTCAGCATCTCTTCTCCTGATGTAGGCCTGCAGAGCATCCATTTTGGTCCCCGGTCTGGCTTCCTGCTTCTTAACCCACTTGGCTGCCTTTCCTTTGTCTGTGGAAGAACAGCAGGCCCGGTCCACGTAAAGGACTTTCAGAGGAGCTTTTACAGCTCTGCGGTAGCTCTCAAAAGTCCAGAGCACTTGGGAAGCAGGCCTTCACCCTCTGCCTCTGTGAGGACACACATAAGAACCTTTCCAAACTCATTGCCCTCGTGTGTGACCCATGCAGCTGTTCCTCAAGCCCCGCCAGCATGTTTCTTAGTGAAACAAGCGATGGCCTCTTTCTAGTCGACAGCAGACAACGACTGTCTCGGATGGGATTTCTCCTGTAGGAAGCAGCACTGGCAGTCTTGCATCAGAGTGTCTCATTGGCTCACAGCAGAATTTACACCTCCAACTCAGGTTCAAAGACGTTACAGGAACAGAGACGGTCTGCTTCCAAGCAAAGAAAATGTAGTAAGTATTTGCAATGATTGCATTTAACATCCTGGTGTTTCCTTAGATGATCTAATCTACCGTGTCTTAATCTGACAGTTGTTAATGTATTGGCATCGTTAATGATTACTCTGAATCATTGTTCACTTCGACTGAAACCAGACGATATTGACACAAATTTAATCCAATATGATTATATAGAATAAATACTAATGTTTTAAATATTTGAAATGCACATACTATTCATTTGTATTGTTTCCACATATTTTGGATGACATTTGCATTGCATTGTTTTTCCACAATCTTGCTTCTGAATTCAGAGGAATTGCAGGACTGCGTTCAGGACTAAAATTCCTGAAGAAAATGTTTCTCCTATTGAGCGTCATCTGACAGAGATTGTAAATAATTAACATATCATACAAGTTAATGTTTAAAACCACTTAATGCTAGAGTTTGAAAGATTTGTATTGCAAAACTAAACTAGTTACAGCTGTAAATATGACTGGATGTAATTTATTTGTCAATCGTAATTCTCTAAACATCAATTTCAAATATCATAAACATTTTCTGCAATTTTAGAGAGTACTGTGAGTGGAAAAAAATACTTTTTGCACATTATTTTTTCTATTTGATTAATTGGAATATAAACAATTAGTACTAATTTTAATACATACTCTTATAAAAAGTAAAATTATTATCTTCAATCTTGTTTATTATATGTGACAAATTCAGGAGAATCAAAGGTGTGTTTGGGGACCAAATATTTACACCAAGCAGCTGAAATCCTCATTTGTACAGCCATTATAAATAAAAATGGCAACTGGAAAAGAGATGGGTAATTGGTCTTATTTAAATAAAATAAAAAAAAGGATTTAAAGGGATTTAAGAAATAAATAAACAGTCAAATAAGTTCTAGGTATAATTGTAGTTGTGTAGTAATTACTTTAAACTATTTTTGATAATTATATCATTCATCCAGAAAACCTGTTTTGTCTCGTCACATTGATTTATTAATTACATTATGTGATTGCATGTTTTCGATTAAAAATGGCGAAATTAACGTAAGATCTAATTTTATTTTTTGTGGTTGTAAATTATTTTCAAAAGAATTGTATGTTGTTTTAATTAACAGTATTGTTCGTGAAGAGGTAAACAACCATTTCACATTAATTTTAATTTAATATAACTGAGCGGGAAATGTATGCACGGGATAAGTTATACAATTATATTTAGATTCAAACATAGACTGATTCTAACGCTTATTTTTCAAGAAAATGTATCTATTGAACACTTATGGTATCTCCTGTTAGTTGAATGCGTGGTATTTTCCAGCGATCATGCACTGATAAGGGTATGACCCATTTTGGATACGGTCAAATTTATTTATTTTCTTGCGAAAACATGAGTGTTACGAAAATATTTTCAAAATTCTGTGGAATTGAAGTCAGTAATTACTGCTCATACACTCCATGTTACATCTTATAATAAGTAGAGATCATAGCGGGTTTACTTGCTTCTCCCTTTGCAGGCTTGTGTTGGTTGGTTGAGACCATCACGGTAAAAAAGAGTGGGAGTCTACCACCTGATGATGAGCTGATGTTGGGAATCCACAGAGCTACAGGTTTCTAGTGCCTGTATGTGTGATTGTATGCATCAATTTCGTTTTATCCTGATTTGTTTTAAATTGTACTTTGGGATAAAAGTAATTTAACATCGACACCACGTTTTGACATGGGAAAAACCGTATGGTGGTTTTAGTCCTCCACAGTAGAGGGCGGCAAGTCAATATCCATCCGCTGTCAGAGTCAGAGATGCATCACTTCCGGCCACCCACATTGCAGCCAATGACATCGCAGGAGGACAGGCGGTCCACAGGCAGGTTTAAATGCGCCGCCAGCCAGTGTGGAAGGAAGCCTGGCTACTTCTTAATATTGGCAGAAGTTAATACTTTAGTATCATTACGAAGTCGATATGTCAAACGAAAGGTAATATTTATTTTCATGTAGCAAACCTGAATTATGATTTGTATTTTACATGGCGCCTATTTTCCTGAAAATAGAAACTTGTGTATGTTTCTATATACTATGGATTCTCCCTCCACTTTGGTGTATTTTATAACTTATATAACCTTTTTGGTGCATTATAATAAGCACTTAACACGGTGATAAACTTGCTTGTTAAAACATGAGTTTAGGTCACTAGAGCATAGTTCTACGGGAAGCTTTTATAAAAATACTTTTTAGTCGAATGTGCGGTTGGCGCGCGCCACCAGTTGTGACGCGAGGATGATTTTTTTCACCAATCGTGAGTTTATATTAGCCCATTTAAATCATGAATTTTCTTTGTACCTATTTAATGGTTTCATTGGTTCATATATAGTTTTGTTTCTCTAAAATGGACATTAGTTTGAGGGCTTCTTTTGGCAGAGGCGCTCGCGACAAATGGCGGGCATCACAGAACTAAAGTTGCAGCTAAGCGTGGTATTTACAGTATAAAAATAATCAAAAAAGGTATAATCAATCTCTCACTACACAATATGTAATATTTGAGTATGCAAACTCGTTTTATACATTGTACCGATTACATCAATTCAGCCTACAACAATCTTATGTTTGGGAGTTGAGGGGATGGTTTCATGTTGCTTTTTGCTGCTACCTCTATAAATATCATTTAAACAGCAAGAAATGGTGGTGTTGCTTAATGTTTCCTTATTTTGATTTAGGCCGTTTCAAGAATTGAGTGAGAATTTGGAGGGATCCTTGTGCAGGCCTCTGAGGACTAAATGGAAAAGGCGGCCCGCCTGCAGCGAGGGTCTAGACACTGAGAACACTCCAAACGAGCTCATCCAGCAGTGGTCACCTCCGCACAAAAAGCCCCTGACTTCTGCAAAGGGGAAAGAAAATGAGGAAAACGTATTTTTTCTTGCCAGACGCCCCAGAAAAAGAAGAGAATCATCAGGTTTGTGACTGATAATTGTAACCTTATAATTCAAATAATATGTGATACATGAATTTCTAAAGCCTCTAAATGATCAACGTGATCAAAACTGCTGAATACAGTCTATGTCATGCATTTTGCCCTCTGACTGATAGTTCATACTTTTTAGTTAGAAAAATGTATGTAATTGGTTTTGGTGTTAAATCTTTAAAATTATTATTATAAATTAAACTTATCTTCCATGTAAATATGTCAAGATGGACATTTACTAAACTGAAGCAGCTTGGGTTTACTTGATTATCCATACCCTTTTTTCTTAAAAAACAAACAAAAAACCCTAACACTCTATTTGAGTTATTTTGTTCTTGTATGTATGTACTTACCATAGTAATAACGGTAAATAATTCATATTTATAATATATAATTCAATTACATTACATGCAACTAACCTTTAACCTAACCCCATAGTAAGTACATGTTGTTATTATTTAATATAATTATATTGTAACAATGACACCATAAAATAGTATAACTAGGGGAAAAAAGCATTTTGAAGTGAAATTATCAAGTATAATAACCAGGCTTTTTAGGAATGTTTATTATTTTTTTCAACCATCGTTGTGTTGCGTCACATCATATTTTGACATCACAATTAAAAAAAACAACAGAGCTTTGATCATAAAACTAAGCTTTTAAATATTTGACATTTTTAGGAGATACTGATTCTTATATGAATTGTATGCAAGTTGTCTGAAATCTCATCGTTGTACATTTACAAGCTTTTAGAATTTCATCTTACTTTTTATAGTTTGATGCTGTGCCAAATTGTATATTTCTGTAAAAAAAAAATATATTTTTCACTTGTGCATGAGCTCTATATTCTCACAGTATCAAACTATATGGCCCATAAAGCCTGATGTATCAAATATGAAAAGAAATCTCTATCTAATGCACATGCAAACCTTTTAAATTGTTTTTTTTGTTTTATATACAAAACAAAATCCTAGTTATTCATTCATCAGACTTTACAGGTTTGTCAGAATGCAAACATGTTTTGTCTTGTTTATAAGTGCTGTAAAGAAAAATGGGATATAGTTGCATGAGAGAACCTTTCATTAACACCCTGGAAACTACAGACAAAACCCTAGTACTTTAATGGCCACTTACTGAGTTGTAATTGCTCATAAGATGAACTGTGTGAGCAGTAGAGGGCCTAATTTGTTTTCTTGCTCCTCCCTCAGCAGGCTTGTGTTGGGACAGTCTACCTGATGAGCTGTTGCTGGGAATCCTGTCTCGTCTCTCACTGCAAGATCTCCTCAGGACATCACGGGTCTGCAAGCGCTGGCATCGTTTAGCGTAAGTCCAGGGTTGGAAGTTTGGACTACTGATCACCTGTGATATAAATGCTAATTTTCAGAACTCTGCATTTGCAGGTTTGATGAGTCTCTGTGGCACGGTGTGGACCTGGTGGGAAAAGCTCAGTTAGATGCGGAGCTTGGGCAGGTGCTCTCAGCTGGGGCATTGAGGCTGCGCTGTCCACACACTTGCATCGGTCAACCCAATTTTAAAAGTACAGAGTGAGTAATGTGTGTTTTCATAGTCCCACAGTTAAGATATGTTGTGTAATTCCTGCTGTTATTGATGTCTTGCATTGGTAATTTTCAGTACTGTTTGAATTACAGGAAACTTCGCATTCAACATCTGGATTTATCAAACTGCACAGTGGAGACGTCTGTTCTAGAAGACATCCTGTTTCGCTGCAGACATCTACAGAATCTCAGTCTCGAAGGATTGGTGCTCTCTGATAGTATTATTCAGTAAGTGATAGTCTAAAAGCCATTTTGCACACTACACCTTATCTGTAGATTTTTGGTGCGTTCAAGTCGGGTCGGAAAGATCGTATTTACGAGTTAAACAATAATAAAGCCACCACAAAGGTGTATATACCAGTGGGGAAACTACGGATGTCTGCCAAGCGATTATATTTATTTCTCTTTATATTATTTTATGTAGAAATTACACATTTAATAGAGTTTTGTTGCATTTAGATTCCTTAAACCTTTTTATATTTTACTTTCTTGCAGTTCTCTTGCTCAAAATACTGAGTTTGTCCGGCTGAATTTGTGTGGCTGTTCTGGCTTCTCTCCTGAATCTCTGGCTGAGATGCTGAAATCTTGCACTCGGTAAGAATAACTGATGTACTTTGCTTTGTTTGGGGTTGGTCAGATTTTCAGAATGTTTTTGAAAAATATCTTGTTCTCACCAAAGCTTATTAATCAATCACAGTTAAAATCTTATTACAATTTTACATATATATTTGATTTTTTATTGTATTTTAAAATGTACTTTGTTTTTGTAATGGAAAAGCTAAATTTTCAGCATCATTACTCCAGTCTTCAGTGTCACTCGATCCTTCAGAAATCATTCTAATGTGATTTGCTGCTCAAGATTTTTTTTTTTTTTTTTTTTTTTACCAATGTGAAAAACGGTTGTGCTGCTTAAATATTTTAAGGAAACCATTATACTTTCAAGGACAAAGGGTAAATTCAAGGACAAAGTATTTTACTATTATTAGTATTAGTAGTAGTAGTAGCAGTATTAAGCTTGAGGAGCAGAATTTTCTGTCTTATGTTGACTTATAAAATTAAATGATTAAAAACATGTTGATGTATTCATAATCAGAAAAAAGCCGTTTTTGACCCATTGTAAAGCCCACAACATCTTTTTCTCAATCCAGACTTGAAGAAATGAACGTGTCGTGGTGTGACTTTAACAATCTTCATGTTCAAGCCATTGCTAACAACATTCCCTCCAGCATCACTCAACTGAACATCAGTGGTTACAGACAAAACCTCATCATGGAAGGTGAGGAAAGCATGGAGTTCGGCTTTGTGTGAACATTTTTTTCAAAGATAATTTATACATTTTTGTGTTTCAGATGTCAAAGCTATAGTAAAAAGATGTCCGAACCTCACAAACCTAGATTTGAGGTGAGTTTGTGATTTGGGAAGATGATTGTGGATCAGATACATAATAGCACACAGCAGAAGTTTAACATTCGGTTGTTTTATTATTACAGTGATAGCGTGCTTGTGACGACAGACAGTTTCCTAGTCCTGCAGCAACTTTCCTCCCTGAAACATCTGGGACTGAGCCGTTGTTATCAGATCCACCCAGCTTCTCTCATGTAAGAGATTGAGTTCAGAAAGAAAAGACATGGTCTCTCTTCTAGTGCTTTTATGTCTGTATATAGTCTACATACAAGCAATAACTATTTTTTTCCCCCTCTCTACAGTGACTTTGAAAAGTTTCTAAATTTGCAGACCCTGGAGGTCTTCGGGCTCATACAGGACAGCTACCTGCCCATTCTTTGTAAAGGTCTACCGCACATACAGATCAACACACAGCCTTTCTCCACTGTGGCACGTCCCACCTCGTCATCAAGAAAAGATCGCACACTTTGGGGAATGCACTGCCGACTCATCTACAAACATTAATGTTTTTTTAATCCAGGATGATTACAGGGTAAACCAAATAGATCAGTATTTCTCTTATTGTGACCTATTAATTGTGGTTTTAAAAATGTCATAAACATCACTAGTAAGTCCTCTTGTTTTATATTGTAACAGTTTCAATTTTGTGAAGATGACAATTGTGTTAGAGGTCCTGACCATCTTGAATTGACTGGTGTTCTGGTTATGTTGCAGCAAAGATCATATCTTATACCACAACCACTCTTATTTGGTGGTAAAAGATTGTTAGTGGTATATTTTAACTGTTTGGTACCAATAGCTGTTAATTTTTGAAAATGGGGAGTTTTACTAGATTTGTTGCTTCAGGTGAAATCTAGAATATATTAGGTTCTATTTGTCAAATGCAAGATCGGTTTTCCTGCCAAGATCAAGTACATTTCCAGTTTTACAATAGGATTATCAAAGGTCTAGTTTAGTATTAAGATACTGATTTTATGGTCGTTTTATATTGATTCTGAATTTTACCATACAAAAGCATTACACCAGGTGCTTTAGCAGCAGAGAAAATATTGTGAATCTTCCATTTTTCTGACCAGTTTTAATATTGAAAAACTTGAATTTTGTACAACTTTGACATGAAAATGTAACTATGAATTGTTTACATAATCTGAATTGTAAATAAATGTATTGCTTTTTATTTAAAGTCATCCTCATGTGAGTTGATCTGTTTCACAAGTCACACAAAATGATACTTTCCAAGTGTAAATGATGCATTAAAATACATAAATGCAGACATTTTTAAAAACTGAAAATGTGGTTTTACAAAATTCTAACCTGTTTTGATCAAGCTTTTGCATAATGGTTTGACCTGGAGTAGAGTTGGATTCCGCATCCAACCTTTTGTGTACCTCAAAAACATTAAAATATCAAGTTTCTTTTTTTCATGGGTTGTAGTTTTATACTTCCATATTAACATGATACTTTTGTGCATGTTTGGCACAACAGTGTTCAATATATATTGTACATAATCTTGTCAACAAAGTTCCAATCACATTTCAGTAACGGCATTTCTGGACCATTGTTTGAATAAAGCAATAGTGATGTCACACTTGACAATCTAATGCTGATGTGTCTAGGAACAGTTTGAATGTTCATTTCTTGGGGCTGCAACCAAAGTGGGTCATTTAAAGAAGCATAGACTTCAGAAGTGTGAAATCCTGATAAATGTACATTTCATATGCAAACCTCATCCCTTAAAACTCAGTGCTTAAATAACACAATGTCCATCTCAAAGTGTACAGACAATCATTCAGTTCTTAATTAATTTAGAAGTTCATGGAGCAACAGTTTGATGTATCAAAGGATTTAATCAAGAATGATAGTGCGCAACAGGTCCTCCTCATTTAAGCTGATGGTAGCAATGGCACCATCATTAAACTCGAAGGACGTCCCACCATCCACCACCATGCAGGCATCCCAGCACCTTGAGCGGACACAAACCCTATGGGAAACGAGCACGTTAGCATTAACATTATCGCAGAATTTTTAACAACCTTTTAGTCAAAATTATATGGGCCTGGTTTCACAGACAGGGCTTAGATTAAGCCTGGATTAGGACTTGGTTCAATTAGGACATTTCTGACATATTACAAGAAATGTCAGTGCGAGCTGCTTTAAGTTAAAACAGCTCAAACATGCAATTTAGTCTGGGACTAGGCTTAAGCATTGTCTGTGAAACCAGGGGTATGAAGAATTATTCACTTTAAAATAAGGTTTGCTTTGTTAACAGTTAATGGATTAGGTATTATGAATTTTATGAACATACTATTGTTAATTAGTAATGTATTATGAACAAACATAAAATGTTCAAATACATTTTTTTTCAACATGTTAAAATATGTAGAAGTTAACCTTAACCAAGTTTAATATTAACTCTTTCCCCGCCACCGTTTTTGATAATTTTCACAAATTTCATGCCGCCAGAATATTTTGTTGTATGAATATCTAAACATGAATACATCAAAAGAAATAACAGACACTCTGCTTTTAAACGACAACAAAAAATGATTCGAATGTGTTTTGACCAGGAGAGTCAGTGCTCTTTCAAAAGTTGTCTAATAGCGCCCCCTAGCGTATAACAGTGAAAACATGGAACACAGGAACATTCCATCAATGGCGGGGAGGCGTTTTCTCACAAATGACAGAAATTTCAGTCAATGGCGTGGAAAGACTCGAGTTGATATAATAATGCTGACATTTTGCAACATTTAACCCAAGTAGTGAGAGGATGGAAATGAAAACGTACTTTTTGGCAAAACCTCTTTGTCGGCTATTGGAAAATACTCTGTTGACTATAGGCTCCCTTATACTGAAGAAAATTTTGTCCTCCTCTGGGCCGAAGATTAGAGACTCATTGTATGTTTCAGTCACTGAAAACAAAAAGAGAGAAAATTATTTAAATGGCAGAATATTCATTTTATAAGTTAAATAATTTAACAGAATTAAAACTCTAAAAAGTCATTTTAAAATACAAATGACACTTATTTAATAATACAATTTTTTAAAAAGATATTCGGTAACACTTTACAATAAGGTTCCATTAGTTAATGTATTACTAACATTAACTAACAATGATCAAAACATTTGTAACAGTATTTATTAATCTTTGTTAATGTCAGTTAATAAGAATTCAACTGTTTTATTGTTAGTCCATGTTAGTTCAGGTACCTTAAATAATATTACCAGACACAACATTTTATTTTAATAACATATTAGTAAATACTGAAATTAACATCTAAGATTAATAAATGCTTCACAAGTACTTTTCATTGTTAGTTCATGTTAACTAATATAGTATAAGGAGCTTTATTGTAAAGTGTTACCAGATATTCTATTGTGAACTCACCACTCGTAATGAACTCCCGATTTAGAGGAACATCCAAACCTGTTTTTGATTTTCCTAAGATACAGAAAACATCTAAATCATGCTTGTACTGACTGTCGATTGTAAACTGTGCCGTCATAGCGCACATTTATATTTTGTAACTTTTTGTGTTTCTAACCTATTCTAAGGACATCCTCCACTGCCTGCTCCACAAGCTTATTAATATTGTAGGACCTGGATGAAGGAAGAAAAATGATTTGGTAATTTAGACAATATAAGATAATATCAGATCACTTCAGTCAAGTAATGCTTTGACTCACCAGGCTTTAGATCCAGTTCCAGTGCAAATGCTGAGCCCTGAGCTCTTCTGTTTCTCCCACGGCCCGTCATCAATGGAGATTTCATAGTATGAAGCCCTATGAAGCGAGAGGGTAAGATGGGGTTTGAAGGATTTATACTTCACCCTGTGGCAAACAGAAATCCACAAGTAAGGGGTGATGGGGGGGGGGGGATGCATGAAGTGAAGGAGGAAACGTGGTTGATGAAATTCAGTGTCCTTAGGACATGGTTGGCGACTGGTTCCACAACATCACAGACAGGAGGGCAGCGATATATACCTGGAGGACAGAGACTCCCCGATGAAGATCTCATTGAGCCCTCGGACAGGGAGTAGGTGAGGCCTTTCAGAACTGTCGTGTGTCGTACCTGTCAAAGTATGATATCGTTGTTGTCTCCTCTAACAATAGTTAGGAGTTAGTTATGATGGAATAAGTCAGATTTTCACAGCAGAATGGCAGGACTGCATGAAACTATTTTCAAATGATACCAGTAAGTGCATTAACATTATCAGCCTTAAAATACGAAAAATAAAACACCAAACTCTGCAGAAAACTAAAACTAATCAAATTAAAAATGAAACTGACAACTCTAGGGGATAAAGTGAATAAGCTTAAGTCCAAAAAAGTCGGCGTGTTCCTTTAAGAGCAGAAGAGACTTATTTAAAAACATTTATATTGTATATATGCTATGCTGATTTTCATTACTGTATTACAGTAATGAGAAGATTTTTTTTTACAATACAATAATAAGACCTTTTGGGGGAAATTCTTGAGTGCTGTTGATTTTTTTATTTTTAATTAACAGACTGAAAAAATATTTATTATATATAAAAATTACAAATGAAAAGATTAAATATACACATACAACACACACATATACATATATACTGTATATATGTATATATGTGTGTGTGTGTGTGTGTGTGTATTTAATCTTTTCATTTGTAATTCAAATACTTTATTTAATTTGATTATACTTTATATTTTCTGCAAAAATAAAAGCACCAACAATCTCATTTTATTGCAAGAAAATAAAAACTCATTCACATTACTGTAATGATGTAACAAAAATCATCCTTTCTCCTTAATTTTGCTCTGAAATATGAGCTGAACATTTTTGCCAGTATTTGTGAAATTGAGTAGAGCAGCAGAGAGGAATGTTTAGTTGAGATAGTAATGTGTACGGGACTCTTACTGCGCTGAGTCTCAGTGGTGATGCGGTGTGCTTTGCTGTGCTGTTCCAGGCTCAGCTGCAGCTCGTGCAGGTCCACTGGAGTCGGGTTGATCCCGGTGCCCTCCAAGTACATACGGATACGCTGACGCCACTGCCACCTAGTGAAGATAGAAGGGGAAAATATTGACACATAAAGCAGTGAATGATGAGTAGAATAAAACCGGCGACTCCAAAAATGGGTAGATCTTAGCAGCTCTGAAGTGGTCTCTTATTGGTCAGGTTCAATCTTGCTAAATAGCAGCACTTAAACTATGGGTAACACTTTATTTTAAGGTGACACACGTTACTACATGCACTTACTATAGTAATAACATTCAATTATGCATAATTACAAGTAAATAACCCTAATCCTAACCATAACTCTATAGTAAGTACATGTAGTTAATTCATATAAATCAGAACTTATTTGAGTAAGTACAATGTAACTATGTCACCTTAAAAAAAAGTGTAGCCTGTTACTTTTCTCCAAACTGGTAACGCTAGACCAATCACAGTCATTGATGATTAGAGGATAAATATTAATCATTTAATCTTTTCTCCTCCTTTGTTTTTAAGCAACATCTGTTATGATTTTATCATTATTTTGTATTCTTTTTTAAATGTAAAGTACTCTGAATTGTGAATTGAAATGTGCTATATAAATAAAATTGCCTTTTGCAGAGTAATTTAGCAAGAAGTATAGAAGAAAACAACTGATTGCAAATTGAATTATATAGCTAATTGGATTATTGCCGACTAGAAGCAAGAGTAAATAAGAAGTACCTACCTGAACTCACCCTTCCGGAGTTTCTGTAAGGCATCAGAAAAGGCTTGTGTATAGCACACAGGTAAACACAGGTGGCCCTCTGACCTTCATATATAAAAACACATGTACAGTACATTATGAAACAAATAAACTTGGTAAGACTTAACTTAAAGCCTTTACGTATAATGCATCATAAAAGTATTTTAATGCATTAATTATGCCATGTAATGCACCTTATAATGCATTGTACGGTCTCATGAATAATTGTAACCACAGCTCTGATACATTATAATACTTATATATTAATTGAACAGACCTTTAGAAAGTATAATGCATTAAAACACATGACAAACAACCAATTTCAGGATCTGCAAATATTATGATGCAATTTAACTTGGTAACAATTATTTATGAAAATATATAATGCATTATAACATCATGAATACCTTTATAATGCATTATGCATAAGGGCTTTAAGTAAAGTGTTACCATAAACTTAAACTCACTATAAGCTAGTTTTTATTACCTTTCTGGGTCTGTATTGACCCCCAATACAGGTTTGTTCTTATCATACACTTTACTGGCAACAAGTAGCATGGTTCCATCACCTATGAAATAATGTAGGTTAGAATTTTACACACACACACACAGACACAGACACAGAGACACAGACACAGACACAGAGACACAGAGACACAGAGACACACACACACAGAGACACACACACAGAGACACACACACACAGAGACACACACACACACAGAGACACACACACACACAGAGACACACACACACACAGAGACACACACACACAGAGACACACACACACAGAGACACACACACACACACACAGAGACACACACACACACAGAGACACACACACACAGAGACACACACACACAGAGACACACACACACAGAGACACACACACACACACACACAGAGAAGAGACAAACACACACACACAGAGAGAGACACACACACGCACACGCACACACACAATATGTATATGCAGGGGCTAAAATTAACTTTTTGCCAAACCTGCCAATGGCCGGTGACTTGGCCGGCCATAATTCTTTTTTTACCAGTCATAAAACAGATTAATCCTTATTAAAGTTACAAAAGTTATTCAGTCAAGATGAATGATTATTCTTATATTAGAAATATTAGGCTGCTAAAACTTTAAGAGTTTAAGAATCAATATACTGTTTGTTCACAAAGACTCTTTTGTCTCAAAGTTTACGTGGATACTTCCCAAGATGGGCATTTTGACATAATTTTGTTTGAATTTGTCTGTTCAAGTGCAAAAAGATGTGAAAGAGAGCTTCTCACATGTCCTCATGTTCTTCACGTTGTCACAATCTTGCATTGTTAGAATTTTTAATAATGTTACCGGCCAACTGCCGATTGAAACGCTTCATATACTCGCCAACACAGATTTTTGCTCGCATTTGGCGAGGGTTAATTTTAGGCGTATATAATTTTTTATATACACACTTGCATAAAGTCCTGTGAAACCATCTCTCATATGTCAACTGGTGCACAATTAAACAATCAAGTATAAAAACCAAACACCTGAGCTTTACCTCCAGCAGAGATAATGGCATCGGCCCATCGTACTGTGTCCTCGTCATATTCTCCTCTTTTTACAATGCGCACCTCAATCCCCTGTTTCCTACAAAGATGAAAGGACAGTCTTGAAAATTGTTTGAAAATGATTTCAAATACTGTCAGAATTTCCATTTTTGAGTGTCATCTTACTGTAGACTGTCCACAATCTGTCCAACATTAAAGGTGTGTATATTGTGTCTCTCCAGAAGCCCACTGTAACTGGATCCTTTTAGGGCAAGCTGTGATGACAAGAAGACGACAGATTAAATATCATAAACAATGTATTGCTTCTTGAAAATATCATCACTAGTAAAAAATAAACAGTCTTTTAACATTGTGTGGAGTTAGTTGGACTCTGGACTTCTTAATACAATTTTGCTGGAGGCATTGTTGATGGACTGTTAAATACTTTAAGCCCATTTTGCTTGCTACTTAATTAAGCTAACAATAGTACCAACAGGAAAGGGAGGAAAATATTAACAGACTTCTATTGTTGAGCAATATAATTAAACAGGGTCAGAAAACAGAAGGCAGAAAACAGAAGGCAGAAAACAGTGTTAAAGTTAAAAGTTTTAGGTAAAAGTAAAGTTAACCCCTACAAATATGAATATTTGAATGAAGTTATTAATATCTAATAGCTAAATATGAATATCTTCAGTAAACTTAAATATAGATGAAGGGAGGGGAGGAGAAAGTGACGGTGATCCCAGAAGTAAAAACAAAAAAAATCCCAGTCATTTTCTCCATAGGAGGATTGTCCATAATCATAATCATGTTTAACAGTGGTATTCCTACTGATAAAAATGTCAACATTAATGAATGTTAATGAACATCAACATGTTAATGAAAAAGTAACAAGTAAATCACACCAAAAGAACAGAGTGCAACACTCAGGTTCCGGAAATAACAAACACATTAATTTTCTCCATCAGGGAGTTGATTTTGAACGATAACTTTAAACCTTTCAACATAAACCTACTATGAGCTACATAGTTGTTAATCTATGATTTTGTTAAAGCCATCAGCCCGCATTATTTCGACTTATTTTTTTTAAATAATCATATTCAACATCAGAATTCCAGATGAAAATGAAGCACTCCGTTAATTTTGCCCATAGGAAAAATGATTTGAACGATAACTTATAAACCTTTAAAGACAGACCTACTATGAGCTACGAGGTTGTTAATTGATGTTATTTGCTTCTGCTGTAGCCATCAGCCCTTTTATTCAGCTTAGTGTAAATAACCATGTTTAACAGTGGAATTCCAAGTTAAAAACTACATCACCCACAATACCGAAAATTACACCAATCAGAGAGATGAAAAAAACAACACAGAAATACCTCTTTAGCTCCATCCACTCAAACTTAGCACTGCCAATGACGAAATCGAGTCGATCTCTCTACGCTCTCAAAATACTTTAATGTTTGTATGTATGAATATGTTGAAGGGGGTGGATTGGAATCCACTGCTGCTTCAATGTATATGTAATGAGTGATTATAATCAAGGTATTAATCAATATTTTTCCTTCTAATATCAAATGAGTTGAATGACTTCTCTGGAGATTTTATTTTGTTAAAGAAGTTACCAGTGTGATTACTGAAATGTTCTTGTCATGTATTCTTTAATGTCTGTATTTGATATCTGAATGCAGTAACAGTGCTTGCTTATTTAGCCCGGCTTCCAGAAATGAAACATGGACTTGTTTTGTGTTTGAGAAAGGTCTTCGGGGGGGTTTAAGTGACCATTTCTTTGTTAAAGCCTTACTTTCCAGTTAGACTAACGTCTAGCTATCGGAGCGCATTATCTTGATGCTTTGAGGCGACTCTACTGTTTATAGTTAGAGCCTGGCCAAATCCAACCTTGGAAAAGCTGTGTGTCGGTGTGTGTGTTAGTCGGTTGCAGGTTAATATAGAGTTGTTGTTCTGGACATGCTGGCGATATGCTTCAGTCTATCTGTATATGTGTGGAAATTTGCTTAGACTAAAAACATGATGTATTATATATATATATATATATATATATATATATATATATATATATATATATTTATTTATTTATTTATTAAACCAACATTTGTAAGTAAGTAGTTTTATATTTTTTTATAATGCAACATGGGATTGAAGTTCTTTCCCTCTCTAAAGATTTTCAAAAGCTTTTTTAGCTTCAAATCAAAGTTTGTAGTGTTGTGATTCACCTCATAGCTGTTTGGCTTGGTTCACGGCTTATAACGCTTTAACAAAGACATTTTTTTTAAATCCCAATGGGAAAAATAAATAAAAAAAATACTTCTAGAACCAGCACCGCTGAAAAAGGGGTCACCGCACAGTTGCAATTTATCACAGTTCAGTATGAAATTTACAAATGACATCACCAACTGATAGATTTTGAATGGCGAGAATTGTTCATGTGTATTAAAGGAAACTTTAATCCTTAACACCTTAAGGTGTATTTTAGGATTATGTAAGTTTTTACATACAAAAAAGTCTGAAATGAAAATGCCTTAATGCTGAATTTATCCATCTTATTTTTCATGTAAGAGTGTCCATGGCCATTTGTAAATTTAATGTGTCTGGCTTCCGGTGTCATCTGCTTCCAGTTATTTTTAGCTGTACAAAAAGATTGTTACGCTGCTTGATATTGCAGACTGGTATTTCTTCCCTAATCTAGTGACATTATTACTAACATGCTGTTTTGTACCGCAAATATGCACATAAAATAGCTTACTTCCACATTGAAAAATAAGGTGGATAGAACTATTTAATTATGACGTAATTTTTTTAGGTCCACCCGGAAGCAAGTCATTTGGGTTTTTCGAATAGCGGGTTAAAATCAGGGGCATTTCCTCTGAGGAGGCAAGGAAGGCAGCGTTTCCTCAAAATATAACCCATATAACAAAAATAAAACAACACAAATATTACAAAGTGTGACATTAAATAGGGTATAAATCACTCGTTTTTCTTAAGTAACACTGACCAACAGTGACACTAGCAGGTAAAGTTACAGCTGGAGTTTGTGTCTCTCTTGCCTCCCCTGAGCCCATTGAGTTTTAACAGACCCACCAAAAGCGTGCGGTGGGTTTAGTGGGGGGTAATTGAGAACGAATGAGGGAAAGTCATGTGAGAGGAGGCAATGCCTCCATTGCGCTGTGATTGGATATGATTGGTTTGTGCGATAAATCCCACCTCTTGTTTTCGTGTGTGTTCATGAATCAGTCTGAATGAACAAAATGGGAAGAAAATTGGGGTTGATGGGAAGACTAATTAAAAAGTCAGTATCAACTCAATCAGATATCACCGCTTTATGTCACATCAAAATCAAACTTGAAATGGCCTGAAAACATGATGACTCTGGGAGTTTTAGTGAGCAATCTGCTTGGTGAACTTAAAGGTACATCTTGTCTGTGACCAGTGTTTACCGAGCATGACTGTTGATCCCAAAATAAGTTGACTATTAAAAAGAAAAGCTGAACATCAGTTCACAAATAAAACATTGTTTAAATTGTTTTAAATTTAAAGATTTTTTTTTTTAAATCAAGGTCTCTTATTTGTCAGATATAACAAACAAAAGAAATACCATTCACACATGAAATAGTCAAATAGGTCCTGTCCATACAAACCACCAAACTCCCCAGTGCCCCCCCCCCCAACCACAAGTACTGGACCCCAAGCAAATTTCCATACATCCCGACAAATTCAAATATGAGTCTGAGGTAAATAAAAGACAAAATCAATAAATAATAATAATAATGTAAATAGTTATTTTTGAAATAAATATAAAAATGCTTAAAAACACTAACTTGAGATTTTTACTTGGTTTTAATAAATATAACATTAATTAAACTTTTTAATGTAAAAATACAACAATGTATTTGGTTTCTTTTTTAACTTAATTTGAAGTAATGTTTATATAACCAGGAAAATGTGACAACATTAAGTGTAACTGGGACATGATTTTGAATTTTGCCTCACCAAAGAAATGAATAAGTAAAGCCAAAAGTATAGTGATCATTACTTGAAGCTACTTTTATGTCTGTTTTAATACAGCACCCGCCTTAAACGTTCTGTAACAAGATGCACCGGTGTATTTGATCAATACACAGATAAACAGGTGTATTGACCTTTTCACAAGCGTCTGCTTACCAGCTGTTTTAGATCCTCCTCCGACAGTCCCGCATATCGATATCTCTGCTGCTCGAATTCATATCGTGTGGTCTTAGTCACAACCGCCACCTTCGCAGGTTTGAAGCCACATTCAGCTTGCGAAGCAACTTTACACGCGGCGGTCTGATGAAAACACAGACGACTACAGTAGCTCCCAGTGAAACCCGCCACTATTGGCTTTCCATAGGAAAGAGTTTTCCTTAAAGCTCGGGATAGCATTCTACTTCCTCAAAATAGTATTGGAGAAATGGTCAGGGGGAAAACTATTTAACGTAGAATTTTGCAGCTCTTTCTGTCATTCAGGGCTTGAATCCTGTCCTGTTCAAATAGACAGACCACCAGTCAAAACTACTTTTCCAGAGCAAGTCATTAAAGGAGCTTTATGAGCTTGAAAATGCTGGAGGTTCTTGGCAAAATAAATAAAATCAACACAAACTTCACTAAACACACACAACTGATTTATCAATGGGGCTGTAAGGTTTGCAAGTTAATGTAACCAGCAGCACTCAGAGACTCGCAGGTCACCTGATAACAATGGCAAAGCAGTCAGCACCTAATCTTTCTTTCGTTTAGAAATGTCTACGAATGTGATCTGACTAGCTGGTTGTCGTCTATTGGCTACGCAGTGTTTGACGCACAGAAGGTCACATTTGCTGAAGGTTTCGTGAACGATGCCCTTTCTGTGTACATGAACAGCTAGCTGATTAACTTACAGCTGTCAGTTTTAGCGTGTCAAACTGTCCACCAACTCTAACGTTACCTCTCCAAGCGCAGTGACCGATCACATCCCCGTCTATCTGCCCTACGACGGAAAGCGCGAGTCTAAGCGATCTACCGAAACCTGAAGTCTACCGTATACCTAAATACAGAACTTCAAATCACAAAAAGTCGAGGCTAATAAAAACATCAGATCCCACACTCACAAATGCCGCCATCTTTAAAACACGTAGCGCTGACTCTGTGGGCGTGGCTTTGAATAAACGGGTTTTGTGCTAGTGTGCCCATTCTTCACTCAGTTCACTGGCGCCCATTTACAACCAGATTTTAATACATCATCCTATCCATTTCATAAAATATTTCAAATAGACGAACCCATGACGATTGTTTTACACTGTATCACTGGCGTTTCCATAGTTGATGATGACACTACACAATTTTGCATGGACATTTTAATTTGCTTAAAGCAAAGGTAACAGACATTAAACCCTGTTCTAGATTTAAACATTTTCAAACATTATTATTATTATTATTATTTGTAGATTTAAAATGTTTCATGACATATTATTAGCAGTTGGGAGTAATGGAATACATGTAACGGCGTTATGTAATCAGGATACAAAAATCCAGTAGGCAAACTATAATTCGTTACAATTACGTCAAAAACCGTAGTAATCAGATTATAGTTACTTTTTGAAAAAAGGGGGAATACTTTCAGGATTAGAATGGTTTAATTTATAACTAAATAAATCTGTATTTTGGCATAACAACACTATATTAAGCGTTGCTTGATTGATTCACGACACGAGTCACGTGCCACCCGCTGGTGCATGCGCAAAATATCAGCTCTCTACAACAATCTCCTCAGACACAGATTGAATCACTGCTGCTAGAAACGATGCTGCTCTCGTGTAAAAATGCTTTCATTTCTTGGAAATTCCACTGCTATTTTGTTTTTAAAGAAGATTCCTTTCATAATCTCTTCTCAGTCTCACTTAACGCGATGTCCGCTGCTAGGTAACGTAGAGGAACTCCCACTGCCAACAGCCCAAGTTCAGTCGGTTCAGTCAGGAAAATTAAGATCACGGCACTTTAGTCAATAGTAGGCCTATTTTAAAATAACCTAATATGTAGATTGTGTATAATTTTTAAATGTTGTGTTTTTAATATTTCCCTGTAGCCTACATGTTAATTAAAAATAAAACAAAATAATCTAAGATGTACTGTAGCCACTAGATGTCTGTTTAGTCCTTTACATAAATATTTATTCAGGGCTGTGAAATTCTTTATAAATAAAAGTTGTTTATAAAATAATATCTGTCCTTGAAGTAATCCAAAAGTAATCAGTTACATTACTTTCATATTGTGGTACTTGGATTACGTTACTGAATACTTTTTTTATTAAGTAATTTGTAACTGTAACGGAATACATTTTTAAAGTAACCCTCCCAAGCCTGATTATTAGTGATCGAGCTGACACGTAACATTGAGTGTGTGCTACAACTCTTTTATCGAAAAGAATAGGCTATACTCTATTGTTAGAATTTATGCTGAACTCAAAGTTTGTAATGTTTATCCCAGTTGTTATTATTTACACATATCATATTATATTTACTGAGTGCTGTAGGGATTTTTGTAGGCCAAAACCTAGAAACAAATTTTAGCACCCTTTTAGCACGATTTTAGTCTCAAAGCCTATATGGGCCTATCCTATTAAGTTTTTGTCGAGGTAACAAGAATGATAACTTCCGGATTAGCCTACAAAAATGTCATCACTGCAGCTCTCTATTGTTCAAGCTCAATATGTGACAAGCAGGGTGGGGCCGAGATGAACGTCACCTGCGCGCCACACCGGTTTCCAATCGAATCTCACAGCGGAGCTCCAGAAGGATAGAGGAGTGACGACAGTGCAAGACGAGAGAACCAGGCCTGGCTGAGACATGTTGTGTTTTATTATATTTATATGTGACAGTCGTCCATAAGGGGCTGCTGTTTTACTTTCGTTTTTCTGTTTGATTATTTTGTCATTAAAGTTACGTTGATCGTTTACCGGTTCCCGCCTCCTTCTCTGAGACTTTAAACCTCACTACACTCAAAAACATATAGCCTTGTTAACTATGGGGAGGTTGGGGTGTCCCACTATTGTGCATTCAATGAACTTTGTTCAATAAGTTTGTTCAAGTGAATCTTTTTCCGGGCCAATACTGGTGAAATTATTATTTTTGTTGCTATACAGAAATTGTAAAAAAAAAAAAAAAAAAAAAAAAAAAAAAAAAAAAACTACCCTAGACAAAAATAGAAGTAGGCTAGTCACTGGAATAAAAAGTGTGACAACCCTGGACCACCTTGCAATTTTATTGTTAGTAAAGCACTTTAATGTGAGTTCAGAAAAGCATAAATATTGTAAGAAAAACTTGAGCAAGAAGTGTCAGATAGCACATATACATCTGCAAAATATCTGTCAAAAAAGCTGTGTACAAACATCTGAGAGACGTCTTTAAGATGTCAGTTTTACATACATTCTAAATGATAAACATTTTGAAGACGTTTTCTAAATGTCTATTTAACGTCTGACAGGAAACATCTTAACCTCTTCCACTCTGATCGCCCGTGGGCGGGCCATAGAGCTACGTCATTATATTTAAACTTATTTTTTTTATGTTTCTGGAGATACTATAACCCCATATATAGTATCATTTTAAATCTTAAAATCTAATCTTTACACAAAATCGCTCCTCCCCCAAAATGGCGATGCAGAAATGTAAATATGAATATATTTTTTTTTACGTATCTCACAAAACAGAAAAGTCATATCAAAAGAAAGCTCTCATTCTCAGAAATGTGACTATGTAGTTTGTTTTATTGTTTTAACATCATAGTTCACATTATCTCCACAAGAATTGGGCAGTAAAATATGATTTCTGTGAAAAAACAAAGATAAACGTCTCATTTCTACTTCGATTACAGGTGCTCTAAGCTAAAATCAGCCACAAACTCTATATAATATTTTACCTTAGGATGTTATCTTTCAAATGAGCCCATTTGTATTTTTCTGTGATCTCCTCTAAGTAAATAATCCACTGTTATGTCGCGGATGTCCAGAACACAAAACGCGCTAGACCGGAGAAACACGCGATCTCCACACCATCATCAAAACGTGCAAGCGTCCTCTAATCATGACGATGATACACATATCAGGCACGTGTTGAAAGCTGAGGTTGTCAGCTTTCCAATCACATGTCAATCATTTATCTAGTCCAGTCACATGCTGAATCATCCAACGAATCAGTGGAGTAGGTGGGCGGGATCACGGGATTCCTTTTGTACATCACGACGTTGTTGATGATAGGCGCGCCGCGAGTAGATACAAGTGACGAAGACGACTGGAGTCACTGGACTGACAGAAAATTATTGGATATATTTGTATTTTTCGAGCGTTTTGATTAAAAAATGGCATCTGTAGAGGGAAAAGTAGCTAAAAAGGTGTTCTCTTGCGTTGAAGCAATAATAAAAGAGCTTGAAAGAGAAAGTGACGGTGCATCGTGTAGCGTGCATCTTAGGCCTAACGTTATATACTTTCATATTTCTATAGTCTCTCATTTTTATTTAAGTTTCAATTTGTACAAGTGGTGTGTTTTAGACCACATAAATTCTACAAGACAGTTTTTTTTTATTGATTAGTGTCTCCTGAAAGGAGAATACATTTGTTGTGCTTTTATTCACAAAACACAAACAATGTTATTTGGTCTCATTCATCCTTTATACCATTTTGCGTTTCTCAGATACAAAGATTAAACCTGAATGAAAATAAAGAAAATCAATAGAAAACTAAGTAAAGTGCTTTAGTATGTATTAAAGGTAGGATTTTTGGGGTAATATTAGTAAAAAAAAAAAAAAAAGTATTAGAAAAATCCAAAGGACACATATATGCACTAAAAATGATACTTTACCTCCCTTTGGTTATATTTGAATAACTCTTGCTCAGAATGTGATAAAGAAAAAATCTTTTTTTCTGGTGGATACTGCCACCTAGTATAGTCAAACAATATAATCAGCAGGTCCCCAGAGCAAACAGTACCTGAATCACAGATTTTCAAAGACAGGATTTTATAAAAAAAAAATACAAATAAAAGTCCTATTTTATTTTGTCTCTCGTAATATTTTAAAAGCATACAATGCTATTTATGAAGTTTTGCAATCTGATTTAATACATTTGAAGGGTTTTCTGTACAATGACACATTAGCTTTTTAAATTTCCTACACTGTATGTGTCTTTGAATATTTAAACTTGGGTATGTTAAATTCAGGCAGAATTCCAAAATATGCCTTAGAGTGGAAAAGGTTAACTTCCAGATGTAAACAAATAAACACATCCAATAGACATCTGTGAGATGCAGGCCTATGTGTGCTATCAGGGACTGCTCATTATAGAGCCAATGGGTGGAGACTGACGTGCAGCTCCCCTTCTCAGGGCATAATGGGTGGAGCTTGAAGGTCCAGCCACACCCTAACCCTACCTAAGTTATAACCCCATCCCTAAACCTAAATTTTAGATTTTTAAATTCCACCAATTCACAAATTCACAGAGGTGTCTATTATGTCCAGAGGGTGGCCTTGATTTTTGCTAAGACGTAATTTGGCTCTGCACACACAGTGGCACCACTTGATTGTGAAAAACTTCTTGATTGGAGAGATAGTGGTACCTTGGATTACTGCCTACAGGATGGACAAGAGTTCTTGCCAACGACAGTGAACTTAACTGAACTCAGAAGTTTATACTCCCCAATCCAACCCCCTTCAGCTTCTTTTCTTCAAGTAGCCTGTAGCATTGTGTCTTTAAGATGCGTATAATTGCTGTTTGTTATTCAATAGAGCTTCTATTTTTGTTTAAGGCTTCGTGAAATTGCTTGCTTTTAATGAAATATGCTGCATCCGATTTACTTATGAAAGGCCAACATATTTATTAACACTTTCGCTTAATTTATTATTCATATATCGATTTATCAGTTTATTGAAAATGTTAAAATAATTTCAGTTTGCCAAGGCAACCACACAAAAACGTACTGTGGGGCGCTTTTCAAAGAGGTGCTTTTGAAAAGCGCTTGTTATGCAAATTCACAGTAACATTTAGCAGACACTGACGCACAATAGTACCGTTCTGAAACACAAACGCAGGGATTCTAGAGATGGTAGTTTTAAACTCTCTCATTATCCATGCAGCACCACACTCGTCGACTGGCCAGTCAAGAAGGAAGTATTTCCTTTCACTGGAGTAAAGCGGCCACGGACAGAGATACCGCCGCAGTTTCTTGGTTCTGATGTGACGGCGACCGGGTTCAGATATTCGGTGAGACATTGGGCTGTTTATCGTTACGTATTCTCATAATACCATGTTTGTTGGCTATGTCATCCTGTTCTCCATCCATGGACTCAAAGTTTATGAATAGATGTGGGCTAAATGGTCTTTATGAATTCACAACTTTTTTGTGTTGAATGGCGCGTAGCCTACTTGTTTTCAGTTACATGATTACACTGTATAACTATAGCCGTGTTAAAAATGCTCAATAAGTATTTTTTTATACCACAAATATCAATGAAAATTGAAAAAACGGAGGCAATTACTCTAATCCAAATTCACCGAATGGCGCTACGTTTGGGCGGGGTTTATTAGGCTGAAGAATTATAGTTTTTTTGTGAGCAGTAATTTACCCTGTTACATTTGGAGAAATTCCATCATGATTAGGTTTTTGTACAGGATGAGGGGACCATGTTATATAATCAGCCTTGCATATTGTCTAATTAATTACGTTTTTACAGTTGTGCAACTGGAAACTACACTGGCATAAAATATAGCAGAAGCAAAAGACAATATTACACAATTGCATTATCTATAATATAGCACATTTAGTTATTCATTACATCATCTCAACTTCTTTAACATTTTCCGAAATCATTTAGGGGTGAAAATAATTATATGTTTATACATCGACAGAACCCTCATTTATGGGCCCAGCACCGGCCGAGGTAACCCAACTGAAGTTGGGAAAGCTGAAAGTGGCACGCCAGAGGTTGCTACAGCGCTATGAGCACCAGCCCTTTGTCTCCTGTCTAGCTGGACTCTACGGCTGCCAGTGGAGACGTTCCCAGCGCACACATGCTCAGCCTGGACACTGCTGCTGCTCTAAGGTGCTCTCATTCTAACTCACAATGCACATGCTCAGATCATTATAAATTAAGCTGTTAACTTTACTTGTACAAGTTCACCTGATCAAAGCAAATAAGAACCTTTACAGAAGAAGAAGGCTCAATATACACTGGCCTTTTTTCACACAAAAATTGCCTACTTTTAAGTTTTGTGTCCTTTTGTGATTATTATGGTAATATTTAGGTCAGGTTTAAAATGCAATGATAGCTAGATGTATGTGTTATGTAATGGCTTAAAAACTGTTTTGCAGCGGGAGTGTTGCAGTTTTGCTCTGATCGTTCTGACCTTTTGTCTCAGTCTGGTGTTCCTGTACTTTTGGAGTGAAGCACGAAATGACTACAATGACTTTGACTGGTTTGTGCCACATCAAATATATATTTTAAATGATTCATTGACTTCTTTTGGTAGGACATTACTGTTCATTTTGTTTAAACAAAGTTGTTTTTATGTGGAACAGTCCTTTGATTAATTAGACAGAAAATGAGTTACTTGAGCTGAACGTATAATTTATTAAACATATCTCAACTTAGGTAATTTATCTGAGAGATACACTAAAGTAATTTTGATCTCGCTTTGTCTCCAGGTTTAATTTTGGAAATCTGGGCTTCTGGTTTCCATGGTCTATGGTGTTGTTGATTCTTGCTGTTTTTCTGTTCACTTATGTTGCTGTTCTGCTGGTATGTGCTTTAAGAATATTCATTCTCATTACAATTTTGACCTAATTTCTTTACAAAACCCCACAGTTATGAAATCACTATTAAAGATTATTATAGACGTGACATATTACATGTACTTATATTATTGTCAATGTTGTTAGCTTTTTTAAGCTTTAAGTTGCCATAGGTCCATATGATAATTTGCTTGTAAGAAATATGTTAATATTCACAGCTGCTGGCAGTTTGTCTTCTCTCAGAAGGCCAGAGGTTATATTTACATTTGTGTCACAAGGTAACTTCATCTCAACTATGTAACTACTGAAAGTCTTTACATAAAGAGACTTTATGGTTCACACTTGTGACTGATGAAATCTCTTCTGATAGATTGGGATCTCAGTGACTTTGATTCTCTCCATTGTGGCCTCATCTGTTCTCACAGATTTATGGAGCAAGGAGTGGAAGACTGTGCTTTTATCTTTTCAGGCAGGTTTATTATCTACTGCTATATATTGATATTGGAGTAAATTCACTGTGATATTTTTTAATTAAAGTTCCCAATTCCCATTTGCCAGGTAACTGCCCCATATCTACACATAGGTGGTGTAGTTTTAATGACTCTATTATCTTGGCCGGTAGGCTTTCACGTCTTCCGGCTCAATATGAGAGGTAAGAATGAATTTAAATATATTATGCACAGGGCCACACAATATAGCACAAGTATAAAAAGGTCTGTGACCATTTCTGGAAACAACCACAAGTAACACAAGTATGTGACTGACAAAAAACATTAATGTTCCATACAGGGCACACAAAATCCAAACCTTTAGTTTTCACACTACATTTTTCTTTATTTGCCTCTTGCTTAACATTAAGTCAATCTTGTTTATAAAGCCCAATATCACTAATCAGCCTCCAAACAACACCCTTGATTGAGCACTTGAAAATACTGCTTCATTTTTCTTATAAATCATTAGAAAGGTCTAAAGTTTTATTATAAGTATTAATTTATTATTTTAAAAAATCTGTTGCTTGTCATGTGCACTTTATAAGTGAGTCAAATTCACAGTGTTTCCAAAGATGGAGCAGCATTTACTGCAAACCAATCGATCCTCTCTGATCTCAGTGAATTTCGGGTTAAAGGGATAGTTCACTCAAAAATGTACATGTTGTCATTACTTACTCACCCTCATGTCGTTCCAAACCTGTATGAGTTTCTTTCTTCTGTTGAACACAAAATAAGATATTTTAAAGAATGTTGGTAACCAAACAGTTGATGAGCTCCATTGACTTCCATAGTATTTTTTTCCTACTATGGAAGTCAATGGCTACTGCTAACTGTTTGATTAACAATATTTTTTGATACAATATTTTATTTTGTGTTCAATAGAAAAAAAGGAACTCATACAGGTTTGGAACAACATGAGGGTGTGTAAATGATGACAAATTTCATTTTTGGGTGAACTATCCCTTTAATTGTGCAGCCCTAGATTAATCTAACACAAACAAGCACACAACAAACGCTCACTTCACACAATAAAGCGTATCTGTCTCACACACATGCCAACCTGTATCGCACATGTGCTACTGTGGTAAATTTATTCATTGCACAGACCAATTTTTTTTTATATGTAACTGTACAGCCTAATATATTTTCAAAATATCTTGTAAAAAGGAAAGACATACTTTAAAAAAAATAGCACCACCCTGATGCAGCTTATGTCAGAGAAAGTGAATATTGTTACTGTGAATTCACATATGCCTTTGTCTGTTTAAGTGAGACGGATGGCCATGATGGTGCTGTATATAACTGTTCTAGTGACTCTTTACCTGGTTCCTCTGGGCACGCACTCGCCCTGCATTAAAGAGAGGAGCAGTCTGGGATCAGCTCCTGCTTTAATTGGACACAGGGGAGCACCAATGGTACATTTCATTCTCCTTCTTAGGCTTTTCAGGTTCAAGCACTAACATTTGAATATTAAAGTTTTTTAGGCTAAAATACTTCTATCCAAGTTTACTGTGATATATGATGATGTGATTTATTAGTTCAGTATTACCAAAACAATTATTATATCAAGACTGTAGTAGTACAGGATGTAGCCTACATGCACTGTACTATGTTCAGACTGAAGAAAAAAGCAATGCCTCTGTGGTATCTTTTCTCAGCTTGCCCCTGAAAACACCTACATGTCTTTTGAGAAGGCATTGGCCGCTGGAGCTGACGGTCTGGAAACCGATGTCACTATCAGGTCAGCTCCATAGAAAGCCTGTGTTATTTAAAATGGAAAAAAGTCCTCTATAACATTGTTTTGTCTCTTGCTGCAGTTATGATGGAGTTCCTTTCCTCATGCACGATAAGAACCTACGCAGGACAACTAATGTAAAAGACGTGTTTCCTAACTGGACACACACCTCAGCTGCCATGTTTAATTGGAAAGAGCTGCAGAGTCTCAACGCTGGATCCTGGTTCTTCTCTGTTAGGCTGCGGGAAGCTTTTTACTCTTGAAAAAAGAATGAATTGTTATCTAGATTATATTTTTGTTGCTTAAAACCACCTTTAAACATTAATCAAAGAGTATTATTGTTTCCCACTCAGCAAGACCCCTTTGGAACAGCTTCATCTCTGAGCGCAGATGAGGGCTTGCAGGCTCAGAATCAGTCTGTGTGCACACTGAGGGCCTTTCTGGATTTGGCTGCTCAATATGGGAAACTGGTGATCTTTGATCTGTACCGGCCGCCCAGGGGTCACCCTTATAGAGATGCCTGGATATCCCGCACCCTGGACGTCATCCAGAACGAGTCATCCATTCACTCCAGTCAGGTGTGCCATTACATTGTTGCATTTTGGGAAAGTTTAAAAGGTGACTTTTGTGTAGATTGTGGTTGTTATGAATTATTTTTTAAATATATAGATTCTAGATTATATATGTTTAGTGCATTTTTACCTAGGTACTGTGGCTGCCTCCAGAGCTCAAGGAGTTTGTACAAGAAATCGACCCTGATTTACAACAGACAACAGGCGAACAAGCACCAGTGGAGGAACTTCAGCTCAGACACATAGCCAGACTCAACATCCATTACAGCTCCATGTCAGAGAAAGAAATCAGGTTTAAGAGATAAGCTAAAAAAGATGCTCTCTATAGATATAAAATCTATTCCACACTATCTATCTATCATTTAGATTTCTCACAAAAGATTTCTATTAAAAAATATATATATTTTGAACGTTTTAATCATCAAAGAATCGAATAAATATTTCCTGAGCACCAAATCAGCTTATTAGAAGGATTTCTCAGATCAAGTGACACTGAAAACTTGAGTAATTGCCAAAAATTCATCATTTTAAAATAGAAGAGTTGTTTTAAATGGGAATAATATTGCACAATATTACTGTTTTTATTGTTACTTGGTGAGCATACGAGACCCCAAATATAGTCTATTTAATATGTCACAAATAAATGTCATACATTATGTGTGACCTTTTATCAATAACAGAAAATACGCTGCTGCCAACATCAGCACCAACCTATACGTGATCAGCGAGCCGTGGCTGTATTCTCTAGCCTGGTGTGCCGGGGCTCATTCTGTCGCCACGAATGCTGTTCACATCCTCAAGAACCTGCAAAGACCGCTCTTTCTCATGGTAAATGACATACATCTACAGTTGTCAGGGATTTGGTCATCTTCTCATTCAGGAGTTTTTTCCTGTGGTTTCCCTCTCTCTCTCAGACACCAGATGAGTACATGCTTATGTGGACTCTTACTGACATCACTTCCCTCCTTCTCATTGTGATTATTTTTGTGTTTCACTGGTGAGTGTGAGCACAGAATTTACCTCATCTCACTTTGACTGTGAACATGTAGCTTCAATCCGAAATCACTCTGTAGTCCATACAAAAGACTGTAGGCAGTCAATCATGATGTATTGTATGTATCCAGGTGGAGGGAGCGTGGGTTGGCTCGCAGTGTGGACAGCAGTTTATTAGTTGAACATGGGTCCTACAGACAGTTCAGGACAGGTAAGAGGCATGTAATATTGTAAACCACTTCTTAAGGCAAATAAATGAAGAATAATCTGAAGTTGATCATGTTTCATGTTTCCATGAACAGAGGTGAATGATGTGTGGTCTTTATCCAACATGAGCAGCTCTGAGAAGCAGGTACCCTCTCTCTGAAGAGCCTGATTAAAACTGTTGGTTCATATTTAACCCCTTATATTAAAAAACAACTAACTGATGTTCAGTTAAGCCAGTTTAAACCACAGTTTGAAGTGGTACATTGAAATCACCCTTACAATTTTATAAATTCTAATTGTCACAAAATGTCTTATGAGCTGATATGATGGGATAGGAGTTGTGTGAATTGTAATGCGATGATTACAGGTAATTCTTTCCCACATCCACGGACTGGCAAGAAATTCTCTGTGAGAGGGAGAATTACTTGCCGTACGTCCTTTGTTGCGTATTTACATAAATGCCCACGTGGGCTTTGTTATGTGGGTAAAACAAAAAGAGAGTTAAGAATAAGATTACACAAACATAAAAGTAACATACGTAATCACGACATTAAGTCACCAGTGGCTAGACATTTTATTGAATTTGGGCATGACATTTGTACTTTGAAATTTCAAGGCATTGAGTTAGTTAAATCTCTCCAACGGGATGGAGATAGGGAGCGCCATCTCCTTCAACAAGAGGATTTTTGGATTTATACGCTTAAAACGGTATACCCCAATGGTTTAAATGAAGAATTGGCTTTAAATTGTTTCATGTAAACAATTTAATCTGGAATTAAGTTAATCAATTTAATTCTCATGTTTAAACTGTTGTCTATTTCTGTTTTAGTATATTTTTTTCCCTTATATATATAAATATATATATATTTTTTTTGGTAATTGTTTATAAGGGTTACATGTGAGCATTATGTATGGTTTGTTTTGTTGTTACTTTTTGTGTCTTTACAATGTTGGTAACTTGATGCACCTGACAGTGCAGATGATTGGTTGTTAATGGGGTTCACCTGCGATGTTTAAAAGCAATCTCTTTGGTGTTTCACACCACACACTGATGATGGCTTAGGCTGAAAGGCATCTGTGTGGACATGGGATAAATAAATATGAGATGTAACTAGAGAGTGCGGTTTTTCATCTTTATTTTGATATGATGGGATACATACAGTTAACAAATGCTAATGACTGATCTTACACCTCTTACTTTAGATTGTCATTTGAGATTTACAAGCCTCAGGCTTAAACATTTTCATTCATGCTCGAAATAGAAACCTTTGTTGTCGATGAAAAGTATCTTTCCTTTATTTAAATATTAGCGGATCCATTTGTTTTATGTTTCATCGTTGTATTTAAAATCAATTTTGTGGTTTTGGATGAAATATTACTCCCAGAGAGGACCCTAATTGTGTAAGAAGTCATAAATAATTGGTGAGCTAATGTTTTGTCCTTTTTTTTTTTCTTGTTTTAATTTAATGTAGAATTCAAATTCAATATTAAGCCACAAATTATCATTCAGTGTAAAGATTCTTTGGTTACTGTAATATGATCCGTGTCTGTCTGAAATCATGATGCGCATGATCTAGTTTTTCAGTTTTTAAACTGATATTTGCTCTTTGATTTTTTTTCTCATTAGATCGCATACTTTTTACTCAAATATGAAAACTGTTACAATCTTGTTATTTTTTAGTATTTTAAGTCTGATTAAATTCTGGCAAGAGTACAGGTGAAACTCGAAAAATTAGGATATCTTGCAAAAGTTTGTGTATTTCAGTAATTCAAATTAAAAGGTGAAACTAATATATTTAGTATATAACTATATACATATGCATGATTATACTACACAAACTACAAATAGTGTTATTGTTAGCTAAAAAAACGATTAAAAATAGTTTTTGCAAAATGAAATAAAGCTGAAATTAATTTTTTTTTTTTAAATGTTCCTTGGCAACTAACTGCAATAAAATATGCTTAACCTGAAGCACTAAAATGTGATAAAATCACATTTGACTAAAAATAAATTCAAGCAAAATAATAACATACAAATAATAATTAATAATAATTCATTACATTTATATAGCGATTTTCTCTACATAGAAGGGTCTCCTCAACCACCACCAATGTGCAGCATCCGCCTGGATGAGGCGACGGCAGCCATATTGCGCCAGAACGCCGGCCACACACCAGCTTACTGGAGGAGAGGAGACAGAGTGATGAAGCCAATTGGTATATATATATGTACAGGTCCTTCTCAAAAAATTAGCATATTGTGATAAAGTTCATTATTTTCCATAATGTAATGATAAAAATGAAACTTTCATATATTTTAGGTTCATTGCACACCAACTGAAATATTTCAGGTCTTTTATTGTTTTAATACTGATGATTTTGGCATACAGCTCATGAAAACCCAAAATTCCTGTCTCAAAAAATTAGCATATTTCATCCGACCAATAAAAGAAGAGTTTTTAATACAAAAAAAAAAAAGTCAACCTTCAAATAAATATGTTCAGTTATGCACTCAATACTTGGTCGGGAATCCTTTTGCAGAAATGACTGCTTCAATGCGGCGTGGCATGGAGGCAATCAGCCTGTGGCACTGCTGAGGTGTTATGGAGACCCAGGATGCTTCGATAGCGGCCTTAAGCTCATCCAGAGTGTTGGGTCTTGCGTCTCTCAACTTTGTCTTCACAATATCCCACAGATTCTCTATGGGGTTCAGGTCAGGAGAGTTGGCAGGCCAATTGAGCACAGTAATACCATGGTCAGTAAACCATTTACCAGTGGTTTTGGCGCTGTGAGCAGGTGCCAGGTCGTGCTGAAAAAATGAAATCTTCTCCATAAAGCTTTTCAGCAGGTGGAAGCATGAAGTGCTCCAAAATCTCCTGATAGCTAGCTGCATTGACCCTGCCCTTGATAAAACACAGTGGACCAACACCAGCAGCTGACATGGCACCCCAGACCATCACTGACTGTGGGTACTTTACACTGGACTTCAGGAATTTTGGCATTTCCTTCTCCCCAGTCTTCCTCCAGACCCTGGCACCTTGATTTCCGAATGACATGCAACCACTGAGCAACCGTCCAGTGCTGCTTCTCTGTAGCCCAGGTCAGGCGCTTCTGCCGCTGTTTCTGGTTCAAAGTGGCTTGACCTGGGGAATGCGGCACCTGTAGCCCATTTCCTGCACGGTGGCTCTGGATGTTTCTACTCCAGACTCAGTCCACTGCTTCCGCAGGTCCCTCAAGGTCGGTTCTTCTCCACAATCTTCCTCAGGGTCCGGTCACCTCTTCTCGTTGTGCAGCGCATTTTGCCACACTTTTTCCTTCCCACAGACTTCCCACTGAGGTACCTTGATACAGCACTTTGGGAACAGCCTATTTGTTCAGAAATTTCTTTCTGTGTCTTACCCTCTTGCTTGAGGGTGTCAATGATGGCCTTCTGGACAGCAGTCAGGTCGGCAGTCTTACCCATGATTGCAGTTTTGAGTACTGAAACAGGCTGGGAGTTTTTAAAAGCCTCAGGAATCTTTTGCAGGTGTTTAGAGTTAATTGGTTGATTCAGATGATTAGGTTAATAGCTCGTTTAGAGAAACTTTTCATGATATGCTAATTTTTGGAGACAGGAATTTGGGGTTTTCATGAGCTGTATCCCAAAATCATCAGTATTAAAACAATAAAACACCTGAAATATTTCATTTGGTGTGCAATGAATCTAAAACAAATGAAAGTTAAATTTTTATCATTACATTATGGAAAATAATGAACATATCACAATATGCTAATTTTTTGAGAAGGACCTGTATATATATATATATATGGGGATTATTAGGAGGCCATGATGGATAGAGGCCACTGGGTAAATTTGGCCAGGATGCCGGGGATTTTTTGTGACCACAGAGAGTCAGGGCCTCGGTTTAACGTCTCATCCGAAGGACGGATTACAATAGTAATAACAATGACAAAAGTGCATAAAAATGACTAAAACTAAAATCAAAATGGAAAATATAAAAATAAAAGCTGATTAAAAATATGAATAAATATTATATTACCATTATATAAATAATATATTTATTATTATTATTTAATAATACATTTAATAATTATTCTTTAGTGTTTAGTGAACAGACCTACTTTAAAACTAAATATCGGGTTTCACAAGTTGCATTCAAGGGATCTAATTGTCAAATGACAGATCATATGATCATAAATCATTGATCAATGAGAATAACAAATGACATGAACCTCATTAAAATAGCTAAGCCATCTCATATTTGTTGTTTTATTTATAAACAGCAGCTTCCAACATAATAAAATTCGAAGGACCAATTACAAACTACAAATTAACGGGTAACATTTTACAATATGGTCTCGTTTGTTAACATTAGTTAATATATTAACTAACTCGAACTAACAATGAGCAGTACATTAGTTACAGTATGTATTAATCTCTGCTAATGTTAGTTAATAAAAATACACTTGTTTATTGTTAGTTCAGTTCACAGTTCATTTACTAATGTTAACACATACATTTGATTTCAATAATGTATTAGTAAATGACATCAACATTAAATTGAAATCAACATGAACTAAGAATAATAAATGCTGTAAAAGTATTGTTCATTCTTAATTAATGTTAACTAATGTAATTTAAAAGCTATTCTAAAGTGTTACCAATTAATGCATATACAAAAAAAGAATAAATTAATTAAACTATGTTTAAAGATTCAACCATTTATCCTAAATATATTGTGGAGAAATGATAATGATTATGGCCACACACACACACACACACACACACACACACACACACACACACACACACACACACACACACACACACACACACACACACACACACACACACACACACACACACACACACACACACACACACACACACACACACACACACACACACACACACACACACACACACTGATCATTTAATTTATAAAATACATTTTAATATATATCTCTGCAATACCTGGTCAAAGATTTACAAAGGAAGAGAAATACTATTCAGAAAAAGTAAAGATCTTTTTAGACTCCATTAAATGTTGCTGTCATTGATTTAGTAAAATGACATTCATTTATGTACCCATAAAAGTGCTTTAAAATGACTAGGATGAGAACCAAGTGTTGAAGTCTTACGCAAAGAAGCAAACCCAAATACTGCAACATTTCTAAATCTTTACAATGCATTTAATTGGCAAAATGATATGTGCAAATCATCCACAAATTGAATAATTGAAATCAGGAACTTGATTTGACTTAACTGACTTTTAATTTGGTGTCAGAGTAAAAACCATATGAGGGCCTGCAACTTAAAGGCAACAAGTTTGTTGACTGTCAATGAAACATGTCCTTCATTGACATTAAAATATAGAGAAATGCTATAAAATAAATTAAACTCACAATTTACAATTAAGGCTCCAGTATGAATAACAACACTAAAAGCAGAATCAGTGTATTCTCATGTATCAAAATTATGATCTAAGAAATAGTGAGAAATCTGTAAACTGCCTATTCCAAGCCTTTCGTGTTACTGGTTTCCACGTGAACTGCGCTGCTTGGTCATGGTAGTCAACATCTGACTGATGTAAGAGGTGAGAAGGTCATCCATCTTGTATCCCTGTGAGTAGTGAGGATAGTTGGACGATAAATTACAGTATTATTTAACCACACAGCAAAGTATGATTATTAATCTAATGTAATGGAATAGCTGGAGCATTTGTGTCACAAAAGTACCATGGTATTACCATCTGATACCATCACTATATCATGGTACCACCACAGTATTATATGTAAGGATATCCTGGAGGCACACCAACAGTGCACATTTTGGATGTCTCCCTTATCAGCATATTAGTAGATATTCCAAGAACTGAAAATGATTGACCATCAGATGAGTTGAATCAGGTGTGTTTGATAGGAAGAGTTTGAAATGTGTACTGCTGGTGTGTCTCCAGGAACAGAGTTGGGAAGGACTGAAGTAAGGGACGACTGACTCACCAGTGATGTCTCACACAGCAGTTTGCTGCCTCTAACCAGGTTACCAATGGTAATGTGGAAATAGGTATGTCCACTACTCCAGTTAGAGATTTTGGTGAAGGGATGTGTGCCCAAAATGTCCTGCAGACAAATGAGTAAATGCCATTCAAACAATATCCAAAGGGTTTTTACAAAAGTTTATAATAAAGGTTTTTATTGTTGTGGAAATGAGGAAAAAATGGCAGGTGGCTTTATGTCACAGTAACGTAAGTTTAACATCAACATTTAAATGAGCAAAGTGCTAAAATAAAATACACTAAATTCCATAAAATAACCATTCCAAAGTTTGGGATTACATTTTTTTAAAGGAATTAATACACATTAATACACAATTAAGTTTCATTAAATTAAAGTGAGAGAAGTGAGAGATTTTTTTTCAGAACTGTTTTCAACATTGATAATAAATATTAATAAATGTTTCTTAAGCACCAAATCTGCATATTAGAATGATTTCTGAATGATCATGTGACACTGAAGACTGGAGTAATGATACTGAAAAATCAGCTTTACCATCATATAATTCAATTACATTTTAAAATGTATAAACATTTAAAACAGTTATTTTAATTTGTAATATTTCACAATATTACTGTTTTTAATATCTTTGTAATCAAATAAACCATAAGACATTTCAAAAACATAAAACAATCTTACTGACCCCAAACTTGAACAGTAGTGTATGTGGTAAAGGTTGCACTTTAGGCTATAAGGACAATATATTAAAGATACCGCTTATTTACCTTACATTATTCTGGGCAGTGTGTAAACCTACCTTTGTTTTCGGGTCAATGAGAGTAACACCAAGTTTGTTGATCGCTATCAAAAGGACTTCTGGGAAATTTGTATCTGAGGATTGCTGTGGACGAATATCAAACATCATCAAGCCAGATGGAGTTTATTTGACAAAAAATAACAAATCAAATACTATAATTGAGGAAAATGTCATTTTGTTTGCCCGACATTTAGGTAAATCAACTTTGCCTCATATTGTGTCAAACTTGCCTTGACTTCAAAAAAGGCAGAGCCAAAAGTTGGCCACTTATAAATGATTTCTAGAAACATCAGTTTTGCTTCCTCTCGAGATTTCCCTGCATGGTTATTGAAGTATGTGACGACAGGCTGCAGAAGAAACAAAGACATGCACATTCACAGCATTTACTTGTCATAAATGAACGTTTGAAGTAGGACTGGTGTTGCTCACTCACCCGTTTCCAGTCGTCGGGTGAGAGCTGACGGATCAGGTCCTGAGGAACAAGCTCCTTCAGCATCTTGGTGAAGTTAAGAAACTGTGATTTGTCCTCCTCAAACCTCACCCTGTAAATCAGCGCAGCCAGCTGGAAAGCCTCTTCAAGACAGCACTTGTGGTAGCCACGCAGGTACTTTGGGAGCTCCTGAAGAAGAGTTTATGGAGAAGCAAGAGTGTGATATGAGTTTGAAAGTGAGCCTGTATGCACAGATTGAGTACAGAGAGAGATTTCCACCTGGAAGTAATGGAAAATGGAGTCGGCCATGGGATCTTTGCCTGGAATGGTGTTGGTCCACAGTTTCTTCATGTAAAACACTTGATAGGTCAGTGAAGGCACTGTGCCTACAGAACAAACAGAAGCATTAACACCTCTCATGGTTTTTACACTCAAAATATTGATCATTTTTATGAACAATAAACATAATCACCATCTTTCACAGCTCTGGCTTTTTTAATCCAGTCTGTCAGATGTCGAACAAAGTCAAAGAAGAAATCTCCTTCTGGCACACTGATCACCTGAAACGTTTTAAGCCAGTACTGATAAGACATACGACATACTGATGAATAGCTGCTGACTACAGGGCATGTGTTTTGAGAGGAAAAGGCTGTGACGTAAAAATGTAGTAAAACTAAAAAAATAGTAATTTAGTGTGTCATAAACTCCCACAGAACATCTTCATTTCATCTGAACAGACATTTGACACCTTTGTAACCTCACCTTATCAGAAATTTTGACAAACAAGCTGAAGCCCTCAGAGGATTGAAGCATCATTCTGCCAGCGATGTTCAGACAGAAATCTTTGGCTTTTGTGCTTGATTCAACCTCAAAAGCCTTTGAAAAAAGTAGAGTAGAAAATAAAAGACTGTTTCAGTCAATGGGTTGTGGGGGAAATTCATTTGAGGGACCAAAATCCTCATTGATTCATATATACGTAGCTAAACTGTGTATTTGGTGTTTGTTATATTACATTGTGAATTACATTACATGTCTACCATGTCTATTTATATTTTTTTATATATAAAACAGTGCAGGCCATAATATTTCAATTATATTTAATCCAAAAATGATGTGAGTCTCTGGAGTTCTAAGTCTATTCTATTCACACTTCAACTATCGTATGCCGTTTTCTCCAGCAGTACCACATAACTCTGAGCATGGAGGATTCAAATGAGGTCAGAGCACAACGGGGCGTTCTCTCCGTTTCCTCATGCATAAATAAACAGTCGGGCATGAGAGAGAAAGAGAATATTACCACCACAGGAGATTGGAAACAACGTACGGTACAGGTAACAGACACACACCTAGAGTTAACATAACAACTAACCTCATCGGTGTCATCAGGGAAGTACACTTTGTGAAAGATCTGGGTAGTTTTGTGCTGAATGGCCTCCACTTCTACAAGGTGAGGAGGATACTTTCTGGATCCATTTCTGTCCGTGAAGAGAAAATGTTGGAAGAGAATCTATGCAGCATTCGAGATGCGTGTTTGTATGTGCTGTTAGTTACCGCAAGGCTTTCTGCAGTCTCTGCATGCAGTCTGGCGCGACTGGATGATGTTTCTTGGACTGCAGGAACTTTTGGACATGAGGAAGCAGCATGTTACTGGGAGGGAAAAGCCCAGTGCAGAGCCAGAGCAGCTCCCAGCCCTTCTCCTCACTGTACCTGAACACACAGAACAAGTATAAAGCAACATAAAGCAGCTTTGGTCATTTACAGGCTAGCCACTAGGGAGCAGACTGTTACAGATTTATCAGCCACATTAACTGTTTTCACAGTAATGGGTCTCATTCAATAACTGTGTAACCTGTGAGCAAATACTTTCATTTATATTTTCATATTTATTTGGCCAATATTTAAGATATTATTTAAAATAAAATCACACATGAAAAAGTCACCTTACAAACATGGGATGTGTTAAACACAAATTATATATTTTATAAAAAATATTTTTATATATATATACACACACAGGTCCTTCTTAAACAATTAGCATATTGTGATAAAATTCATTATTTTCCATAATGTAATGATAAAAATGAAACTTTCATATATTTTAGATTCATTGCACACCAACTGAAATATTTCAGGTCTTTTATTGTTTTAATACTGATGATTTTGGCATACAGCTCATGAAAACCCAAAATTCCTGTCTCAAGAAATTAGCATATTTCATCCGACCAATAAAATAAGTGTTTTTAATACAAAAAAAAAAAAGTCAACCTTCAAATAATTATGTTTAGTTATGCACTCAATACTTGGTCGGGAATCCTTTTGCAGAAATGACTGCTTCAATGCGGCGTGGCATGGAGGCAATCAGCCTGTGGCACTGCTGAGGTGTTATGGAGACCCAGGATGCTTCGATAGCGGCCTTAAGCTCATCCAGAGTGTTGGGTCTTGCGTCTCTCAACTTTCTCTTCACAATATCCCACAGATTCACTATGGGGTTCAGGTCAGGAGAGTTGGCAGGCCAATTGAGCACAGTAATACCATGGTCAGTAAACCATTTATCAGTGGTTTTGGCACTGTGAGCAGGTGCCAGGTCGTGAAATCTTCATCTCCATAAAGCTTTTCAGCAGGTGGAAGCATGAAGTGCTCCAAAATCTCCTGATAGCTAGCTGCATTGACCCTGGCCTTGATAAAACACAGTGGACCAACACCAGCAGCTGACACGGCACCCCAGACCATCACTGACTGTGGGTACTTGACACTGGACTTCAGGAATTTTGGCATTTCCTTCTCCCCAGTCTTCCTCCAGACTCTGGCACCTTGATTTCCGAATGACATGCAATCACTGAGCAACAGTCCAGTGCTGCTTCTCTGTAGCCCAGGTCAGGCGCTTCTGCCGCTGTTTCTGGTTCAAAGTGGCTTGACCTGGGGAATGCGGCACCTGTAGCCCATTTCCTGCACACGCCTGTGCACGGTGGCTCTGGATGTTTCTACTCCAGACTCAGTCCACTGCTTCCGCAGGTCCCCCAAGGTCTGGAATCGGTCCTTCTCCACAATCTCCCTCAGGGTCCGGTCACCTCTTCTCGTTGTGCAGCCTCTTGCTTGAGGGTGTCAATGATGGCCTTCTGGACAGCAGTCAGGTCGGCAGTCTTACCCATGATTGCAGTTTTGAGTACTGAAACAGGCTGGGAGTTTTTAAAAGCCTCAGGAATCTTTTGCAGGTGTTTAGAGTTAATTAGTTGATTCAGATGATTAGGTTAATAGCTCGTTTAGAGAACCTTTTCATGATATGCTAATTTTTTGAGACAGGAATTTTGGGTTTTCATGAGCTGTATCCCAAAATCATCAGTATTAAAACAATAAAACACCTGAAATATTTCAGTTGGTGTGCAATGAATCTAAAACATATGAAAATTTAATTTTTATCATTACATTATGGAAAATAATGAACTTTATCACAATATGCTAATTCTTTGAGAAGGACCTGTATGTATATTTAAAAAAAAAAAAAAAAAAAAAAAATATATATATATATAAGAAACAAATATGTATATATGTAAATATTTTTAATTATATATATATATATATATATAACAACTATTTTTTTAAATTATTAAATGTATATTTATAATAAAAACAATAATAATAGCTGTTGTATATATATTTAAATGTTATGTTTTAATAATAATAATAAAATGAAAGTATATATACAGTATATATATATATATATATATATATATATATATATATATATATATATATATATATATATATATATATATATATATATATATAAGTTACATACAAATATTATAGTAATATAATATTATTTAAAAAATATTTTCAAATCACTTTTTAAATCGTAAAATATTTAATATACACTGCCGGGCCAGAAAGTCGCTGTTTGGATTTAAATAGGCAAATGCTTAAGAGTCTAAGATCGGATCATTATAGCTGTGATTATTGTGTTTGATTATTGATTATTGACGGTGCATGAGTCAAGCACTCCACACATCCCAAAGACTTTCAATTAATTGAATTGGCAGGTCCTTAACCCGCTCCAGAAATTAAAGTGTGAAAATGATTCTTCATGCTCCCTCCCAGCCATTCTTTCACAATATGAGCCTGATAAATCTTGGCTTTGTCATCCTGGAATAAGGCCATGATGTGTCTTCCTACATGGTTGTGTAAGAAATGAAAATCTATACACTCCATCGATAAGGGTTAGAAGAACTGTTGCCAAACATATAACAAGCTAGAAACAATAATCACTGCAATAATGATCCACCTCTTAAATGACTCTTAAGCATTTGCCAATTTAAATCTAAACAGTAGCTATTTTTGTGGCCGGGAAGTGTATAATAATAATAATAGTTACAATAATAATTATAATAATAATAATATGCTAAATCTCTTTTATGGAGAGCTGCAGCCGTGTATTATCCTAATTTGGCTTTTACTGTGCACATAAGCAAATAAAACCCGATTGCGTGAATGAGATCCATTGAATATACACTGTGCCAGCTTTAGCTGGTAAAAACCTACTTAATGTGATTCTCGGTCAGTTGCTTGATGATCTGACAGAAGATCTCGTCCTTCAGAGGTTCAGCCTTCAAAGCGCCCTCAAAGATCTGATCAGTGAGCTCATTGACCGAACGGCTTCTCTTCGAGGGGTAGTCGCCCATGTACTTCATGATAGGTACGACAGAGTCAAGGGTCAAAATGAGGGAACTGCAGTTAGACATTTAAAATGTTATAAAGGTAATACTGTTAACTGTAAAGGATATAAATGAAAGCCTGGCAGGCATCCTGGGACAGCTCTTCATGGTTGAGGACTTTTTTCAGCAAAGGCTGTTTGAGCGGTTCTCTGGTGCAACACCACATTTTATCCTTCCCTCTGCCTTTATTGATGAGCACACGACTCAAAGTGCTCTTTGAAGGGGGTCTAGAGGATGGAAAGGACCCAGAAAGGTAATAAATCCATATTTAAACCAAACTAAAAATGAGTGTGGAAAATGATGAAATACAATCATAGGTGTGGTGAGTCAATAGAGCTAATATTAAATATTGAGCATTTAAAGCATGCTGTGAGTTTAATTAATCCTTCAATGTTATTGGTTGATAGATGTTGATACTGATTGTTTGGTATCTGACCCTCGTACCCTTTAGTGATATAATAAACCTTTTTGTTTGCACTATACTTCCTTTTTCCAACAGTACTTTTCCATTCGGACACAACAAAGAGTGGAAAGGTTCTGAAGAGCGTTCAAGCACCTGAAGTGATCGTAGGAGAATTCCTCTAGAGTGTGCGGCTGAACCTTCTCTCCACTTTCCAACAGATTCTGATCGGACAGCTTTATGGAGTCCTTACGCTGGTCTGGTGACATGGTAATCAATGTCTGTAAGAAACAGAAATGAGATGGTCCAGTGGCTATCAATATCGAATATTGAATATCAATATTCAATATCGCAAGTCCTTTAGTTTAAACATGTGGCATATTGGTTTTCCAAGGTAATTATAATACACCATCAGAAAAAAAACCTTGAAGGGACAACTTTGTACCTTATCTACTCCAAAAGGAGCATGTTAGCACCTTACGGTAGTACTATGTACCCAATATACTTATGGCGAAGGTCTTTTTCATTCTTTGCTTAGGTGTAAAAGAGATTACAAATATCTGAGCAATTATAGATTGTTAGTGACGCCACCCATGCTACTGGGAGTGGTGTTTAAATAAATATGTAAATATGAGCTGTGCACTTTTCTCTCATTAACAAAATAAACAACAAAAATGATAGCGGCGAGAAAACAACAGCTGAAAAAAGCATCTGATCATAGTGATGTAGATATGTTTTTATCAGCTCTGCAGTTTGGCACTCTAGTAATGTCACATTTATTTATATATCACTTTATATAATAGATTGTTTAAAGCATGAAAAAACAGTGCCAGTGTCGCTAGAATTCCAACTTTAATTTCTACTATAAAGCAGCTCTTCAGTATGTTTTTACATGCGTTTGACCTTGATGGACTGAACAAGAAATGAAAAGTTCTCTTTGGCAAGCTGTTTCAAACTCGTTCCAAACGAGCTTCATTTTGGCCAAATTTTGTTTGAAATATTGTCAAACCAGTTTGTTCTTTGCTTTAAGTATATCAGGGCCTTTAAGGTACTACTATGAATTGTTTAGGGGTACATACGGTACAAAGTTGATCCTTTAACAGCACACTTTTTTTCTGAGAATGTCCAAATACTGTATTGAATAAAAAAAACACTGACCACAATATCATACTGTGGCCTGGTGATAGTGGGCAGCACATAGACACTGTCTGCAGGGAAGTCTCCTCTCTTCTTGGTTCTGTCATTGACCCCATGAGCCCAACCTGAAGTCATGACCTGCTCTCCATTCTGCTCATCCAGAAAAATCAGATCTCCCTTTGAGAATCTCAGGAACGAAGAGTCTTGCCCAGCTGGGAAAACAAACAGAAACAAGATGTTTTTTGCCGGACCGTCTTATCAAACCCAACTGCTGCCTATATGGTCAAAGTGTGCTCACCGGGGTAATGGCTGTCCATCAGGGCCACCACAAACTTTGATCTGGAACGCAGGCCCTCTAAAAAGGTGACAACCAGGTCACGGATGTCTTCGGCATTGTTGGATGTGAAGGTGTACTCATCTCCTTTAATGGTAGCCAGAGTGAAGCTCTGTCCTTGAAGCTTTCCACCTCTGCATCCACAAGTTTGACAAAAAATTCAATATAGAGAAAACTTACATAAAATGAAGTTTGGTTCTTTAAGCTACTGCACCTGCTGCTGGAGACTGCAGTTATCTCTGGGAAAGAAAGGTCCAGAAGGACCTGCTCCTGCTCATCTACAAAGTAGACTCCAGTCCAGTTCACTGCCACTATAACATCATTCTTTGGGAGACTAGGCCCTGTGAAACCCCCCCCCCCCCCCCCAGAAAGAATGGGTTAACTTCACCACACTTTATCAGATCAATATGTCCAAATGATTATTTAAAATATGATTTTAAGAATAACTTAATAGATAATTCCCCCAATATGGAACACAAATGAAGAAATTTGGAATAACCTACAAGTCACTTTTTTCCATTCAATTACAAAGAATGGAGACCGGAGTTTTAGAAAGCTCATATAAAATGTATGTTATATTGACATTGATATTCAAAACTGATGAACAGACTTAAATTTCATCTTAATATCTGGACTTGAAATGTACATTTTAATAACTGTTTTGCTTTGTTATACAAACTCTTCTATCAAATAATTGTGAACCCATTACCAGGAAATGGTGCCATTTGTGGCTTAAAATTATTATGTAAATTTTTCCACCTCAAGCCCAAAGGACCTGGGGCCTCATTTATAAAACTTTGACTAGGATTTGCGTCAGAAGTGGCGTACAGATGAAGCATAGGATGTGCGTACGCAGAGAAATATTCAGATTTATAAAACTGTGCGCACGCACATCCTACGCAGTTTTCCCTTAATAAATCACAATCAATTCTAAATGTAGCGCAGCTTTTGCGGCTTCATGTCATGCCCATAGTTGCCCATAAATAGTCCGTGAAACGCCCACAAGTTAATATTCATCGACTGCGAAATCATGGCAAACACAGAGAGGAAAACCAAGAAACGTAACTTCACTCAATGTGAAGTAGAAATTATCATTGGCAAGGTGGAAAAGAGGAGTAAAATGTTGTTTGGAGGGCACAGTGTGGGCATTAATGCCAAAAAAGGCACTTGAGTGGCAAAAGGTTGCATTACGCCATTATGCATTGTGATGGCATGGCATTTTATTATCATCCATTTGATTGCATCTGACAAGCTACAGATGTGTTATGAGGATGAATTGCATAACATGCAATAATTAATATAGCAGAACATATTTCACTTTTATTTTTGCAAATATGTGTTAATTTGCATTTCTGTTGTTATCTTCATTTGATTTTGTTTGTTTTACACTGCAGATCAATCAAACGGGTGTTCATGTAGGCTGTTAATTGTAAGACTTGCTTTGTGAACTCTTCATGTTATTTATGAGAGCCAGTATTGCCATTTCTTTTACACAACGGTCTACAGTTTCACACACTTTCACGTTTCTTCCATCTGCCGACGGTGTCGCCATTTCTCATTTCACCCGTTTTTGTGCGTACGCCTGGGTCAGAGCTTGCGTGAAGGACCGCACATTTTCCCGTCAAGTTTGCTTTTTATAAATACCAATTATTGCATAGAGAGCGGCGTACGCCTTCTTTTGTGTGTACGCAACATTTATAAATGAGGCCCCAGGACCATTACCACCATAGACATTGCTAAATATTCAGATTGCCAAACCAGATGTTTTTGGCTGTTTTTTTTCAATGTCTAATTGTTAAAATATTATTCCCAATACAAAATATGCTATTACAGCATAAAACTACCAAAATATATTTTTATTTTTAATACAGACCCTAAAATGCCATATTATTTTCATTATGTAATAGCATGTTTGTAAAAACTTATTTGTTTACTTATAATTTAAATAGATAACTATTATAATTTTAATAGATAACCAGTAAATTATACAAAACCAAACTATATAAACTATAAATAACAATATATTAACAATAATATATAAATATATCTGCCCTAGTTCTCCTTAAAGTCATGATAAGATTACATTACATTTGTGAATGAACTGAGTCAGATCTTTTAATTCAAACCAATGATTCAGTTCACAAAACTGTTTTAAATGATTTGTTCGCAATTCTGACCCATTCAACTCACTGACTTGAGTTTTTTTTGGGGTAAACTATTCTCTGTAAGTCTTACCTGAAAATTTGAAGGCCTCATAGAAGCGTGAAAAAAGCAAAGGCCACTTAAATCGAGCGAAATCCACCACCTCTTCCTTCACTCTCTGCGAGTCAAACTTCTTCTGCGTGTAGATTCCCTGTGGAGATGCAATCGTCAATATCTTGCTCTCAGCGCAACACAATATCGGCGATTACCTCAGAGGCGATTACCTTTGCTCTCGTCACCTGCTCATAAGCAGAAAGTGTAACAAACTCATGCATTACAACACAGCTAGGACGATCCATAAAATTGATCCCCAGCATTATTAAACATTCATGTCCATCACTTTGGTCTATAAGAGGCAGAAGGGTAATTAAAATGGCCTTCACCCTTGAGAGAAGAAACGTGATTAATGGTCTCACAAGAATGGTCAATCAAATCTCAACCTGCTCAGTCCCATCAACCGCTACAAGCCGCTACAGACGACAGTGCTGACCTAGCCTACAAATCCATAACAAGACAGTGATCACTAAGTGAGGTTGAAAGAAATGTCTCAAATATTCAGGTTCCTGTGATTGCACTCTATTATAGCAGACAGCAGTCTGAAGGTCATCCATGCACATTGCACACACTTCAGATCAGAGAGTTAATGAGATTATATTAGTGCTGGGTGAAAATGAAGGTACTGCTGTAAGATAATGAGACTGCCGTGAGGTGAGTCAGACACAGCCTGACACAGTAATGAAGACCTAGGCATGTGCTGTGACAGTGGAGTTCTGTAAGTTTACTTATAATGAAAAGGTTAATAATAGATGTGTTTAGTTATCTATACTTTTCTATCATGTAATTGTGATACCATTCTCAGGAAGTGGTGACAATTGTGTATAATGTTAGGATTTATGATTAGCATTTTTCCACGTCAGGCACGAAATACAAGGGCTTTAACCACAATACACATTAGAGAACCACCAAATATTCAGATTATCAACCCAGATTAGTCGTTTTTTTCTTTGGCTAATTTTTTTAATATTATTCCTAATTCTAAGTATGCTATTACAACCATGAAAACTAGTGAAACACCATGAAAAAGTATTTATTGTTATTAACTCTAACTTCAAAATATCATATTTTTAAAATTATATTCATTATTTCAATCATGCCACAGTTTGTTTGATTATACTTATTTGTATACTTATAATATGAATAAATAACTGATTAAACGCTAGCAGTAGAAACTGCACAATATAATATAATTATTGCTGTTAAAATTAAGAGTTAATACGTGGTTAATTTTCTTCCAGTTTAACACGTTTAAAATCTTTAACGCAATTAATGCAGCATA